>JAQIUQ010004056.1:0-11146 GCA_030378365.1 Hybognathus amarus | reverse complement strand
AAATGCATTCATGTAAATTCTCTGAGATTAAATATGGAGTTTATACTGAAAGCAGAGTATTGTGTCGTTTTAGTGTACCAACTTTCTGTTTCAAAATATGGAACCTTGAGACTCAGATCTTTCTGATAATGTGTTTGTCAAGACTAGGAAAGGCTTTGATCATAAATTACAATGGCAATGAAAAAGTATGGCAAAGTATGTGTATGAATTCTGGAACCATTTATTACCATTAAGTGACATCTCAGTCATTGGGTAGAGGCTGATATTTAAAAAATTAAGGAATGTGTTGGAAAAAAAATACATTGAGTGTGGTTACTAGCAACATAAGGAGATAAGAAATGCAGCAAAAAAAAAGATTTCCATCACTTTTTTCTTGGTGCGGACTTCAAAGGGTTAAAGTAGCTAGAGTGATGTCACTCACACTGCGCATGCTCAGTTGGATGCCCCGCCTTCAGAGAAAATATCGAGGAGATTCCTGAGCTGCTCCAGGATTTACTGACGAAAAACTATTTTTGAGGTATGAAAGTATTTTTTTTTCTTTAAACTGTTTTTGTTAAACTGTTGTCACTGTTTTTCTGATTGAGCTCAAACTTTTATGGTTTAAATGAGTGATATGGTACTTTAAGCTGTAGTATGGTTAAGCATGTAGGAAGGTAGCCTTGTTTAGCTAGCACATGAGGTTTCATAGAACTGACACGATCGGGAAAGGTTGCAAAAACTGTTGCAACTGTTCCTGTACAATGCATAAATAAATAAACAGACCACATAGCAGTATTTTTTTTTAATTTTTAAATACGTTTTTACTTGAATACACTGCGTGCCATTTTGTAATAATTGTGTACCAAGATAGGCTTTTTAAACATGATAGGGTACATATTTATGCATTTCTAAAAAAAAATGTTGTTTTTTAATAGCAAAAGTGCAGATGTTTATGTGTGGGCTAACATGTTTCAAGGAAGAAAAGCTAAGACTATAGAGGGAATGCATTGATGCCACTTTCCCGCCGGAACAACCCCCCTCAGCCTGACTGAGTGGCAAAAGATCTGCAGCGTGACTGGATTTTATAGGGGAAACTGTGAAAATGCGACTAAAATGAACAATTTTATCAATATAAACTAAATGTTGGACTCAATATAGTGTTACAACTTACTAAAGATCCAGTGATCCATGGATATTGACATGCAGCCAGGAATCGTGTTGCCTGACATTTATGTTTGCCTGATTTCTACGCCGGGGAAATAAGCAAATTTGCCTGTGAACTCTTTATATAAATACAATAGGTAGGTCTAAATCCAGGTGATCTCTTATATCAGTGTTATATATAGCCTATCATCATATCATCCAGCCATAAAACTTCATAGCTTTTTTTTTTGGTCAGTGTTTATTAAGAAATGCAGAATATGCAATGATAAATATTTAATTGACGAGTTGTTAATATGTATAACAATACAAAATATATGGGTATGGTTTTATAGCTAAATTCAGCATATTGACACAAAATGATAACTGCAGATCCACCTTTTGCTGGACTCAAAATGTCCGTTAAACTAAACCTCTGCCGGTCACTTTGACCGGCACCATTTTTTTCTAGCGGAAACTCTGACTTATATTGTAAGTATGTTTTAGGTACACTATAATTACCTAAGGTTACACTTTAAAATTGCTTTAATTACGCAGTATTTTCCGGGCTGTCATCTAAAGCTATATAGTTCAATGCGTAAATGAATAAAAAAACAAACCACATAACTGTAATTTTAACATTTTTTGAATACGTTTTTACTGAAATATTATATAGTTCATGAAGTATTCCAGTATAATCAACAACTTGACTTTGATTTTCCCAGATCTGGTCCTGTGGGCGTCAGTAACACACAGTGATCACAGTTCACACCTGCAGTGAAGCCCCTCCCACAACAATTCACCAATAAATACTGGGAATATTCCCATCATCCTACAAGAGAAGGACAAACTCCAGGAGTAGCAGCTGAAATCTGTGTGACTGTTAAAGATGGAGTTTATTAAAGAGGAGATTGAAGACATGACTAATCCAGAACCATCCAGAATAAAACATGAAGATACTGAGGAACAAATAGGTTGGTGTCCGTTCTTGATTCTTCAATAATTCTGTGAATAATAAGTAGTATATGGATGATACATGCATACAAATGTTCACAACCCTTTTATTAAGCAGTTTTAATCATATAAACATGACAGAGCTGACCGTTGAACATCAATTATCTGGTGTGAGCTGGAGTGTCTTTTTGGTCACTTTTAGAGCGAAAATCTAAAGAAAATTATATATAGATATGAATATAGGAAGATTTATACAGATATGGTTATGTTTGGTAAGAGACCTAAAACAGAGGGACATTTTTTTAATATGATATTGAATATGTAAAATTACAATGAACATTATAAATTCAAATTATAACATGTTATAGTGACCTCAATCAACCAAAAAGTAACCAAAACAAATGTGTTAAATTTTAATATTTCTTTTGTTTTATTATACAATTAAAAGAGCCTGGGTCAAATTGATCCCAAGGAACACAGATGCTACAAAAGTCATTAAATCTGAAGCAAAAATAAAAATAAAATTATGTTTTTACAGATGTTTAACATTGAATGGGGTCAAATGGGTGGGTTAAATAAAAGAAAGAAGGATTTAAACTATGTTTTTGCTTCTGATATAAACACTTAGATTAAACATGCCATTCTCATTAATGGAGTTAAACAAACTACATGAAATTACTGAGAAGTTAAAAAAAAATATATATATACACTCACCGGCCACTTTATTAGGTACACCTGTCCAACTGCTCGTTAACACTTAATTTCTAAGCAGCCAATCACATGGCGGCAACTCAGTGCATTTAGGCATGTAGACATGGTCAAGACAATCTCCTGCAGTTCAAAACCGAGACATCTAGTATGGGAAGAAAGGTGATTTGAGTGACTTTGAACGTGGAATGATTGTTGGTGCCAGAAGGGCTGGTCTGAAGTATTTCAGAAACTGCTAATCTACTGGGATTTTCACGCACAACCATCTCTAGGGTTTACAGAGAATGGTCCGAAAAGAAAAACATCCAGTGAGCGGCAGTTCTGTGGGCGGAAATGCCTTGTTGATGCCAGAGGTCAGAGGAAGAATGGCCAGACTGGTTCGAAGCTGATAGAAGGGCAACAGTGACTCAAATAACCACCCGTTACAACCAAGGTGGGCAGAAGAGCATCTCTGAAACGCACAGTACGTCGAACCTTTGAGGCAGATGGGCTACAGCAGCAGAAGACACACACCGGGTGCCACTCCTTTCAGCTAAGAACAGGAAACTGAGGCTGCAGATTTGCTCAAGCTCATCGAAATTGGACAATAGAAGATTGGAAAAACGTTGCCTGGTCTGATGAGTCTCGAATTTCTTCTGCGACATTCGGATGGTAGGGTCAGAATTTGGCGTCTACAACATGAAAGCATGGATCCATCCTGCCTTGTATCAACGGTTCAGGCTGGTGGTGGTGGTGTCATGGTGTGGGGAATATTTTCTTGGCACTCTTTGGGCCCCTTGGTACCAATTGAGCATCGTTGACGCCACAGCCTACCTGAGTATTGTTGCTGACCATGTCCATCCCTTTATGACCACAATGTACCCAACTTCTGATGGCTACTTTCAGCAGGATAATGCACCATGTCATAAAGCTGGAATCATCTCAGACTGGTTTCTTGAACATGACAATGAGTTCGCTGTACTCAAATGGCCTCCACAGTCACCAGATCTCAATCCAATAGAGCATCTTTGGGATGTGGTGGAACAGGAGATTCGCATCATGGATGTGCAGCCGACAAATCTGCGGAAACTGTGTGATGCCATCATGTCAATATGGACCAAACTCCCTGAGGAATGCTTCCAGCACCTTGTTGAATCTATGCCACGAAGAATTGAGGCAGTTCTGAAGGCAAAAGGGGTTCAACCCGTTACTCAGCATGGGGTACCTAATAAAGTGGCCGATGAGTGTATATATATTCAATAAATAGAAATGCATATTTGTTGTGGATGCAATCCTTTTGAACACTTTCCCTCTGGCATGCTGTGTTTTAATATTTTAACTTGCTAATCATGATAATAGCAGATTGTCTGAGAAAATAGTTCCATGCTAATAAAACACAACCATGTCTATCTGTTTCCATTACAAATATCAATTAATTAAAAATACTAATTGGCCAGTGGAAAAGATTGAGAAAATCTTTCTCTGAAATGTATTTTACACTATTGATTTATTCCTTCAAAAACAAGGCATGGACATAGGCTACTATAAAATAATAATAATCATTTGTTGTGACACGGCACATCTGTATTTCATATTTTCCTAACGTCTTGTACCTAAACATGGTATCACATGAATTAATAATCATATGCAAATGAAATGCAGATGAGGATATGCATATTTAAACTAGGCGTTGTAAGCTCCATATATGGTTATTTCGGGGAGGAGACGCATGTGCGCACAATCTCCGGCTGACTGGGATTTATAAAGTGAGCTCTGCGCAGGTTCTGGCATATGAACGGTTTTATAAATCTGAATATTTTTGGGGGTATCGCCTTTTTTGTCTTCCGGGCACACTTTCAGTAAGGATCCTACGCACTGTTTTATAAATGAGACCCCTGATACTTTATACTCACACAGACAGAAACCTGAAGTCTTGATTTCTGTTAAATGTTCACTCCTGTAAATGTATCCTCCTTAAACAGATTCTTAATATTTATTTCAGAGAAAGTGGAAGTGAGACACAAACTAAATGAAGAAAGAAACACTGGGACTTCAAAACTGGTGGAACAAAAGTCAAAAAGCGGCACTCCTGCTCTCAGTGTGGAAAGAGTTTCTCACAGAAAGGAGACCGTAACACACACATGAGAATTCACACTGGAGAAAAACTATTCAACTGTGATCAGTGTGGTAAAGATTTTACTTCATCATCACAACTAAAATCACACCTGATTGTTCATTCAGTTGAGAGGCCTTATGTGTGTTCTCTCTGTGGAAAGAGTTTTTCACAGACTGAACAGTTTTAAACAGCACCAGAAAACACATGATGAAGTGAGAGATCATGTGTGTGACTGTGGGAAGAGCTTTACTACATCTAAGGATCTGAAACGGCACCAAAGAATTCATACTGGAGAAAAACCTTACAAGTGCTCATACTGTGATGATAGTTTCACTCGGTCTGAAACCCTGAAATCACACGAGCGAGTTCACACTGGAGAGAAGCCGTACGCCTGCACTGAGTGTGAGAAGAGATTCAAAGATCTCAAAGGTTTGACAAATCATCTGCGCATTCATTCTGGAGAAAAACCATTTTACTGTGATCAGTGCTGGAAAGATTTTAGTTCATCATCACTACTAAAATTACACCTAATAGTTCATTCAGATGAGAAGCCTTATGTGTGTTCTGTCTGTGGAAAGAGTTTTTCACGACTGGAATGTTGTAAACTGCACCAGAAAACACACGATGAAGTGAGAGATCATGTGTGTTGTGACTGTGGGAAGAGCTTTACTACATCTGTGTGTCTGAAAAAGCACCAAAGAATTCATACTGGAGAAAAACCTTACAAGTGCTCATACTGTGACAAGAGTTTCACTCATTCTGGATCTCTGAAATATCATGAGCGAGTTCATACTGGAGAGAAGCCGTATCACTGTACTCAGTGTGACAAGAGTTTTACTCGGCCTGGAGACCTGAAATATCACAAGCGAACACTCATACTGGAGAAAAACCTTACAAGTGCTCATACTGTGACAAGAGATTCACTCATTCTGGACACCTGAAATATCATGAGCGAGTTCACACTGGAGAGAAGCCGTACTGCCTGTACTCAGTGTGGGGAGAGTTTCAGAAGTTCATCAAACCTTTACACTCATGTGAAAAAATGTTGCAAGTGAGCAAAATTAGTTTCCATGTCAAATGCATTCATGCAAATTCTCTGAGATTAAATATGGAGTTTATACTGAAAGCAGAGTATTGTGTCGTACTATTATCTCATTGTAATATTCTGACCAATCAGTGTTCTGCAGTCTTTACACGTCACATTCTAGTATCGGTACGGATCGCTTGGAACCTTTTTCTGATCATAAATATGAGAAATGAAACAGAAACTGCCTTGATTAATCTGTTTAATGAACACAGAGAATGAGATATATAGTTTTAATCACATTAATGAGTTTAAACATTAATCTTAATACTGTGATAAAAATGTGTGGCAGTATTATTCTCAACGAAATGATCAGGGGTCTCATTTATAAAGCGTGCGTATGCACAAAACGGGGCTGGAACGTACGTACGCCAGTTTCCAAGTAAAGTTTTTGATATATAAAAAACAAACTTGACGGGAGAATGTACGCACCTTTAGCAAACTTTGAGCCGTGTCGTATGCACATTCTGGAGACAATGGAATTGGACACCGATGGTGAGCTGTTAAATGTCTTTTTTTTTTTTTTCACTTTTAGTGTACCAACTTCTGTTTCAAAATATGGAACCTTGAGACACAGACCTTTCTGATAATGTGTTTGTCAAGACTAGAAAAGGTTTTGATCATAAATTATGATGGGCAATGAAAAAGTATGGCAAAGTATGTGTATGAATTCTGGAACCATTTATTACCATTAAGTGACATCTCAGTCATTGGGTAGAGGCTGATATTTTAAAAATTATGGAATGTGTTGAAAAAAAAATACATTGAGTGTGGTTACTAGCAACATAAGGAGATGAGAAATGCAGCAAAAAAAAAAAAAAAAAAAGATTTCCATCACTTATTTCTTGGTGCGGACTTCAAAGGGTTAAAGTAGCTAGAGTGATGTCACTCACACTGCGCATGCTCAGTTGGATGCCCCGCCTTCAGAGAAAATATCGAGGAGATTCCTGAGCTGCTCCAGGATTTACTGACGAAAAACTATTTTTGAGGTATGAAAGTATTTTTTTTTCTTTAAACTGTTTTTGTTAAACTGTTGTCACTGTTTTTCTGATTGAGCTCAAACTTTTATGGTTTAAATGAGTGATATGGTACTTTAAGCTAGTATGGTTAGCATGTAGGAAGGTAGCCTTGTTTAGCTAGCACATGAGGTTTCATAAAACTGACACGATCGGGAAAGGTTGCAAAAACTGTTGCAACTGTTCCTGTACAATGCATAAATAAATAAACAGACCACATAGCAGTATTTTTTTTTATTTTTAAATACGTTTTTACTTGAATACACTGCGTGCCATTTTGTAATAATTGTGTACCAGATAGGCTTTTTAAACATGATAGGGTACATATTTATGCATTTCTAAAAAAAAATGTTGTTTTTTAATAGCAAAAGTGCAGATGTTTATGTGTGGGCTAACATGTTTCAAGGAAAGAAAAGCTAAGACTATAGAGGGAATGCATTGACGCCACTTTCCCGCCGGAACAACCCCCTCAGCCCTGACTGAGTGGCAAAAGATCTGCTGCGTGACTGGATTTTATAGGGGAAACTGTGAAAATGCGACTAAAATGAACAATTTTATCAATATAAACTAAATGTTGGACTCAATATAGTGTTACAACTTACTAAAGATCCAGTGATCCATGGATATTGACATGCAGCCAGGAATCGTGTTGCCTGACATTTATGTTTGCCTGATTTCTACGCCGGGGAAATAAGCAAATTTGCCTGTGAACTCTTTATATAAATACAATAGGTAGGTCTAAATCCAGGTGATCACTTATATCAGTGTTATATATAGCCTATCATCATATCGTCCAGCCATAAAACTTCATAGCTTTTTTTTTGGTCAGTGTTTATTAAGAAATGCAGAATATGCAATGATAAATATTTAATTGACGAGTTGTTAATATGTATAACAATACAAAATATATGGGTATGGTTTTATAGCTAAATTCAGCATATTGACACAAAATGATAACTGCAGATCCACCTTTTGCTGGACTCAAAATGTCCGTTAAACTAAACCTCTGCCGGTCACTTTGACCGGCACCATTTTTTTCTAGCGGAAACTCTGACTTATATTGTAAGTATGTTTTAGGTACACTATAATTACCTAAGGTTACACTTTAAAATTGCTTTAATTACGCAGTATTTTCCGGGCTGTCATCTAAAGCTATATAGTTCAATGCGTAAATGAATAAAAAAACAAACCACATAACTGTAATTTTAACATTTTTTGAATACGTTTTTACTGAAATATTATATAGTTCATGAAGTATTCCAGTATAATCAATAACTTGACTTTGATTTTTCCAGATCTGGTCCTGTGGGCGTCAGTATCACACAGTGATCACAGTTCACACCTGCAGTGAAGCCCCTCCCACAACAATTCACCAATAAATACTGGGAATATTCCCATCATCCTACAAGAGAAGGACAAACTCCAGGAGTAGCAGCTGAAATCTGTGTGACTGTTAAAGATGGAGTTTATTAAAGAGGAGATTGAAGACATGACTGATCCAGAACCATCCAGAATAAAACATGAAGATACTGAGGAACAAATAGGTTGGTGTCCGTTCTTGATTCTTCAATAATTCTGTGAATAATAAGTAGTATATGGATGATACATGCATACAAATGTTCACAACCCTTTTATTAAGCAGTTTTAATCATATAAACATGACAGAGCTGACCGTTGAACATCAATTATCTGGTGTGAGCTGGAGTGTCTTTTTGGTCACTTTTAGAGCGAAAATCTAAAGAAAATTATATATAGATATGAATATAGGAAGATTTATACAGATATGGTTATGTTTGGTAAGAGACCTAAAACAGAGGGACATTTTTTTTAATATGATATTGAATATGTAAAATTACAATGAACATTATAAATTCAAATTATAACATGTTATAGTGACCTCAATCAACCAAAAAGTAACCAAAACAAATGTGTTAAATTTTTATATTTCTTTTGTTTTATTATACAATTAAAAGAGCCTGGGTCAAATTTATCCCAAGGAACACAGATGCTACAAAAGTCATTAAATCTGAAGCAAAAATAAAAATAAAATTATGTTTTTACAGACGTTTAACATTGAATGGGGTCAAATGGGTGGGTTAAATAAAAGAAAGAAGGATTTAAACTATGTTTTGCTTCTGATATAAACACTTAGATTAAACATGCCATTCTCATTAATGGAGTTAAACAAACTACATGAAATTACTGAGAAGTTAAAAAAAAAAAAAAATATATATATATATATATATATACAATAAATAGAAATGCATATTTGTTGTGGATGCAATGCTTTTGAACACTTTCCCTCTGGCATGCTGTGTTTTAATATTTTAACTTGCTAATCATGATAATAGCAGATTGTCTGAGAAAATAGTTCCATGCTAATAAAACACAACCATGTCTATCTGTTTCCATTACAAATATCAATTAATTAAAAATACTAATTGGCCAGTGGAAAAGATTGAGAAAATCTTTCTCTGAAATGTATTTTACACTATTTGATTTATACCTTCAAAAACAAGGCATGGACATAGGCTACTTATAAAATAATAATAATCATTTGTTGTGACACGGCACATCTGTATTTCATATTTTCCTAACGTCTTGTACCTAAACATGGTATCACATGAATTAATAATCATATGCAAATGAAATGCAGATGAGGATATGCATATTTAAACTAGGCGTTGTAAGCTCCATATATGGTTATTTCGGGAAGGAGGACGCATGTGCGCACAATCTCCGGCTGACTGGGATTTATAAAGTGAGCTCTGCGCAGGTTCTGGCATATGAACGGTTTTATAAATCTGAATATTTTTGGGGGTATCGCCTTTTTTGTCTTCCGGGCACACTTTCAGTAAGGATCCTACGCACTGTTTTATAAATGAGACCCCTGATACTTTATACTCACACAGACAGAAACCTGAAGTCTTGATTTCTGTTAAATGTTCACTCCTGTAAATGTATCCTCCTTAAACAGATTCTTAATATTTATTTCAGAGAAAGTGGAAGTGAGACACAAACTAAATGAAGAAAGAAACACTGGGACTTCAAAACTCGGTGGAACAAAAGTCAAAAAGCGGCACTCCTGCTCACAGTGTGGAAAGAGTTTCTCACAGAAAGGAGACCGTAACACACACATGAGAATTCACACTGGAGAAAAACTATTCAACTGTGATCAGTGTGGTAAAGATTTTACTTCATCATCACAACTAAAATCACACCTGATTGTTCATTCAGTTGAGAGGCCTTATGTGTGTTCTCTCTGTGGAAAGAGTTTTTCACAGACTGAACAGTTTTAAACAGCACCAGAAAACACATGATGAAGTGAGAGATCATGTGTGTGACTGTGGGAAGAGCTTTACTACATCTAAGGATCTGAAACGGCACCAAAGAATTCATACTGGAGAAAAACCTTACAAGTGCTCATACTGTGATGATAGTTTCACTCGGTCTGAAACCCTGAAATCACACGAGCGAGTTCACACTGGAGAGAAGCCGTACGCCTGCACTGAGTGTGAGAAGAGATTCAAAGATCCAAAAGGTTTGACAAATCATCTGCGCATTCATTCTGGAGAAAAACCATTTTACTGTGATCAGTGCTGGAAAGATTTTAGTTCATCATCACTACTAAAATTACACCTAATAGTTCATTCAGATGAGAGGCCTTATGTGTGTTCTCTCTGTGGAAAGAGTTTTTCACGACTGGAATGTTGTAAACTGCACCAGAAAACACACGATGAAGTGAGAGATCATGTGTGTGGTGACTGTGGGAAGAGCTTTACTACATCTGTGTGTCTGAAAAAGCACCAAAGAATTCATACTGGAGAAAAACCTTACAAGTGCTCATACTGTGACAAGAGTTTCATTCATTCTGAATCTCTGAAATATCACGAGCGAGTTCATACTGGAGAGAAGCCGTATCACTGTACTGAGTGTGACAAGAGTTTTACTCGGCCTGGAAACCTGAAATATCACAAGGGAACAGCTCATACTGGAGAAAAACCTTACAAGTGCTCATACTGTGACAAGAGATTCACTCATTCTGGACACCTGAAATATCACGAGCGAGTTCACACTGGAGAGAAGCCGTACGCCTGTACTCAGTGTGGGGAGAGTTTCAGAAGTTCATCAAACCTTCAGACTCATGTGAAAAAATGTTGCAAGTGAGCA
>JAQIUQ010004055.1:0-328126 GCA_030378365.1 Hybognathus amarus | reverse complement strand
CTTGCAACATTTTTTCACATGAGTCTGAAGGTTTGATGAACTTCTGAAACCCTCCCCACACTGAGTACAGGCGTACGGCTTCTCTCCAGTGTGAACTCGCTCGTGATATTTCAGGTGTCCAGAATGAGTGAAACTCTTGTCACAGTATGAGCACTTGTAAGGTTTTTCTCCAGTATGAGCTGTTCCCTTGTGATATTTCAGGTTTCCAGGCCGAGTAAAACTCTTGTCACACTCAGTACAGTGATACGGCTTCTCTCCAGTATGAACTCGCTCGTGATATTTCAGAGATTCAGAATGAATGAAACTCTTGTCACAGTATGAGCACTTGTAAGGTTTTTCTCCAGTATGAATTCTTTGGTGCTTTTTCAGACACACAGATGTAGTAAAGCTCTTCCCACAGTCACAACACACATGATCTCTCACTTCATCGTGTGTTTTCTGGTGCAGTTTACAACATTCCAGTCGTGAAAAACTCTTTCCACAGACAGAACACACATAAGGCTTCTCATCTGAATGAACTATTAGGTGTAATTTTAGTAGTGATGATGAACTAAAATCTTTCCAGCACTGATCACAGTAAAATGGTTTTTCTCCAGAAATGAATGCGCAGATGATTTGTCAAACCTTTTGGATCTTTGAATCTCTTCTCACACTCAGTGCAGGCGTACGGCTTCTCTCCAGTGTGAACTCGCTCGTGTGATTTCAGGGTTTCAGACCGAGTGAAACTATCATCACAGTATGAGCACTTGTAAGGTTTTTCTCCAGTATGAATTCTTTGGTGCCGTTTCAGATCCTTAGATGTAGTAAAGCTCTTCCCACAGTCACACACATGATCTCTCACTTCATCATGTGTTTTCTGGTGCTGTTTAAAACTGTTCAGTCGTGAAAAACTCTTTCCACAGAGAGAACACACATAAGGCCTCTCAACTGAATGAACGATCAGGTGTGATTTTAGTTGTGATGATGAAGTAAAATCTTTACCGCACTGATCACAGTTGAATAGTTTTTCTCCAGTGTGAATTCTCATGTGTGTGTTACGGTCTCCTTTCTGTGAGAAACTCTTCCCACACTGAGAGCAGGAGTGCCGCTTTTTGACTTTTGTTCCTTGAGTTTTGAAGTCACAGTGTTTCTTTACTTCATTTAGTTTGTGTCTCACTTCCACTTTCTCTGAAATAAATATTAAGAATCTGTTTAAGGAGGATACATTTACAGGAGTGAACATTTAACAGAAATCAAGACTTCAGGTTTCTGTCTGTGTGAGTATAAAGTATCAGGGGTCTCATTTATAAAACAGTGCGTAGGATCCTTACTGAAAGTGTGCCCGGAAGACAAAAAAGGCATACACCCAAAAATATTCAGATTTATAAAACTGTTCATATGCCAGAACCTGCGCAGAGCTCACTTTATAAATCCCAGTCATGCCGGAGATTGTGCGCACATGCGTCTCCTCCCCAAAATAACCATATATGGAGCTTACAACGCCTAGGATAAATATCCATATCCTCATCTGCATTTCATTTGCATATGATTATTAATTCATGTGATACCATGTTTAGGTACAAGACGTTAGGAAAATATGAAATACAGATGTGCCGTGTCACAACAAATGATTATTATTATTTTATCAGTAGCCTATGTCCTTGCCTTGTTTTTGAAGGAATAAATCAAATAGTGTAAAATACATTTCAGAGAAAGATTTTCTCAATCTTTTCCAGTGGCCAATTAGTATTTTTAATTAATTGATATTTGTAATGGAAACAGATAGACATGGTTGTGTTTTATTTGCATGGAACTATTTTCTCAGACAATCTACTATTATCATGATTAGCAAGTTAAAATATTAAAACACAGCATGCCAGAGGGAAAGTGTTCAAAAGCATTGCATCCACAACAAATATGCATTTCTATTTATTGAATATATATATATATATTTTTTTTTTAACTTCTCAGTAATTTCATGTAGTTTGTTTAACTCCATTAATGAGAATGGCATGTTTAATCTTAAGTGTTTATATCAGAAGCAAAACATAGTTTAAATCCTTCTTTCTTTTATTTAACCCACCCATTTGACCCCATTCAATGTTAAACGTCTGTAAAAACATAATTTTATTTTTGCTTCAGATTTAATGACTTTTGTAGCATCTGTGTTCCTTGGGATCAATTTGACCCAGGCTCTTTTAATTGTATAATAAAACAGAAGAAATATTAAAATTTAACACATTTGTTTTGGTTACTTTTTGGTTGATTGAGGTCACTATAACATGTTATAATTTGAATTTATAATGTTCATTGTAATTTTACATATTCAATATCATATTAAAAAAAATGTCCCTCTGTTTTAGGTCTCTTACCAAACATAACCATATCTGTATAAATCTTCCTATATTCATATCTATATATAATTTTCTTTAGATTTTCGCTCTAAAAGTGACCAAAAAGACACTCCAGCTCACACCAGATAATTGATGTTCAACGGTCAGCTCTGTCATGTTTATATGATTAAAACTGCTTAATAAAAGGGTTGTGAACATTTGTATGCATGTATCATCCATATACTAATTATTATTCACAGAATTATTGAAGAATCAAGAACGGACACCAACCTATTTGTTCCTCTGTCTCTTCATGTTTTATTCTGGATGGTTCTGGATCAGTCATGTCTTCAATCTCCTCTTTAATAAACTCCATCTTTAACAGTCACACAGATTTCAGCTGCTACTCCTGGAGTTTGTCCTTCTCTTGTAGGATGATGGGAATATTCCCAGTATTTATTAATGAATTGTTGTGGGAGGGGCTTCACTGCAGGTGTGAACTGTGATCACTGTGTGATACTGACGCCCACAGGACCAGATCTGGAAAAATCAAAGTCAAGTTATTGATTATACTGGAATACTTCATGAACTATATAATATTTCAGTAAAAACTAATTCAAAAAATGTTAAAATTACTGTTATGTGGTTTGTTTTTTTATTCATTTACGCATTGAACTATATAGCTTTAGATTACAGCCTGGAAAATACAGCGTAATTAAAGCGATTTTAAAGCGTAACCTTAGGTAATTACTAGTGTACCTAAAACATACTTACAAAATAAGTCAGAGTTTCCGCTAGAAAAAAATGGTGCCGGTCAAAGTGACCGGCAGAGGTTCAATGTTTAACGGACCTTTTGATGATATGCCGGTCAAATTTCGCCTCTTAATTAGTCAAGTTGAGGAAAACTGGAGGCAGGCTATGTAACTTAATAAATGACATAATCAGGCCGCATAGAATGCAACATGTTTATTAGCATCACTTTCAAATAGACAGAAACCATGAAAACATGAACGTCCGATTGGCGTCAATCAACCACATACGCCAATTGTTTTTACAATGGTTTCACATTAGTTTAACAAACCAATCCCCCTTCCCCACATACAGCATCTGAATAGTAGTTTTTACTCAAGCGAACTTAATTATGTACACTCTCAGTAGCGCCTCATTTAGCTGGTAACATTTAAATTGGCCACCATGAAATGACTCCATGTCAAATTAATTGGAACAAACAAATGACTAGGCCTATAAAACTGTCTAGCGTAATTTTAGGCTACTTTTTGCGCTGCACAGCACAAAAGTTCAGTTAGATATACGCGTCTGGTGGCCTAATAGTTAATTTACCAAAATGTATTTAATTTAACACTGTTTGATGTTGATGTAGATGATTTTTATTTATATAATTAGGCTCATCTGATTCGTTTAATTTTACATTTTTTTTGTGTGTGTGTATACAGATGATATAGGCCTAAGCCAATTTAAATTTTAATAGTGCGCGCTGTGCAAAAATCAGTTAGGCTTATCAAAATCTGGCCTAATAATTAATTAGCCTACTTTTAAACATTTATGTAGGCCTATTTTTTTTTTTTTTTTTACATTTCTGTTCAGATTTTTATTTTAGTTATATTATTAGACCCATTTATTCTTTTAATTTTACAGCAGTTTGTGTGTACAATGGTTATAAGCCCATTTACATTTTTATCGTGTGCGATGGGCAAAAGTTCAGTTATCAAAATTCTGGCCTATAGTTAATTTACTTTAAAAACTTTTATGTATATTTTTGTTTATATAATTTTTATTCATATTATTAGGCCCATTTACTTGTTTAATTTTACAGGACTTTTTGTGTAGGCCTATACATTCCTGTTCTTGCTAGTCCTAATTTGTCATTTGAAATGAAACATTTCTGTTTGGAAAATGTTGTTGTTGGTCTTTAGTTCTTTGTAAGGTAAGGCTGTGGTCTAACCTAAAAGTGAAATAAAAATACATGCAGATTTTTTTTTGTTTTTTGGAGCGCAGCGGCGATTTGAGGGGAGCGCGAAGCAAACTGCGTTCGAGCGCTGAACGGAGAGCGCTTTATGAACATTCTGTGATGCGCGAGCAGCAGATCCTACTTACCACTAAGTGTTTGAAGATATCTAGGGATTCAGAAGGGCATCGAGGCAGTGAAGTAGATCCATGCAATACCTTGGAGAACCGATCTTGCAAGGCATCTATCAGATGTTGAACATATAGCGTTCTCTGGCTTTTTGAAAGCTTGAATGGAACAGTCGCTTAAATTGGTCACTTTGGTCACTTATCACATCCTTGTATGTGCCGTCTTTAAGAACATTCAAACGGTAGAGCCTGTTCCTCTATAACATAGCCAAAGGTCGGTGTATTTTTGCTTTATACATTTTAGGCTTATTTCTCTAATTCAGATTGTGTTAGGGGGGCGGGATTATTAGGCAATTTTAATTGGACAATTTGACCGAGAGAATTTTAATTTTATCGGACATAATTTCCGGTAATTAACAGAATTACCGGCTTATGTTTTCAGCGCGAATGCCAAAAAACAAACACAATACATATTAAGTGGGAAAGAGCTTTGCGATTGACTGTACAACTAGATTTGACAAAAAATATGAGGTATATTTTTACAGACTGCTATAGAAAGAGGAGCAAATTGATCACTGCAATTCACAGAAACAACTGGACTCCAGTCAGCAAAAGGTGGATCTGCAGATATCATTTTGTGTCAATATGCTGAATTTAGCTATTATTAAATATTTATCATTGCATATTCTGCATTTCTTAATAAACACTGACCAAAAAAAAACTATAAAGTATTATGGCTGACAATATGATGATAGGCTATATATAACACTGATATAAGAGATCACCTGGATTTAGACCTACCTATTGTATTTATATAAAGAGTTCACAGGCAAATTTGCTTATTTCCCCGCGTAGAAATCAGGCAAACATAAATGTCAGGCAACACGATTCCTGGCTGCATGTCAATATCCATGGATCACTGGATCTTTAGTAAGTCGTAACACTATATTGAGTCCAACATTTAGTTTAAATTGATAAAATTGTTCATTTTAGTCGCATTTTCACAGTTTCCCCTATAAAATCCAGTCACGCTGCAGATCTTTTGCCACTCAGTCAGGCTGAGGGGGGTTGTTCCGGCGGGAAAGTGGCGTCAATGCATTCCCTCTATAGTCTTAGCTTTTCTTTCCTTGAAACATGTTAGCCCACACATAAACATCTGCACTTTTGCTATCAAAAATCAACAATTTTTTTTTAGAAATGCATAAATATGTACCCTATCATGTTTAAAAAGCCTATCTTGTACACAATTATTACAAAATGGCACGCAGTGTATTCAAGTAAAAACGTATTTAAAAATAAAAAAAAATACTGCTATGTGGTCTGTTTATTTATTTATGCATTGTACAGGAACAGTTGCAACAGTTTTTGCAACCTTTCCCGATCGTGTCAGTTTTATGAAACCTCATGTGTTAGCTAAACAAGGCTACCATCCTACATGCTAACCATACTAGCTTAAAGTACCATATCACTCATTTAAACCATAAAAGTTTGAGCTCAATCAGAAAAACAGTGACAACAGTTTAACAAAAACAGTTTAAAGAAAAAAAAATACTTTCATACCTCAAAAATAGTTTTTCGTCAGTAAATCCTGGAGCAGCTCAGGAATCTCCTCGATATTTTCTCTGAAGGCGGGGCATCCAACTGAGCATGCGCAGTGTGAGTGACATCACTCAGCTACTTTAACCCTTTGAAGTCCGCACCAAGAAATAAGTGATGGAAATCTTTTTTTTTTTTTTTTTTTGCTGCATTTCTCATCTCCTTATGTTGCTAGTAACCACACTCAATGTATTTTTTTTTTCAACACATTCCATAATTTTTAAAATATCAGCCTCTACCCAATGACTGAGATGTCACTTAATGGTAATAAATGGTTCCGGAATTCATACACATACTTTGCCATACTTTTTCATTGCCCATCATAATTTATGATCAAAACCTTTTCTAGTCTTGACAAACACATTATCAGAAAGGTCTGAGTCTCAAGGTTCCATATTTTGAAACAGAAGTTGGTACACTAAAAGTGAAAAAAAAAAAAAAGACATTTAACAGCTCACCATTAGAGTGTCCAATTCCATTTGTCTCCAGAATGTGCATACGCACAGCTCAAAGTTTGCTTAAAGGTGCGTACATTCTCCCGTCAAGTTTGTTTTTTATATATCAAAAACTTTACTTGGAAACTGGCGTACGTACGTTTCCAGCCCCGTTTTGTGCATACGCACGCTTTATAAATGAGACCCCTGATTATTTCGTTGAGAATAATACTGCCACACATTTTTATCACAGTATTAAGATTAATGTTTAAACTCATTAATGTGATTAAAACTATATATCTCATTCTCTGTGTTCATTAAACAGATTAATCAAGGCAGTTCTGTTTCATTTCTCATATTTATGATCAGAAAAAGGTTCCAAGCGATCCGATACCGATACTAGAATGTGACGTGTAAAGACTGCAGAACACTGATTGGTCAGAATATTACAATGAGATAATAGTACGACACAATACTCTGCTTTCAGTATAAACTCCATATTTAATCTCAGAGAATTTACATGAATGCATTTGACATGGAAACTAATTTTGGTCACTTGCAACATTTTTTCACATGAGTGTAAAGACTTGATGAACTTCTGAAACTCTCCCCACACTGAGTACAGTGCGTACGGCTTCTCTCCAGTGTGAACTCGCTCATGATATTTCAGGTGTCCAGAATGAGTGAATCTCTTGTCACAATATGAGCACTTGTAAGGTTTTTCTCCAGTATGAGTATCGCTTGTGATATTTCAGGTTTCCAGGCCGAGTAAAACTCTTGTCACACTGAGTACAGTGATACGGCTTCTCTCCAGTATGAACTCGCTCATGATATTTCAGAGATCCAGACTGAGTGAAACTCTTGTCACAGTATGAGCACTTGTAAGGTTTTTCTCCAGTATGAATTCTTTGGTGCTTTTTCAGACACACAGATGTAGTAAAGCTCTTCCCACAGTCACCACACACATGATCTCTCACTTCATCGTGTGTTTTCTGGTGCAGTTTACAACATTCCAGTCGTGAAAAACTCTTTCCACAGACAGAACACACATAAGGCTTCTCATCTGAATGAACTATTAGGTGTAATTTTAGTAGTGATGATGAACTAAAATCTTTCCAGCACTGATCACAGTAAAATGGTTTTTCTCCAGAATGAATGCGCAGATGATTTGTCAAACCTTTTGGATCTTTGAATCTCTTCTCACACTCAGTGCAGGCGTACGGCTTCTCTCCAGTGTGAACTCGCTCGTGTGATTTCAGGGTTTCAGACCGAGTGAAACTATCATCACAGTATGAGCACTTGTAAGGTTTTTCTCCAGTATGAATTCTTTGGTGCCGTTTCAGATCCTTAGATGTAGTAAAGCTCTTCCCACAGTCACACACATGATCTCTCACTCCATCATGTGTTTTCTGGTGCTGTTTAAAACTGTTCAGTCGTGAAAAACTCTTTCCACAGAGAGAACACACATAAGGCCTCTCAACTGAATGAACGATCAGGTGTGATTTTAGTTGTGATGATGAAGTAAAATCTTTACCGCACTGATCACAGTTGAATAGTTTTTCTCCAGTGTGAATTCTATGTGTGTGTTACGGTCTCCTTTCTGTGAGAAACTCTTTCCACACTGATGAGCAGGAGTGCCGCTTTTTGACTTTTGTTCCTTGAGTTTTGAAGTCACAGTGTTTCTTTACTTCATTTAGTTTGTGTCTCACTTCCACTTTCTCTGAAATAAATATTAAGAATCTGTTTAAGGAGGATACATTTACAGGAGTGAACATTTAACAGAAATCAAGACTTCAGGTTTCTGTCTGTGTGAGTATAAAGTATCAGGGGTCTCATTTATAAAACAGTGCGTAGGATCCTTACTGAAAGTGTGCCCGGAAGACAAAAAAAGGCATACACCCAAAAATATTCAGATTTATAAAACTGTTCATATGCCAGAACCTGCGCAGAGCTCACTTTATAAATCCCAGTCATCCGGAGATTGTGCGCACATGCGTCTCCTCTCCGAAATAACCATATATGGAGCTTACAACGCCTAGGATAAATATGCATATCCTCATCTGCATTTCATTTGCATATGATTATTAATTCATGTGATACCATGTTAAGGTACAAGACGTTAGGAAAATATGAAATACAGATGTGCCGTGTCACAACAAATGATTATTATTATTATTTTTAGTAGCCTATGTCCTTGCCTTGTTTTTTAAGGAATAAATCAAATAGTGTAAAATACATTTCAGAGAAGATTTTCTCAATCTTTTCCAGTGGCCAAATAGTATTTTCTAGGGCCCAAGCCCTGAAAGGGCGCAGAGCCCTATTGTTTTCCTTCCGATTATTTTTTTTTTTTTTTTTTTTTTTTTTTTTTTTTTTTTCTTTCTAGCGACTATTCGGGCACTTTTGGGGCCCTTAACATGCTCGAAAACTCTTGAAACTTTGCACACGGGTCAGAACCCGCGCCATCAGAGCCGGGCTGAAGCTGGTACCCGGGCGTGGCAGGGCGGCTCGTCAGCGCCCCCTGGAATGGGGTCCGAACACCTGGTCCATAACTCAAACACACTTGCATGTAATAATATGAAACTCGGTACACATGTCGATAGCAGAATTTCATCTATACCTCGCGTTCTTACTTTTTACCCCAGCCCAACAGGAAGTTGGCTATTGAGGTTTTTTTGTAAAACACACGCAATGAACTTTTAAATACTCCTCCTAGAGCTCTGATCCAAATTCGACGAAACTCGGTCAGCGTGAAGTCAAGACATTGAGGATGAAAGTTTGTGTGGGGATTTTGATATCTCGAACGGTTTGGCCGTGGCGAGGAAACGAAACTATGGCGAGAAACGTGAAACAGGAAGTGTGTCATAACTTCAGCATACATTAACTGATCTGGATAAAACTTCAGCAGTGCGTTCGCTGTAAGAGGACGATCACATGGATGTGACTATTGTGAGTCAAAGTTATAGCGCCACCAACTGGCAGCAGGAAGTGTGTCACTTTCAAAATGCTTTGAAATCACCCTCTTATTTTTACCCGATTTGCTTCAAACTTCATCTGTATAATGTACATACACGGCAGATGAAGACCTATGAATGGATTCTTGATATCTTTGAAACTGTTGCCGTGGCGACGCATCAAACTTTACCATTCTTTTAGGATGCATTCTTTTAGGGATTCGAACATTTGTCCATAAATCAAACACACGTGCATGGATTAATATGAAACTCGGTACACTCATAGATCACATCAGGCCAAACAACTTTCGTGCTCTAAGTTTTACGACAGTTCAAACTAGGGCTGCACGATATTGGTAAAAAATGGCATTGCGATATTTTACATGTCCGCGATATATATTGCGATATTAGAACAATTTCCCCAGATGATTTGAATAGCTCTATTTGGAGAATGAATCATTGAATGACTGGGGTGGTTTTGTTATAGAGTATATCCGCATAGAAACTAATATTAATTAATTGAATGTTGTTTACTGAATGTAGTTAACAGGTTATGTTAACAGGATTCTGCACATTAGTGGTGGTTGAGGAGATTCCCCTTCCCCCTATATAAAGCACTTTGAGTGCAGAGAAAAGCACTATATAAATGTAATGAATTATTATTATTATTATTATTAATGTAGTTAACTAGACTTTAATAAATGGAACCTTATTAAAAATTGTTTCCGATTTATGTCTCTTAAGTTCAGTGTTGAATAGATCAGTTGTTTTAGCATTCATTAAAGTGAATCGGTTCAAATGAGTCATTAGTTCGCGAATCGGACGTTTCATTAACGGACCACGCCATACCCGCTGTGTGATTATCCAGGCAGGTTAGGACATCGCACAAGATTTGTGTCAACACAGAAAACATTTCATCACTGGATCGCATTTTATTTATTTATTTTTATTGAAAGTGTGGTTTATGTAATGTCATCTGAATGTGTGGAACAGCAATTCACAACCAGTGGTAGTTCAGAAAAAAAAGGTCTTCCGATCTTTTACCGTCATGTATTCTCAAAGATATTCAGTCAACTCAATTCATTGATATGCCTATGCTCGAGCACGGGAGAGCAAGGGAGTTTGAAGACGGTGAGTGCACGCGCGACCGGGACTTTCACTCTCTCAGTTAAACGAGCGCAGAAGTCACTCATCGTCATCTACATCATTCACCGGTCAAGTTTGGCGGGACAAAAATGCGCTTTAGTAAGGCTGACAGAAAACAGCGCAAGTTCCAGTCTTCTTGCGCTTGATGTTTAAACTGACAGGACTTGCAAATTGATAAACTCTCACTATGATGGATGGTTAAACCTTGCATTTGATTTAATCCGCGAATCACAAGCGTTACGAGCCGGGGAGCTGCTGGCACGCAGCCTACTGATCACGAATCACGGATTAACTACGATCCCTAGTCACATCGCACATTCTTGCGATGTGACTATCGTGGATGCGCACATCGCGATATCGATGTTAAAGTGATACATCGTGCAGCCCTGGTTCAGACGGAAAGTCGGGAATTATGGTTTTTTTTTTTAAATAATTGTCCTAGAAAAACATCAAATTACAACCCATGCTGTTACCAATCACCACCAAACTCGGTGTGCATGAAGTCAAGACATTGAGGATGCTATATTCCGGACGGATTTTTGATATCTCGAACGGTTTGGCCGTGGCGGATTTTTTTGACTAAAAAAGGACACATAAAGTGTGTTATAACTTGGTTAGTTTTACTGACAGTTACAAAACTTGCCGTGTATATTGTTCTATTCAAGCCAAACAACTTTCTAATTAACAATAATAAGCTCAAACCCACAGAAAGTCAGATATTGTAGTTTGAATATGATCATGCTCTTTCTGAGCCTAGGCCTGTCACACAGTCTGTGTGTGTGTGTGATTGAGTCTTTTGACACACAGTCTCTGTGTGTGTGTGTGTAGGGGGAGGGGGCTTAATAATTTCACTGTGTGTCTGGCCTGCTAAAGTAAATACATTTCTTAAGCCTGGTATTTTTTACATAAGTTTTTATTTTTATTTTTTTATAAGTAAAGGCATATAACCTGTTTAATTGTAGTGCATTGACAATAGTTTTATATAATTAGTGTATTAATTAAATTAACTTGGTCCATAAATCAAAAAAGTAAGTAAATAAATCAAAAAGGAAGTGTGTTAAAACTTCTGCATACATTAACTGATCTTGATGAAACTTCAGCAGTGTGTTCGTTGTAAGAGGTCGATCACATGGATGTGAGTCAAATATATAGCGCCACCAACTGGCAGCAGAAAGTGTTTCACTTTCAAAATGCTTTTGAAATCGCACTCTTACTTTTACCCGATTTGCTTCAAACTTCATGTGTATAATGTAAACACACGCCAGATGAAGAGCTGTGAAAGCATTATTCAATATCTAAGATAATGTTGCCATAGCAACGCATCAAACTTTAACATTCCTTTTTTTTGATGATTTTGAGACTCTTAGCGGCTTTTGGGGCCCTTAACGGGTTTGAAAACTCTTGAAACTTTGCACACAGGTCAGATCCCACAGCCATCAGAGCCGGGCTGAAGATGGTACCCGGGTGTGGCAAGGGGGCTAGACAGCGCCCCCTGGAACGGGGTCCAAAAACTTGGTCCGTAAATCAAACACGCTTGCATGTAATAATATGAAACTCAGTACACATGTTGATCTCATCGTTTCATATATTCATATATTCTCCTCAAGCCGGACAACTTTCTAATTTACACTCATGAGCTAGGACCCACAGAAAGTCAGATATTTTGGTTTGAAAATGTTGAGTGTCTCTCTGAGCCTACACTTCTGTATGGCAAGCCCTTTTAACATTTAAAAGCTAAGTTTGACTATTCGTAATTAACATTGTAGATATCAACAACGTCTTTCTAGTCGTAATTACATTTTGGATAGTTTGTATTATCATTTAAGATATCTGTAACGCAATTGTGACTAGTCGAAACGACAGATAGAGTATGGCAAGCCGTTTTAACATTTAATCATTTTAACCTACTAGTCTCTATTTTCATGCTACTAGTACTTATTTTTTAGATACTAGTATCTATTCCATTAAGTACTAGTACTTATTCATTAGCTACTAGTGCTTATTCTTTAGATACTAGTGCCTTTTCTTTAGATACTAGTGTTTATTCTTTAGGTACTAGTACCTTTTTAAAGATACTAGTACTTATTCATTAGAAACTAGTCCTTATTTATTAGATACTAGTACTTATTCATTAGATGCTAGTCCTTATTTATTAGATACTAGTACTTATTCATTAGATGCTAGTCCTTATTCATTACATACCAATGCTTATTAATTAGTTACTAGTACTTATTCATTAGATACTAGTACCTATTAAATAGATACTAGTACTTATTCATTAGACACTAGTACTTATTTCAATGGTGACTAGTAACTATTCTTTTGTTACTAGTCACATTTTTTCCATTGACTTCTATGGTGATCTGTCATTCAGATATCAACTATTCAGTTCTGACTAGTATGTTAGTATGTATTCCAATTGTGGAATACATACTAGTATGTATTCCAAAGCAGGGGTTACGTTTTTGCACGTCGTGCAGAATAACCCTAAAGGCACCAAGGTGGCGGTGCCACCGGCTTTTATATATATATATATATATATATATATATATATATATATATATATATATATATATAATATAGCTGCGAGCAGCGATGGAGGGCCAAAGCCGGCGGTACCGCCATCCCGGTGCCTTTAGGCACCGGGGTTGGTGCCACCGGCTTGGGCCACGCGATCGCTGCTCGGCAGCTACTATTTTAGTATTTCTTTGGATTTAAACAGGGTCATGTTTTACTTGCATCAAATGTTTCTTGTTATCGGGCCCAAGCCCTGAAAGGGCGCAGAGCCCTATTGTTTTCCTTCCGATTATTTTTTTTTTTTTTTTTTTTTTTTTATTTTTTTTTTTTCTTTTAGCGACTATCGGGCACTTTTGGGGCCCTTAACATGCTCGAAAACTCTTGAAACTTTGCACACGGGTCAGAACCCAGCGGCCATCAGAGCCGGGCTGAAGCTGGTACCCGGGCGTGGCAGGGCGGCTCGTCAGCGCCCCCTGGAATGGGGTCCGAACACCTGGTCCATAACTCAAACACACTTGCATGTAATAATATGAAACTCGGTACACATGTCGATAGCAGAATTTCATCTATACCTAGCGTTCTTACTTTTACCCCAGCCCAACAGGAAGTCGGCTATTGAGGTTTTTTTGTAAAACACACGCAATGAACTTTTAAATACTCCTCCTAGAGCTCTGATCCAAATTCGACGAAACTCGGTCAGCGTGAAGTCAAGACATTGAGGATGAAAGTTTGTGTGGGGATTTTTGATATCTCGAACGGTTTGGCCGTGGCGAGGAAACGAAACTATGGCGAGAAACGTGAAACAGGAAGTGTGTCATAACTTCAGCATACATTAACTGATCTGGATGAAACTTCAGCAGTGCGTTCGCTGTAAGAGGACGATCACATGGATGTGACTATTGTGAGTCAAAGTTATAGCGCCACCAACTGGCAGCAGGAAGTGTGTCACTTTCAAAATGCTTTGAAATCACCCTCTTATTTTTACCCGATTTGCTTCAAACTTCATCTGTATAATGTAAATACACGGCAGATGAAGACCTATGAATGGATTCTTGATATCTTTGAAACTGTTGCCGTGGCGACCCATCAAACTTTACCATTCTTTTAGGATGCATTCTTTTAGGGATTCGAACATTTGTCCATAAATCAAACACACGTGCATGGATTAATATGAAACTCGGTACACTCATAGATCACATCAGGCCAAACAACTTCGTGCTCTAAGTTTTACGACAGTTCGAACGGAAGTCGGGAATTATGTTTTTTTTTTTTAAATAATTGTCCTAGAAAAACATCAAATTACAACCCATGCTGTTACCAATCACCACCAAACTCGGTGTGCATGAAGTCAAGACATTGAGGATGCTAAATTCCGGACGGATTTGTGATATCTTCGAACGGTTTGGCCGTGGCGGATTTTTTTGACTAAAAAAGGACACATAAAGTGTGTTATAACTTGGTTAGTTTTACTGACAATTACAAAACTTGCCGTGTATATTGTTCTATTCAAGCCAAACAACTTTCTAATTAACAATAATAAGCTCAAACCCACAGAAAGTCAGATATTGTAGTTTGAATATGATCATGCTCTTTCTGAGCCTAGGCCTGTCACACAGTCTGTGTGTGTGGGTGATTTTGAGACTCTGGACACACAGTCTCTGTGTGTGTGTGTAGGGGGAGGGGGCTTAATCATTTCACTGTGTGTCTGGCCTGCTAAAGTAAATACATTTCTTAAGCCTGGTATTTTTTAAATAAGTTTTTATTTTTATTTTTTTATAAGTAAAGGCATATAACCTGTTTAATTGTAGTGCATTGACAATAGTTTTATATAATTAGTGTATTAATTAAATTAACTTCGTCCATAAATCAAAAAAGTAAGTAAATAAATCAAAAAGGAAGTGTGTTAAAACTTCTGCATACATTAACTGATCTTGATGAAACTTCAGCAGTGTGTTCGTTGTAAGAGGTCGATCACATGGATGTGAGTCAAATATATAGCGCCACCAACTGGCAGCAGAAAGTGTTTCACTTTCAAAATGCTTTGAAATCGCACTCTTACTTTTACCCGATTTGCTTCAAACTTCATGTGTATAATGTAAACACACGCCAGATGAAGAGCTGTGAAAGCATTATTCAATATCTAAGATAATGTTGCCATAGCAACGCATCAAACTTTAACATTCCTTTTTTTTGATGATTTTGAGACTCTTAGCGGCTTTTGGGGCCCTTAACGGGTTTGAAAACTCTTGAAACTTTGCACACAGGTCAGATCCCACAGCCATCAGAGCCGGGCTGAAGATGGTACCCGGGTGTGGCAAGGGGGCTAGACAGCACCCCCTGGAACGGGGTCCAAAATCTTGGTCCATAAATCAAACACGCTTGCATGTAATAATATGAAACTCAGTACACATGTTGATCTCATCGTTTCATATATTCATATATTCTCCTCAAGCCGGACAACTTTCTAATTTACACTCATGAGCTAGGACCCACAGAAAGTCAGATATTTTGGTTTGAAAATGTTGAGTGTCTCTCTGAGCCTACACTTCTGTATGGCAAGCCCTTTTAACATTTAAAAGCTAAGTTTGACTATTCGTAATTAACATTGTAGATATCAACAACGTCTTTCTAGTCGTAATTACATTTTGGATAGTTTGTATTATCATTTAAGATATCTGTAACGTAATTGTGACTAGTCGAAACGACAGATAGAGTATGGCAAGCCGTTTTAACATTTAATCATTTTAACCTACTAGTCTCTATTTTCATGCTACTAGTACTTATTTTTTAGATACTAGTATCTATTCCATTAAGTACTAGTACTTATTCATTAGCTACTAGTGCTTATTCTTTAGATACTAGTGTTTATTCTTTTAGGTACTAGTACCTTTTTAAAGATACTAGTACTTATTCATTAGAAACTAGTCCTTATTTATTAGATACTAGTACTTATTCATTAGATGCTAGTCCTTATTCATTACATACCAATGCTTATTAATTAGTTACTAGTACTTATTCATTAGATACTAGTACCTATTAAATAGATACTAGTACTTATTCATTAGACACTAGTACTTATTTCAATGGTGACTAGTAACTTATTCTTTTGTTACTAGTCACATTTTTTCCATTGACTTCTATGGTGATCTGTCATTCAGATATAAACTATTCAGTTCTGACTAGTATGTTAGTATGTATTCCAATTGTGGAATACATACTAGTATGTATTCCAAAGCAGGGGTTACGTTTTTGCACGTCGTGCAGAATAACCCTAAAGGCACCAAGGTGGCGGTGCCACCGGCTTTATATATATATATATATATATATATATATATATATAAATATAGCTGCGAGCAGCGATGGAGAGGCCAAAGCCGACGGTACCGCCATCCCGGTGCCTTTAGGCACCGGGGTTGAGTGCCACCGGCTTGGGCCCGAACGTGGCTGCTCGCAGCTATATTTATATATATATATATTTAATTAATTGATATTTGTAATGGAAACAGATAGACATGGTTGTGTTTTATTAGCATGGAACTATTTTCTCAGACAATCTACTATTATCATGATTAGCAAGTTAAAATATTAAAACACAACATGCCAGAGGGAAAGTGTTCAAAAGCATTGCATCCACAACAAATATGCATTTCTATTTATTGAATATATATATATATATATATATATATATTTTTTTTTTTTTTTTACTTCTCAGTAATTTCATGTAGTTTGTTTAACTCCATTAATGAGAATGGCATGTTTAATCTAAGTGTTTATATCAGAAGCAAAACATAGTTTAAATCCTTCTTTCTTTTATTTAACCCACCCATTTGACCCCATTCAATGTTAAACGTCTGTAAAAACATAATTTTATTTTTATTTTTGCTTCAGATTTAATGACTTTTGTAGCATCTGTGTTCCTTGGGATCAATTTGACCCAGGCTCTTTTAATTGTATAATAAAACAGAAGAAATATTAAAATTTAACACATTTGTTTTGGTTACTTTTTGGTTGATTGAGGTCACTATAACATGTTATAATTTGAATTTATAATGTTCATTGTAATTTTACATATTCAATATCATATTAAAAAAAATGTCCCTCTGTTTTAGGTCTCTTACCAAACATAACCATATCTGTATAAATGTTTCTATATTCATATCTATATATAATTTTCTTTCGATTTTCGCTCTAAAAGTGACCAAAAAGACACTCCAGCTCACACCAGATAATTGATGTTCAACGGTCAGCTCTGTCATGTTTATATGATTAAAACTGCTTAATAAAAGGGTTGTGAACATTTGTATGCATGTATCATCCATATACTACTTATTATTCACAGAATTATTGAAGAATCAAGAACGGACACCAACCTATTTGTTCCTCTGTATCTTCATGTTTTATTCTGGATGGTTCTGGATCAGTCATGTCTTCAATCTCCTCTTTAATAAACTCCATCTTTAACAGTCACACAGATTTCAGCTGCTACTCCTGGAGTTTGTCCTTCTCTTGTAGGATG
Source organism: Hybognathus amarus (assembly GCA_030378365.1). Classification (NCBI taxonomy): domain Eukaryota; kingdom Metazoa; phylum Chordata; class Actinopteri; order Cypriniformes; family Leuciscidae; genus Hybognathus; species Hybognathus amarus. Next base: position 310,560 of record JAQIUQ010004055.1, on the reverse strand, counting down.
ATGGGAATATTCCCAGTATTTATTGGTGAATTGTTGTGGGAGGGGCTTCACTGCAGGTGTGAACTGTGATCACTGTGTGATACTGACGCCCACAGGACCAGATCTGGAAAAATCAAAGTCAAGTTATTGATTATACTGGAATACTTCATGAACTATATAATATTTCAGTAAAAACGTATTCAAAAAATGTTAAAATTGCAGTTATGTGGTTTGTTTTTTTATTCATTTACGCATTGAACTATATAGCTTTAGATTACAGCCCGGAAAATACTGCGTAATTAAAGCGATTTTAAAGCGTAACCTTAGGTAATTATAGTGTACCTAAAACATACTTACAATATAAGTCAGAGTTTCCGCTAGAAAAAAATGGTGCCGGTCAAAGTGACCGGCAGAGGTTTAGTTTAACGGACATTTTGAGTCCAGCAAAAGGTGGATCTGCAGTTATCATTTTGTGTCAATATGCTGAATTTAGCTATAAAACCATACCCATATATTTTGTATTGTTATACATATTAACAACTCGTCAATTAAATATTTATCATTGCATATTCTGCATTTCTTAATAAACACTGACCAAAAAAAAAAGCTATGAAGTATTATGGCTGGACGATATGATGATAGGCTATATATAACACTGATATAAGTGATCACCTGGATTTAGACTTACCTATATTGTATTTATATAAAGAGTTCACAGGCAAATTTGCTTATTTCCCCGGCGTAGAAATCAGGCAAACATAAATGTCAGGCAACACGATTCCTGGCTGCATGTCAATATCCATGGATCACTGGATCTTTAGTAAGTTGTAACACTATATTGAGTCCAACATTTAGTTTAAATTGATAAAATTGTTCATTTTAGTCGCATTTTCACAGTTTCCCCTATAAAATCCAGTCACGCAGCAGATCTTTTGCCACTCAGTCAGGGCTGAGGGGGGTTGTTCCGGCGGGAAAGTGGCATCAATGCATTCCCTCTATAGTCTTAGCTTTTCTTTCCTTGAAACATGTTAGCCCACACATAAACATCTGCACTTTTGCTATCAAAAATCAACAATTTTTTTTTAGAAATGCATAAATATGTACCCTATCATGTTTAAAAAGCCTATCTTGTACACAATTATTACAAAATGGCACGCAGTGTATTCAAGTAAAAACGTATTTAAAAATAAAAAAAAATACTGCTATGTGGTCTGTTTATTTATTTATGCATTGTACAGGAACAGTTGCAACAGTTTTTGCAACCTTTCCCGATCGTGTCAGTTTTATGAAACCTCATGTGTTAGCTAAACAAGGCTACCATCCTACATGCTAACCATACTAGCTTAAAGTACCATATCACTCATTTAAACCATAAAAGTTTGAGCTCAATCAGAAAAACAGTGACAACAGTTTAACAAAAACAGTTTAAAGAAAAAAAAATACTTTCATACCTCAAAAATAGTTTTTCGTCAGTAAATCCTGGAGCAGCTCAGGAATCTCCTCGATATTTTCTCTGAAGGCGGGGCATCCAACTGAGCATGCGCAGTGTGAGTGACATCACTCTAGCTACTTTAACCCTTTGAAGTCCGCACCAAGAAAAAAGTGATGGAAATCTTTTTTTTTTTGCTGCATTTCTTATCTCCTTATGTTGCTAGTAACCACACTCAATGTATTTTTTTTCCAACACATTCCTTAATTTTTTAAATATCAGCCTCTACCCAATGACTGAGATGTCACTTAATGGTAATAAATGGTTCCGGAATTCATACACATACTTTGCCATACTTTTTCATTGCCCATTATAATTTATGATCAAAACCTTTTCTAGTCTTGACAAACACATTATCAGAAAGGTCTGAGTCTCAAGGTTCCATATTTTGAAACAGAAGTTGGTACACTAAAACGACACAATACTCTGCTTTCAGTATAAACTCCATATTTAATCTCAGAGAATTTACATGAATGCATTTGACATGAAAACTAATTTTGCTCACTTGCAACATTTTTTCACATGAGTGTAAAGGTTTGATGAACTTCTGAAACTCTCCCCACACTGAGTACAGGCGTACGGCTTCTCTCCAGTGTGAACTCGCTCATGATATTTCAGGTGTCCAGAATGAGTGAATCTCTTGTCACAGTATGAGCACTTGTAAGGTTTTTCTCCAGTATGAGTTCGCTTGTGATATGTCAGGTCTCCAGACCGAGTGAAACTCTTGTCACACTGAGTACAGTGATACGGCTTCTCTCCAGTGTGAACTCGCTCGTGATATTTCAGGTTTCCAGAATGAGTGAAACTCTTGTCACAGTATGAGCACTTGTAAGGTTTTTCTCCAGTATGAGTTCTTTGGTGCTGTTTTCAGATAAACAGATGTAGTAAAGCTCTTCCCACAGTCACAACACACATGATCTCTCACTTCATCATGTGTTTTCTGGTGCACTTTTAAATTGTTCAGTCGTGAAAAACTCTTTCCACAGAGAGAACACACATAAGGCTTCTCATCTGAATGAACTTTAAGGTGACTATTTAGTTGTGATGATGAAATAAAATCTTTCCAGCACTGATCACAGTGAAATGGTTTTTCTCCAGAATGAATGCGCAGATGATGTGTCAAACTTGTTGAATCTTTGAAACTCTTTTCACACTCAGTGCAGGCGTACGGCTTCTCTCCAGTGTGAACTCGCTCGTGTGATTTCAGGGTTTCAGACCGAGTGAAACTCTTGTCACAGTATGAGCACTTGTAAGGTTTTTCTCCAGTATGAATTATTTGGTGTTGTTTCAGATACTCAGATCTAGTAAAGCTCTTCCCACAGTCACAACACACATAATCTTTCAATTCATTGTGTGTTTTCTGGTGCCGTTTAAAACTCTTCAGCTGTGAAAAACTCTTTCCACAGAGAGAACACACATAAGGCCTCTCATCTGAATGAACGATCAGGTGTGATTTTAGTTGTGATGATGAAGTAAAATCTTTACTGCACTGATCACAGTTGAATAGTCTTTCTCCAGTGTGAATTCTCATGTGTGTGTTACGGTCTCCTTTCTGTGAGAAACTCTTCCCACACTGTGAGCAGGAGTGCCGCTTTTTGACTTTTGTTCCTCCAGTTTTGAAGTCACAGTGTTTCTTTACTTCATTTAGTTTGTGTCTCACTTCCACTTTCTCTGAAATAAATATTAAGAATCTGTTTAAGGAGGATACATTTACAGGAGTGAACATATAACAGAAATCAAGACTTCAGGTTTCTGTCTGTGTGAGTATAAAGTATCAGGGGTCTCATTTATAAAACAGTGCGTAGGATCCTTACTGAAAGTGTGCCTGGAAGACAAAAAAAGGCATACACCCAAAAATATTCAGATTTATAAAACCGTTCATATGCCAGAACCTGCGCAGAGCTCACTTTATAAATCCCAGTCAGCCGGAGATTGTGCGCACATGCGTCTCCTCTCCGAAATAACCATATATGGAGCTTACAGACGCCTAGGATAAATATGCATATCCTCATCTGCATTTCATTTGCATATGATTATTAATTCATGTGATACCATGTTAAGGTACAAGACATTAGGAAAAAATGAAATACAGATGTGCCGTGTCACAACAAATGATTATTATTATTTTATAGTAGCCTATGTCCTTGCCTTGTTTTTGAAGGAATAAATCAATAGTGTAAAATACATTTCAGAGAAAAATTTTCTCAATCTTTTCCAGTGGCCAATTAGTATTTTTAATTAATTGATATTTGTAATGGAAACAGATAGACATGGTTGTGTTTTATTTGCATGGAACTATTTTCTCAGACAATCTGCTATTATCATGATTAGCAAGTTAAAACATTAAAGGGGTGATGAACTGAGAAATCAAATTTTCCTTAAGCTTTTGACGTCTAAGTGGTCATCATATTATAAGAATATCCTGTAAGTTTCAGAACTGAAAACGTCCTTGTTAGTCCAATAAAAGCTTTTATTGACACCAGCCTCAACAAACGACTCGTTTTTAAAAGTGGGAAACTATGACGTCAACGGGGTTAAAACCCCACCCCCGCAGAAGAAGAGTCGAACGCTCTACTTCAACACGGCTGGTTTAGCCCCGCCCACCGATTCGCGCATTACACGCATAGCTAAGTAGCATAACATACATGCCTACCTCGTGATGACAAACCGGATCGAGCAGAATATTGTGCAGTGCCTGGTTGTGGAAGACAGTCGCTGCATAAGCTTCCTCTGGAATCCAATAGGACGGCATGGATAAACTTTATTTTTAATGACGTTCCAGCTGATGAGAGTAAAACATCGTCGTCTGTTCGCTTCATTTCACTGAGGATTGTTTTGTTAACAAGACTGGATTTGCAGAGCAATTAAGAGTAAAGAACGTGCTGTGCCGTCTATATTGGATCCGACAGGAATTGTACAACACACGGACTCTGAGCTCGAACATGTATGGGCGAATCCGGTTGCCATTTTACAACATTGGACATTTTCCCTCACGTGCACCGACGGGTGAGTTAATCTCATTATAATATGCAAAACTGTTATCCACTCACAGCAGTGGGCGTTTACTTCCAAGTCTTCAGTGCGACACGCCCATAAAAACTGAGCGTTTTTAGGTAGGCTCATAACTTGGGTATAAAATAGCCTATTACTTACTCATTTTGATGTTTTTGAATGCAAAAACCAAGCGAATGTCATAAATTGACCTCAGACAACAATATAATACAATTTAAAAAGCCAGTTCATGACCCCTTTAAAACACAGTGTTCAAAAGCATCGCATCCACAACAAAAATATGCATTTCTATTTTTTGAATATATATATCTAAAGGTTCCCTTTTTCAGGGGAAAATTTGGTTCATGGTATCCAGACTTAGCCTGGTTCAACCAGACTCTAGTACATTTGATTCGTACATAGAGTCTGGCCCCCTCCATTGAGAAACGTTTCCTTCCTTGTAGGCGGGTTCACTGTTAAAGTTCAAAACTATTGGATCTGCCCAGAGTCACTCAGGATCTGCTATAGCCAATCGCTAACGTGTGCTCGATGAGTGACGTATATCATGCGCCAAAACCGGCCGGAAACAACAAGTCCGAATGATCAGAGGATTATATTTACAATAGGATTTCAGTCAACGAGACCTGCAGGTTTTGTTAATCTAGCAACAACTATTAATTCGAAATGTATATTTGACACGAAGAACAGCGATGTATTCATTCAACAGTCGTATTCATTCAGCCGTTTCTAATCATTACAAATATGCAGACGCCGCTGCGGTCATTTCTGATCTGCTGCAAATGCTGTAACAGTTACACTGAATGATCTGTATATGTGTAATAAATAACAACTTTTCATATAACGTCTTATTGTTTCTTAATTAGCTTAATTATGGTCTTCAAAGTATGTGTTTGTACCATAGACTGTGGTTTGTACATTTTTATATGGCATTTTTTTATTAAAACAAATTAACCATCTAAAACTGAAAATATGGTCTTCAAAGTATGGGTTTTCACATTTTTATTTATGACAATTATTTAAAAAAAATTACAACCAATTTGTATGATTTACAACATGTAAAACTGACACCAACCTCCTGTGCGAGTAGACAAAGGGGCTCAAAGTGTTCTATTCATCACAAGAATCCGTAAATTTACAGTTGGGAATATGAGCTGACATGACTCCTGAGTGCATATTCAACAATAGTTTAGCAGCCAGGACTCAGGGCTTCCAAACACCAGGCTACAGCGTCCGTTCAAAATGTCACGGTCATCGTGCACATCGAGCGCTGCCCAGCACGAACTTCCAACCTTTCTGCCTCCTTCACTTGATCCTCCGTTAGTGCAACAAGAGGTGAGACGATAACAATCCGGCTTTAAATTCTGTATATTCGGCAGTTTCTTTTCCAACAACGGACCGAATAGCATTTCTCACGTCTTTCCCCGCTGCCAAACTCAAACTGACGCGCACTACATCAACGTCATCGTTCTCAGCCACTCCCTCTATTCGCTGATTGGTCCTACAAAAAATTGATTTCTGGAAACCTAAGGCTATGGAGCGATCCCAGACGTAGTACTGAAGGAAAATGAAATTGAGCGGAAGTGCGTAGGAGGGCGCAGCCAGGCTAATCCAGACTGCCTAGCAGCGTGAATAAAATCACACTGCGGCAAGGCAGAGTCGGGAAACCCAGGCTATATATAATTTTCTTTAGATTTTCAGTCTCAAAGTGACCAAAAAGACACTCCAGCTCACCCCAGATCATTGATGTTCAACGGTCAGTTCTGTCATGTTTATATGATTAAAACTGCTTAATAAAAAGGTTGTGAACATTTGTATGCATTTATCATCCATATACTGCTTATTATGTCACAGAATTATTGAAGAATCAAGAACTGGACACCAACCTATTTGTTCCTCAGTATCTTCATGTTTTATTCTGGATGGTTCTGGATCAGTCATGTCTTCAATCTCCTCTTTAATAAACTCCATCTTTAACAGTCACACAGATTTCAGCTGCTACTCCTGGAGTTTGTCCTTCTCTTGTAGGATGATGGGAATATTCCCAGTATTTATTGGTGAATTGTTGTGGGAGGGGCTTCACTGCAGGTGTGAACTGTGATCACTGTGTGATACTGACGCCCACAGGACCAGATCTGGAAAAATCAAAGATAAGTTACTGAATTTATACTGGAATACTTAATGAACTATATAATGTTTCAGTAAAAAAACGTATTCAAATAATGTTAAAAATACTATTATGTGGTTTGTTTTTTTATTCATTTATGCATTGAACTATATAGATTACAGCCCGGAAAATACTGCATAATTAAAAAGATTTTAAAGCGTAACCTTCGGTAATTATAGTGTACCTAAAACATACTTACAATATAAGTATAAGGGAACAATATTTTTGTAAGTTTGGGGAATAAAGGGGTAACAACCAGGGGAATGAAAAAATATTAATACTGTAAGTATTATAGAACTAAGGGGTACTTATTCTACTATTTATGATATAACAATGTTACATTTGGGAGCAATTTAGCAGAGAACATACCTTTTTGAAATAATGGTGAACCAGTACAGGGTACACAGTGTGTATATATATATATATACTATATATGTATATGTAATATCACATTGAAAGTAATCTTTTAATAAATGTGCACTGAAAACAAAAACCACTGCAACTTTTGTTTAAATATTGGGAAAAGATACTCTTGTTTCTTCTAGTGGTGCTTGTTGTTACGCTCTTGTTTCATATAGTTACAGGGTAAGTGTGACATCATGCGGGCTGTAAATTAAAGTGGTGTTTGTTTCTCTCTTGTTCCATGTACTTACTGGGTAAAAATGCATACACACAACCTTATATCACTGACTGGAAACCTTTATTTATTATCACAAGCACCACTTACCCTGGAACCACATGAAACCAGATATATTTTCCAGTATATTAAAAAAAATTGCAATAGTCTTAGCTTTACTTGCCTTGAAACATGTTAGCTCACACATAAACATCTGCACTTATGCTATTAATTAAAAAAATACTTTTTAAGAAATGCATAGATACTGTAGCCTGTCATTACAAAAAGATACAGTAATTATTACAAAAAGGTACACAGATTATTTTATCACTAAATATTTCCCAAATGTAAGATGTAATAGTAGCAACCGTAGTGATTAATAGTGAAGTACCCCTTGATGCTTTAATTACTTAGAGTATACATTTATTTTTTAATTCTTCTCCTGGTTGTTAGTCATTTATTCCCCAAACGTTACATATTGCTCCCTAATACTTAAATGTAAGTACTTTATGTACACTAGAATTACAGAAACTCGTATTATTATTTTTTAACGTATTGATTATTACTGCTATGTGGTCTGTTTATTTATTTATGCATTGTACAGGAACAGTTGCAACAGTTTTTGCAACCTTTCCCCGATCGTGTCAGTTCTATAAAACCTCATGTGCTAGCTAAACAAGGCTACCTTGCTACATGCTAACCAAACTAGCTTAAAGTTACCATATCACTCATTTAAACTATATAAGTTTGAGCTCAATCGCGAAAACAGTTTAAAGAAAGAAAATAATTTCATACCTCAAAAATAGCAGCTCAGGAATCTCCTCGATATTTTCTCTGAAGGCGCGGGCATGCCAACTGAGCATGCGCAGTGTGAGTGACATCACTCTAGCTACTTAACCCTTTGGAAGTCCGCACCAAGAAAAAAACTGATGGAATTTTATTTATTTATTTTTTCATTTCTTATCTCCTCATTTTGCTAGTAACAACACTCAATGATTTTTTTTCAACACATCCCATTATTTTTAAAATATCAGCCTCTACCAAATGACTGAGATGTCACTTGATGGTAATAAAAGGTTCCGGAATTCATACACATATTTTGCCATACTTTTCCATTGCCCATCATAATTTATGATCAAAACCTTTTCTAGTCTTGACAAACACATTATCAGAAAGGTCTGTGTCTCAAGGTTCAATGTTTTGTAACAGAAGTGATATTTGGACAGAAATTTATTAATTTGGTACAGCAGAATGCATACAATTAAATTAAATGGAATGTCATTTTTGGTATAACGCCTAAAAGAAACCTCATGGGAACTTACATTTTTGTGATATCAACTTCAAATTTGGAACACAACTTGGTTAGATATATGGCTTTGATTTTATGGTCATTTTATAGGAATTTTTTGTAAAATTTATATTTATATAAAAATAAAAATATATTTTGTGCAGTATATTTGATAGTAACATGATTTTGTAAAGTTAAGGCTCTTACAGTGTAAAAAATATGCTTTTATACTGTAAAATTAACAGTTAACATGCCTGGGGTGATTTATTTGTTTCTGACATACAAGTTAGAAGAAGTGTTGTGACAAGTGCTGTTGATTGATGTGAAATCTAGTGATTTTTTGTGTGTTGGTGTGTTGTGATTGGCTAAACTGTCGCTCAAGTTGTCCAGAAGATTAACGCCCATTACCTTTACGGGCATTTCATGAGCTCCGGTCCAGATGTAAATATGTGTCGAACTGCAGTATCAGTTTCAGGCAGAATCAGACCAAGAAAGCCGCGATGAAGAGAGTCAAACAGAACCTCACCACACGGCTCTTAATAAAGGTTTCTGAATGATAATTCGCTACATTTTATAACTTTATGCACTTTTGTTTTACACAATAGCATCTGACTGGCAACAATAGCAACTGACTGGCTACTAATGTTATACTCAAACAGCGTCGGCAAGTTTACGTTCTTGATCAAAATCGAAAATAATGTCATAAAACATATTTACACGAAAAATACGTTTACAACATTAGTACTTATACAAAATTCCCCAGATAGCAAACTGACATTGAATCAACGTGGAAACATGACATCGAAACAATGTTGATATGACATTGTTTTGCTCATTCGAATTAACGTTGAACGACAACGTCAGACGCATCATTCTTTTTAAAACTAACGGAAAATCAACTTGAAATCAACGTTGTTTCAATGTTATGAAAGCAAACCAATTTTCGATTTTCATTTAGCTTTGAAGAATGCCGCGTCTGACGTTGAGTTCAACGTTAATTCGAATGAGCAAAACAATGCCAGATAAACGTTGTTTCGATGTCATGAGAGACGTCGTTTCACGTTGATTCAATGTCAGTTTGCTGTCTGGGTCAGATCCATAATGTTTGTACGCGTTTGTCGTTGACACAAAATAGCATAACCAGTAGCCTATAAAGCCAGCGCTGGCATTTGAAAAATAATAAAACACAAGGCTACGTCTGGAATTATACATGCAAATACATTACAATGATTAAGTCTTAGCCTACTTACAGGTTGTGGCCCAACAACTGCTGCCGTAGTTTTAAAGTTGGATCTGCTTCATGTTTAGCAACAGTTTCTTGTTGAATTCGGTGTTGAATTCGTGGAGATTCTGGAAGCTGTCTTCCGTAAAATGCGCAGCACAGAGAGATAGATTACGATCGTCACTTTCAGGAACATAATCAAACATTAATTGTATCCATTGTTGACGAAGTACAGCTTCCGTGGGAAGTCCGAGCACAGAAGACCTGACAGCTGCGTGAACACAACTCACTCGACAAGGAGCTGCTGAAATATGATCATGCCCTTTTCTGCATATTCCGGAGGGAGGGGTTGATGCATATGTGTGGGTTAGTGACGTACCATAACCCAGCTGTAGTCCTAATCAAGTCGTTTTTGCAGGCAATTATACTTCCTGATTTTGCATGAAATCAGGAAGTATGATTGAATGTCATGATTGAATGCATTTGAATGCATGAACCAGGAGACTTCCGAATCCATAAATCTCTTTGATGCTGTGCTTGTGTCGTGTGTGAATGCAAAAAGACAGTGGGTACGATGCAGGTAACACTATTTTACAGTGTCCTTGTTACATGTAGCCTACTTACAATAGCATAATTATGCATAATTACATGCAACTAACCCACCAAACCCTAATCCTACCCTAACTCTAAGTAGCCTACATGTATAATATTACTTAAATATATAATTACACTGTCAATGACACTTCAGACCTTTTGTGTCCCTGGTTCCAGAGCCAGTGCCTGTTCTTGAGCCAGTGCCTACTCCGGAGCCAGGATCCGGAGCCAGTGCCTGTTCAAGAACCGAGCCAGTTCCTGTTCCAGCCATTTTTGTTTTAGTGGCTGTTCCTGAGCCGGTGCCGGCAGTTCCTGAGCTGGTGGCTGCTGATCCAGAGCCGGAGACAGAGCCAGTGCCTGTTCCAGAGCCGGAGACAGAGCCAGTGCCTGTTCCAGAGCCGAAGACAGAGCCAGTGCCTGTTCCAGAGCCGGAGACAGAGCCAGTGCCTGTTCCAGAGCCGGAGGCAGAGCCAGTGCCTGTTCCAGAGCCGGAGGCAGAGCCAGTGCCTGTTCCAGAGCCGGAGACAGAGCCAGTGCCTGTTCCAGAGCCGGAGGCAGAGCCAGTGCCTGTTCCAGAGCCGGAGGCAGAGCCAGTGCCTGTTCCAGAGCCGGTGGCAAAGCCAGTGCCTGTTACAGAGCCGGAGGCAGAGCCAGTGCCTGTTCCAGAGCCGGAGACAGAGCCAGTGCATGCTCCAGAGCCGGAGACAGAGCCAGTGCCTGTTCCAGAGCCGGAGACAGAACCAGTGCATGCTCCAGAGCCGGAGACAGAGCCAGTGCCTGTTCCAGAGCCGGAGGCAGAGCCAGTGCCTGTTCCAGAGCCGGAGACAGAGCCAGTGCCTGTTCCAGAGCCGGAGACAGAGCCAGTGCCTGCTCCAGAGCCGAAGACAGAGCCAGTGCCTGCTCCAGAGCCGGAGACAGAGCCAGTGCCTGTTCCAGAGCCGGAGACAGAGCCAGTGCCTGTTCCAGAGCCGGAGGCAGAGCCAGTGCCTGTTCCAGAGCCGGAGGCAGAGCCAGTGCCTGTTCCAGAGCCGGAGACAGAGCCAGTGCCTGTTCCAGAGTCGGAGGCAGAGCCAGTGCCTGTTCCAGAGCCGGAGGCAGAGCCAGTGCCTGTTCCAGAGCCGGTGGCAAAGCCAGTGCCTGTTACAGAGCCGGAGGCAGAGCCAGTGCCTGTTCCAGAGCCGGAGACAGAGCCAGTGCATGCTCCAGAGCCGGAGACAGAGCCAGTGCCTGTTCCAGAGCCGGAGACAGAACCAGTGCATGCTCCAGAGCCGGAGACAGAGCCAGTGCCTGTTCCAGAGCCGGAGGCAGAGCCAGTGCCTGTTCCAGAGCCGGAGACAGAGCCAGTGCCTGTTCCAGAGCCGGAGACAGAGCCAGTGCCTGCTCCAGAGCCGGAGACAGAGCCAGTGCCTGTTCCAGAGCCGGAGCCAGAGCCTGCTTCCAGAGCCGGAGGCAGAGCCAGTGTCTGTTCCAGAGCCGGAGGCAGAGCCAGTGCCTGTTTCAGAGCCGAGGCAGAGCAAGCCTGTTCCAGAGCCGGAGGCAGAGCCAGTGCCTGTTTCCAGAGCCGGAGACAGAGCCAGTGCCTGTTCCAGAGTCGGAGGCAGAGCCAGTGCCTGTTCCAGAGCCGGAGGCAGAGCCAGTGCCTGTTCCAGAGCCGGAGACAGAGCCAGTGCCTGTTCCAGAGCCGGAGGCAGAGCCAGTGCCTGTTCCAGAGCCGGAGGCAGAGCCAGTGCCTGTTCCAGAGCCGGAGACAGAGCCAGTGCCTGTTCCAGAGCCGGAGGCAGAGCCAGTGCCTGTTCCAGAGCCGGAGAGCAGAGCCAGCGCCTGTTCCAGAGCCGGAGACAGAACCGGTGCATGCTCCAGCCAGCGCCTGTAGAGACAGAGCCAGTGCCTGTTCCAGAGCCGGAGGCAGAGCCAGTGCCTGTTCCAGAGCCGGAGACAGAGCCAGTGCATGTCCAGAGCCGGAGAGCAGAGCCAGTGCCTGTTCCAGAGCCGGAGGCAGAGCCAGTGCCTGTTCCAGAGCCGGAGGCAGAGCCAGTGCCTGTTCCAGAGCCGGAGGCAGAGCCAGTGCCTGTTCCAGAGCCGGAGACAGAGCCAGTGCCTGTTCCAGAGCCAGAGGCAGAGCCAGTGTCTGTTCCAGAGCCGGAGACAGAGCCAGTGCCTGTTCCAGAGCCGGAGACAGAGCCAGTGCCTGTTCCAGAGCCGGAGCCAGAGCCTGTTCCAGAGCCGGAGACAGAGCCTGTTCCAGAGCCGGAGGCAGAGCCAGTGCCTGTTCCAGAGCCGGAGGCAGAGCCAGTGCCTGTTCCAGAGCCGGAGACAGAGCCAGTGCCTGTTCCAGAGCCGGAGGCAGAGCCAGTGCCTGTTCCAGAGCCGGAGGCAGAGCCAGTGCCTGTTCCAGAGCCGGAGACAGAGCCAGTGCCTGTTCCAGAGCCGGAGGCAGAGCCAGTGCCTGTTCCAGAGCCGGAGACAGAGCCAGTGCCTGTTCCAGAGCCGGAGACAGAGCCAGTGCCTGTTCCAGAGCCGGAGGCAGAGCCAAAGCCTGTTCCAGAGCTGGAGGCAGAGCCAAAGCCTGTTCCAGGAGCCGAGAGACAGAGCCAGTGCCTGTTCCTGTGTTTGTGGTCTGTTACAGTTCTTGTGTCTGTTCCTGAGGCGGTGTCTGGACCTGAGCAGGTGTCTGGACCTGAGGGGTCTTGTGTTATCAGACTAATGCTACACTATAAAAGGGTGTTAAGATGTTAAAAGGACTTCTAGTGAACGCTCCATAAAGGTCCCCAAAAGTTTTCTAAACATCCTGCGAAGTCCTGCGAACGGTTTAAAGAACCCTACAATAACGTTCAGGACAGGGGACGTTCAGGGGACGTTTTTTTGTTAGCTGGGACAACATCCGAAAAATGTATTCCTCATTTTTTTCATTCATGATCGTTAACAGCATCCCTAAAAAACCTGGTGAATTATTCAGCCACTGTTGCTAACTATTATCATTGGAAAATAGCTTGCCTAATATAGCGTCAAATGCTAATTAGCATACCGATCGCGCCATTTCATTGTATTTACATTCTGCTGATGATGACAGCTGTGATGATCATAAGTGTCCATGGGGATTGATGACATGCAGGTGATTGTGAAGGAGGTGCAGGTGTTGGGCCAAGGAGGATGCTGGGAAATGTAGTGAGGAGCTGGATGATAAACTGGTAATTGTGACATGTTGCTGATTTAGATGGTTTAACAAGTTTAGAAAGTTCTTCTCCTTGTCTTGAGCAAAGAATTTTAATGTTTTTACCCAAAGTTTTTTTTAATGAAATTTTAATGTTTGACCTGTAAATCCTTTATATTTGCACAACTTCACCGCAGAAGTAAGACCTGATCATTTCGTTGACAATAATACTGCCACACATTTGTATCACAGTTTTAAGATTAATGTTTAAACTCATTAATGTGATTAAAACTATATAACTCATTCTCTGTGTTAATTAAACAGATTACTTAAGGCAGTTCTGTTTCATTTCTCATATTTATTATCAGAAAAAGGTTCCAAGCGATCCGTACCGATACTAGAATGTGACGTGTAAAGACTGCAGAACACTGATTGGTCCGAATATTACAATGAGATAATAGTACGACACAATACTCTGCTTTCAGTATAAACTCCATATTTAATCTCAGAGAATTTACACGAATGCATTTGACATGGAAACTCATTTTGGTCACTTGCAACATTTTTTCACATGAGTGTAAAGGCTTGATGAACTTCTGAAACTCTCCCCACACTGAGTACAGTAGTACGGCTTCTCTCCAGTGTGAACTCGCTCATGATATTTCAGAGATTCAGAATGAGTGAATCTCTTGTCACAGTATGAGCACTTGTAAGGTTTTTCTCCAGTATGAATTCTTTGGTGCTTTTTCAGATCCCTAGATGTAGTAAAGCTCTTCCCACAGTCACAACACAGATGATCTCTCACTTCATCATGTGTTTTCTGGTGCAGTTTAAAACTGTTCAGTCAGCTGAAAAACTCTTTCCACAGACAGAACACACATAAGGCTTCTCATCTGAATGAACGATCAGGTGTGATTTTAGTCGTGATGATGAAATAAAATCTTTACCACACTGATCACAGTGAAATGGTTTTTCTCCAGAATGAATGCGCAGATGATGTGTCAAACTTGTTGAATCTTTGTAACTCTTCTCACACTCAGTGCAGGCGTACGGCTTCTCTCCAGTGTGAAATCGCTCATGATATTTCAGGTTTCCAGAATGAGTGAATCTCTTGTCACAGTATGAACACTTGTAAGGTTTTTCTCCAGTATGAGTTTGTTGGTGCCGTTTCAGACAGACAGATCTAGTAAATCTCTTCCCACAGTCACAACACACATGATCTCTCACTTCATTGTGTGTTTTCTGGTGCTGTCTAAAACTTGCCAGCCATGAAAAACTCTTTCCACAGAGAGAACACACATAAGGCTTCTCATTTGAATGAACTGTTAGGTGTGATTTTAGTTGTGATGATGAAATAAAATCTTTACTGCACTGATCACAGTTGAATGGTCTTTCTCCAGTGTGAATTCTCATGTGTGTGTTAAGCTCTCCTTTGTTTCTGAAACTCTTCCCACACTGTGAGCAGGAGTGCCGCTTTTTGACTTTTGTTCCTTGAGTTTTGAAGTCACAGTGTTTCTTTACTTCATTTAGTTTGTGTCTCACTTCCACTTTCTCTGAAATAAATATTAAGAATCTGTTTAAGGAGGATACATTTACAGGAGTGAACATTTAACAGAAATCAAGACTTCAGGTTTCTGTCTGTGTGAGTATAAAGTATCAGGGGTCTCATTTATAAAATGAGTTCATCTCATCATAACTCATTTATAAAACTATAATTGATATTTGTAATGGAAACAGATAGATATGTTTGTGTTTTATTGGCATGGAACTATTTTCTCAGACAATCTGCTATTATCATGATTAGCAAGTTAAAATATTAAAACACAGCATGCCAGAGGGAAAGTGTTCAGAAGCATTGCATCCACAACAAATATGCATTTCTATTTATTGAATATATATATATATATATATATATATATATATATATATATATATATATATAGTAACTTCTCAGTAATTTCATGTAGTTTGTTTAACTCCATTAATGAGAATGGCATGTTTAATCTAAATGTTTATATTAGAAGCAAAACATAGTTTAAATCCTTCTTAAGGCTATGTGTACTGTAAGCATGTTATCAATAACCTTTATTGGAAGCTTAACTGCAAGATCTGTGAGGGCAGGGCACTGACAAGAATTTTTTTTCGATTGGCTGATAAGTGGCAGGCTCAGACTGCAGAACTCCAGGGAGCACGCGCTTGATTCCGGCCGGTTGCGATTGTGGAGAGCGGTGCGGCCAGAGACATTTTGAGCGCTGCGGCATATTAAATATGTTATAAACAGTTTTCACACGAGATAAATACAAAAGACCAAAACGAGTGACTATGAGATCAATGCGACACTTCTTGCAGGTGTGATGCACCGTGTACAAACGAAAATGGTATGTTTATACTTCTCATCCAACCACAATCAATGCACCCTATCTGGATGGCGCCGATTTATCTGGATAGGTTTTTTTTTTCTACGATGTCAAGCAGAAATGAAACAAGCCGAAATGCAATAACAGTAGGCTATTTATTGAAAATGTAAGGAGTAGAAAGTAGCCTACAGATAATTGCGTGAATAGCCTATGAAAGGAGAAAGTCGGCTGAAAAATAATTACTCCAGTAAAGGATAGGCTATGTTAGATACACAAAATGTGTAACGTTACTTTGGACAGAATACGAGACAGAGTTATTTATTAAATTCATAAGACCAAATACAGAAATACTGGCTTCTAAACCTCAAAGAATGCCAGTAATGAAGACCTCGGAGCAAGAAATAAGTGAGAAAACACATGCATGTGCCACTCACAGTATTGGGAGTCTTTCCTTGCCATTAAGGCTTGGATAACACGATTTAGGCCTGACGTCTCAGTTATCAGTAATAATATAATAATGTCTAATGTGGTGGCTCTGTGATATATTTAAACCTACCAGCTTCCGTTGCCATGATTTTTGGAATGACTGATCGTCATTTTTAGCAGAATTGCGCGAATCTGTGGTGGAAACGTGACAGCATAGACTAAAGTTTAGAGTTATAGTGTTCATTAAACTGACCATTCATCTCCGGATTGATTCTGGAGGAATAAGCACTGGCAACAAATCCGACCTCCAATGCATGATCATTTTGTTTCGGTAATGTAATATCTTCGAAGAAGAGGGGCTATTTGCGTCTCCGTTGTCAGTTTGTGTGAGTGGGAGGGGGAAGGAGCGCTTAACGCGCAGCTCTACAATAAAATAAAAAATCCTGAAAATCAATGCGTGAGTGGTCAGCGTTGATATTGTGGCGGCCGCCACAAATTAATGAATGTATGGGAAACCCTGTCATCCATATACTGCTTATTAATTCACAGAATTATTGAAGAATCAAGAATGTTCACCAACCTATTTGTTCCTCTGTATCTTCATGTTTTATTCTGGATGGTTCTGGATCAGTCATGTCTTCAATCTCCTCTTTAATAAACTCCATCTTTAACAGTCACACAGATTTCAGCTGCTACTCCTGGAGTTTGTCCTTCTCTTGTAGGATGATGGGAATATTCCCAGTATTTATTGGTGAATTGTTGTGGGAGGGGCTTCACTGCAGGTGTGAACTGTGATCAGTGTGTGATACTGACGCCCACAGGACCAGATCTGGAAAAATCAGAGAATAAGTTACTTAATTTATCCTGGATTACTTTAACAGTAAACACACATGGTGCTTCAAAATATATTTAGTTCAAATATAGAGCATTTTGAGATACATATTAGTAGTGTATAAAACAGCTCTAGGTTACTTATGTAATGTTTATGTAACCCGGAATATTATAAGGATGAAACAGGACACATATAATATTATTATCTAAACAAGGGCTCAACATTAAGGCTTGTCCGCTTGTCCGGGACAAGTGGATTTTTTTGTAGGACAAGTAGAAGGGAAAATTAGTTGTCCGACTGGACAAGTTGAATTTCAAACAAAATAAAATGCCATGTCACTTCACGTTATGTGCCACTCGTTACGTCTATTTTACAGATTTAATTTCACCGATTTGAAACGACCACATTTTCGCGCTGCCTGTGAATGTCCTGAATGTGACTCACAGAAAGACGCGCGCAGTATAATGCGCATGCACAGAGCCGCGCCAGAAGTTCTCTTTCGCGCTTGAACGAACATCAACAACACACACAATTAAGCCAAAATGTCATTTGTCGAGTATCTTCATAACATAAGAGCAGTCTTACGATGGACATAAAGAGTTGTGACTCGTAGAGAGAATGAGGCGCGTGTGAGATCCGCGTCTCTCTCCAGCGGCTGCTCTTAAAGGGCCAGCTACCAATAAAACGCTCTGTCAGTAAAGTTAATGAAAGAACAAAGGGAACAGATAAAATTTCTCACTGCTCTTGACTAAAGAACTTGTGTAGCTTTAATAAGGAGTAGTCTATATATAATTTATAATTTATGCAGCGCAGACTGTTTGATAACTTTATTCAATTTCTGTTTATGTCCTACCTGTTGGACAGTTAATTTTTATCCAGACATCAATGGCTTTTTGATCATTATAGGTGTTATCAATCATTTAGTTGTTCTTGCTAATTTCAGAATTATGACTAATCTGCATGTGCATTTGGTTTAGAACCAAACAAGTTGACTCATGAAACCATTTGTTTATTATATCTGCAATCGCATATCACAACCGCAATATTGACCTCAATAATCGCAATATGACATTTTCCCCAAATCGTGCAGCCCTAGATAAAATTATAAATCTTAACCCGGACAAGTAAAACATAAATTTACTTGTCCGAAAGACAAGTGCCTCAAAAAGTTAATGTCAAGCACTAATCAGAAATCTAACATAAGGCGACAGAAATTCATGTAATATGCAGACTGAATAGAGGAGGTGTGTATTATAAGTAACAATTGTTTTAAAATTTAATTCCTCATGTTGCTTCGGTAGCAAAGTTGTTTTGAAAAACACCAAAGTCTGGTAACGTCATAAACTGTACAATGACAGTAAAAATACTATTTAAACAACTTTACAGTTCAAATTATATAGTTTAGACAAAGAAAATATTATAAAGAGCATAATTAACGATTATATAATTCAATTTATATGAACAAACTGAAAGAAAATGCTAATTCTCTCTCTGACAAAAGGTGGCGCTTGTGGAAAAGCAGAAATACAGCGGTTACTCCTGAACACAAGCTTATAAACACTTTAATAGACATCACTGAGGAAAGATAAACGGAGATGCCATCGAAACTTTTATGAAGACACTCATTTCTCTTCAGATATACATTCAAATAAAACTCAGATCCAAACTAATCACGTGAATGGTCGATTTCAGTGTCGGAAAGAGAGTTTGCAGGTTTGGTTTCTGTTGCCTTTAATAGTATTTATAGTCATGTAGGGGAGACCGGGGACAGTTGCAACACCTGTTGAATTTGGCTGTTACTCAGAGACGGTTTGGATTAGACAAACCAATTGTTTATACAATAATCTTCCATCTGTCTGTTAAAAGTCTAAACCATTTAAAGATTGGGAAAAATCTACATTTTTCCCAATTTACTCTTTAAACGTAAGGAGTCAGATGTAGCAAATGACCACAGGCCCGAGGATAGTTACAACATTGTTTGGGGATGTTTGCAACATGTTACAAATACAATACAATATATGTCAGCGGTATAAAAGTGATTATTATCAAAAATGTAAGTTATAATAATATTACAGTGTTATTTATTCATCAGCTTTGATTAGATGACAATTATAGATTTGTCTTGATGAATAGGCCTTATGTGCAGATGTTCAAACTGATATAAAATACAGTAAGCTTTTAGTGACAGGAAGGACTGGAACAATTTGTGAGGCAATAAACTTTTGTAATGTAAAATATATTTTTTCAAAACGTATATATTAAAATTTTTCATTTTAGCAATACAACTGTAAAACATGTCAACAACATAACGGCATCTTGCATCTACTTTGCCAACAGTAACTTTACGGCAATCACTCTCATTTTAGCAACTGTTAAAGCTGTAATATCAACAATAATATAATACAGTTGTGACATCTGTACACATCACCTCCAGGGGTGCAATCCTGGTGTGCTCTCTCCTAAATATGGAGTGGGACCCCTCTGTCTGTACCCCTCTTTCTCACTCTGGGCATACTGAAAAGAAAGATTCAAATATGGATATTAAACTCTTAAACTATTCATTACATCACACAAACACACAATTGCACCAACGTATGCACACACACACACCTTCTGTCCTTGCTCCAACTTAATGAACTACATAATATTTCAGTAAAAAAATGTTAAAATACTGTTATGTGGTTTGTTTTTATTTATTTATGCATTGAACTATATGGCTTTAGATTACAGCCCGGAAAATACTGTGTAATTCAAGCGATTTTGAAGAGTAACCTTTGGTAATTACAGTGTACCTAAAATGTACTTAGAATAAGGGAACAATATTTTAAGTTTGGAGAATAAAGGGGTAACAAACAGGAGACTTATAAAAAATATATATTTACACTGCAAGTATTATATAGCCTAATGATAGATTGTATTTTCAATCATCAGATGAGATTTATTAACATTGTAACTCTGCCTTAGATTTAATCAACCATGCTTTAGATGTAATCACTCTGTCTGTGTCTGTAAAGGTGTGTGTCAAATGGCCCATTCAGATGAATGGTAAAAAGAAAACGGTAAAACTCAACTGTTTAACTCTGGGTGAGTTGTAAAATGAGCCTATTTCCAACAAAAGTGAAGTATGCCTTTAAAGTGGTGTTTGTTACCCTCTTGTTCCATGTAGTTACTGGGTAAAAATGCATCACACACAACCTTATATCACTGACTCGGAAACCTTTATTTATTATCCAAGCACCACTTACCCTGGAACCACATGAAACCAGATATATTTCCCAGTATATTTTAAAAAAATGCAATAGTCTTAGCTTTTCTTGCCTTGAAACATGTTAGCCCACACAAAACATTGACACTTTTGCTATAAAAAAAAATAAATATGTGCATAAATATGTACCCTGTCATTTTTAAAAATCCTATACAGTATGTACTGGTACACAATTATTACAAAATGGTACGCAGTTTAGTTCAAATAAAACCGCATTTAAAAAAACATGCTATGTGGCCTGTTTATTTATTTTTGCATTGTACAGGAACAGTTGCAACAGTTTTTTCAACCTTTCCCGTTCGTGTCAGTTTTATAAAACCTCATGTGCTAGCTAAACAAGGCTACCTTCCTACATGCTAACCAAACTAGCTTAAAGTACCATATCACTCATTTAAACCATAAAAGTTTGAGCTCAATCACAAAAACAGTGACAACAGTTTAACAAAAACAGTTTAAAGAAAGAAAATACTTTCATACCTCAAAAATAGTTTTTCGTCAATAAATCCTGGATCAGCTCAGGAATCTCCTCGATATTTTCTCTGGAGGCGGGCATCCAACTGAGCATGCGCAGTGTGAGTGACATCACTCTAGCTACTTTAAACTGAGGGGTAAAACATTAAAAACACATTGATAGGTGATTAACACATAAATAAAACAAAGGTTTTTTATTAATGACACCGTTTTTTATGAGCATATAATGAATGAGGTGAAAATAGGGATTATATTATTATGAAACACTGCAGATCAGGGATGGGAAACTTTGGTACTCAAGGGCCACTGTCCTGCAGAGATATACATATTGCAAATATATATACAGCATATTTGCTTTCATATGTTGATTGATTTTATGATACTTGCATGATTTGATCCTTCATAATATAATTAGAAAGACTCAGTTCAGTTCAGGTTTTTTTCTTCCCACCATACACTTCAGGTCACTTCTGTTATTTTAATGACATTTCAGTGTGACAGAAAACAGCAACAGTACGAGATGGTGGAGATACATTACACTCAATGTATTTAGTGGTGAAATCATGTTTATTCCAAACCAGCTGTAATTCCAAAAGTTCTGTGATCAAATACAATAATACAATCTTTAAGATCTTTAGTTATTTTAAACGGGTTCAATGTAGTCGTATTAGCTGACATATACCAGCTGCTAGAAAAGTATGTTATAAAAATTATGATTATGTGTAATATGAATGTAATCTTGATCTACTACTTTCGGAATGTTGATTTCCATTCGGCTTCACTTCCATATGCACACTAAAGAATCTTGCGATTCGAGTACTTTTTGTCTATACATTTTATGTGAATTCAGACACTATTGTCACATACTTTTGCGTTTCGCCTATCCTGTATAGTACTAGGGACGTATGTGGGTTTTATTTTATTTACCTCTTTATTCTCTACCACAACATTAAATCTCCATTTCCATGTTCCACTACATTTAAAGTGGGTTTGCGCCACCTAGTGGAGTGTAGAGAAAATACTGTGAACGGAATAATGGAATAAATCCGCAAATCAAATTATTCTGGCCTGATGATTTTGGTTTAAATTTTGAAGCACACCGTTCACCTATTTATGCATTATGTATGAGAGCCCAAAGCAGGGGAGTCACCGTATTTTTAATATAAATTACAATTTAAAAGATAAAGAATGTGTGTCACTCAACTGTGGTAAATGTACTTTGACATGTGAAACTCAAAAAATTAAAATATTGTACAAAAGTTTATTTCAGTAATGCAACTTGAAAGTGAAAATAATATATAGACTCATTACATGCAAAGTGAGATATTTCAAGCCTTTATTTTTTTATAATTGTGATGATTATGACTTACAGCTTATGAAAACCTTTTCACAATATTCTAATTTTAAATTTGGGGTTTTCATAAGCTGTAAGGCATAATCGTCAAAATTATATAAAAAAATTAATAATAAAAAGGCTTGAAATATTTCACTTTGCATGAAATGAGTCTATATATTAGTTTCAACTTTTAAGTTGAATTAGTGAAATAAACAAACTCTTGCACAAAATTCTAATATTTCAACGCTTTTATCCAAAGCGACTTAAATTGCAATTGAAGTTCCATATTTACATTCATATCAGTTCTGTGTTGTAGGCCTATATCTGGAAGAAAGTCATGTTACAGCCCTCCTCATTGGGACAGTCGTGTTATTTCAAGTTTCAAGTTATTGAACATTTGGAGATGTTAAAAATAAAATGAAAAGAATAAATAGTTTTGTCCTTTACATGTACATCCATATCTGTACACAATTTAATGCATCTGTTTTTTACTGGAAAGTTGATTGAATAGTTTTTTCTTCTTTATTGTTTAGTAGTTTTCAGCTCATTTTACCTTGTAAAACTTAAGGTGTTAACACATTGTTTGCCACACAGTATAATAAATATAATAATAAAGAATGCCACTGAACAGCAACCTGTTTGTAAGATATAAGACCTGATCATCTACTTCAGTATTACTGTTTTAACTCACTTATGTGATAAAATTAAATTCGGTCTCAATCAATCATACACTCTTAGAAGAAAAGGTTCTATATAGAACCTTAAAAGGTTCTAAAGCGCTACGTATTTGGAACCCCTAAAATGCAATGCATGAATGATCACAAAATTCAAGATATGGGGGTTAAAAAATGTAATTAATCAATATCACACGAAGAGTGCCATTTCAGTTTTTATCCTCCAAAAATCAGCATGATTAAAATGTTACTACAACAGTTTAATAAACAATAATTTTATTACAACTGCAAAATGTTGTAGAATAATGTAATATATAAATGAATAATAGCTTATAAAGAACCTTTGTGCCAAAAGGGTTCTTTCTTGTCATTATCATCATTTTTTTTTTTTGCATAAAAAGGTCCTTTACAGTTGAGTAAAGAACCCTTTGCTACAAATATAGAACCCTTTTTTCTAAGAGTGTAGAGCAATCAAGACAAGAGGTTACATTTCCTAATAATTTCATGTACAATTAGAGCACAAAAAACAATATTTTATTTATACTATAAGAGTTGCTGACTGAAAAAGCTTTCGACTCTTAAGCATTTCAACAAATTTCATGGCATTAATCTAAATTACATTTTGCTATTAGACGCAACATTTTGTTTATATAATGTATTTGACATGGAACTAAATTATGTTCACTGTGATGACTTCTGACATTTTTTCAAATGTGTCTGAAGACTTGATAAATGTCTAAAACTTTCTCCACACTGAGTACAGTAGTACGGCTTCTCTCCAGTATGAAGCCGCTAGTGTGATTTCCAGGTGCTCCAGCCGAGTGAATCTCTTGTCACAGTATGAGCACTTGTGAGGTTTTTCTCCAGTATGAATTCTTTGGTGCTGTTTCAAATGTACAGATGCAATATAACTCTTCCCACAAATCCAAACACACATGATCTCTCACACCGGTGTGTGTTTTCTGGTGTTGTCTATAATGAGTCATGTGTAAAAAACTTTTTCCACAAAAAGAACACACATAAGGCCTTTCGTTTGTGTGAATTTTTAGATGTTTTTGAAGACTTGATGACAAATGAAAATGTTTACCACACTGATCACAACTAAATGGCTTTTCTCCAGTGTGAACACGCAGATGATTTCTGAAACCTGGTGAATGTTTGAAACTCTTGCCACACTGAGTACAGTGGTACGGCTTCTCTCCAGTGTGAACTCGCTCGTGTGATTTCAGGTGTCCCAACTGAGTGAAACTCTTGTCACAGTATGAGCACTTATAAGGTTTTTCTCCAGTATGAATTCGTCGATGTTGTTTCAGATGACTAGATGTAGTAAAGCTCTTCCCACAGTCACAACACACATGATCTCTCACTTCATCATGTGTTTTCTGGTGCTGTTTAAAACTGTTCAGCCGTGAAAAACTCTTTCCACAGAGAGAACACACATAAGGCTTTCACGTCTGAATGAACTTTCAGGTGATGATTTAGATGTGATGATGAAATAAACTTTTTACCACACTGATCACAGTTGAATGGCTTTTCTCCAGAGTGAACACGCAAATGATAACTCAGACTTGATGAATGAAAAAAACTCTTTCCACACTGAGAGCAGGTGTGCAGCTTTTTGCGTTTTTCTATTTGAGTTTTTAAGTTACAATGTTCCTCTTTAGATTCATTCAGTTTATGTCCTTGCTTCACTTCCATCCAGTCTAAAATAACATAGTATGAGGTTAAAATCAATCCCAGTGAACTAGATTTAAAAGCAGTGGATATGTCAGTAATATCAACTCTGAGCCAGAGGTACACTCAAATTAATACAGTCAAACTTTGGATGACAACATACAAGATCATGCACATCTGTATCACAAATCTGTTGAATTTACATTTTAATGTTTCTCAACAGTCAGAAGAATCAAGAATGGACACCAACCTGTTTTGTTCCTCAGTATCTTCATGTTTTATTCTGGATGGTTCTGGATCAGTCATGTCTTCAATCTCCTCTTTAATAAACTCCATCTTTAACAGTCACACAGATTTCAGCTGCTACTCCTGGAGTTTGTCCTTCTCTTGTAGGATGATGGGAATATTCCAGTATATATTGGTGAACTGTTGTGTGAGGGACACCACATCTGCAAAATGCATACTTTTTTAATTATATTAAATGTATAATAAATTAATTAAACGTTTTCGGTTGGAAATAGCAGAGCCTGTCTCCAAAATGTCCTTGTTTTCACCTCAGGATGGCACATTAAGCACATTTATTGGTGTCAACAGGCTTAAATAAAGTCTGTGAAAAACCCTGCCAACATATTATTAACGTTACCCTCGAAAGTAATGATAAACCAGGACACACAACACATTTACGTTAGGCTAGTACTTAAACACTTTGGAGTTAATCTAGGAAAATCTCTAACCGGCAGACTAGAAATATCCAGCATCCAAAATTTTTTTCATTTCATTCATTAACACCATTCCGTAAAATACCTGGTGAAATATTAAGCCACTGTTGCTAACTATTTACAATGGAAAGTAGCTAACCTGATAGCGTCAATGCCAATTAGCATACCGATTGCGTCATTACGTCGTATTTACATTCTGCCGACTGTTAACTTAGCTCTTTCAAAACTTGTTTTCATCTCTATATTTTTCTGTTTATGTTGTGAGGCAACGGGAAGAATACGAAATAGTGATTGAAACAAGACCCATAAACGTTAACCAGAAGTCACTTATAAGCACTTACCGAATTCTTAGAGACGTTGTCTGACAAAATCACTATAGACATAAGATAAAAACAGTTGCTTTGATTTTTTTTTTAACTTAAACTATTAATTGCTCATGTAAAAAGCAAAAGAAAATCAATTTTCTTTCTTCTGACAGCCTCGACTGAATATCTGCTCCAGTCAGCCTCGCGCATGCGCAGTACGTGCGGTCATTCTTCTTAAAGGGGCCGCATATTATTAGCGCCTGCATAATCTTTTTTTTACATTTTCTAAAACCCACTTACAATGTTATCAAAACATCTTAATTTATATGTAATATTTTCTATCCTGTTTCTAACCCTCTCTTTCAAACACATGTTTTGATGGGCATTCAGTTTTGCATATTAAAATATTGATCAAAATCTAGTCTGTAATACATGTGGAATTGTTTTGAAAACTTCAGATGATTGACAAATATTGTAAAATAGTTAAAACGTTTGCCAAAAATGTGAAACATTTATTACATATTTAAGTACTGATTGAACACAGTTATAGATGACAGGATAAATGTAAACAGAAATTCAAAAAACTGGCCAGTATCACTGATACTAAAACATATATATATATATATATATATATATATATATATATATATATATATATATATATATATATATATGTCTTGAACTTAAAGCAATGTTCACATCAACCCAAAACAAATTCCACATTTACCTGTGCCCTGTGAAATATGATGAGCCAAAACAAAAAAGTAAAATGAATCAAACAACTGATCCTCAATCAACATTCACTGATGGTAAACATTCTATAAATCCTAATCGTTTGTTAACAAGGTGTATTCATTACTTCAATGAGCTCATTGTGAAAATTAAACAATAAATTACATTAAAACATTATTAGTTAACTGCATGATTTGTATATGTACATTTCTAAAACACATAACGTGGCACATAGTCACCTCTGATAACAAATCACTCTAAATTGTAATGTAAACAAAAGCATTTTCTGTAAAAATTCTTTGAAATGATATGTATTTATATTGTACTATATAAATAAATGTGAATTGAATAGAATTAACTCAAGTTCATCCTTACTTTCTTAATGTTAGGATTGCAAATACTCTTTGTATGATACAAGACCTGATCATTTGGTTGACAGTAAAACTTTAAGATAGAATGATCATTAATGTGATTAAAACTATATAACTCATTATCTGTGTTCATTAAAATAGATCAATCAACACAAGATATTGTTTCTGTTTTATTTCTAATTATTGCATGAACAATCAGAACACAATATATTACACTTAGTAAATAATTAAATTACATAAATATATTTAATTAACATAAGATCTATTTAGAACACAATTTACCCTGACAGAAAAAGAAAAAACAAATAAAATTATTTTATTTACACTAAGAGTTGTTCACTGGTGAAGCTTCAACTCTTAAGTCTTTCTAGTTTTCACCAAACTCACAAAATTAAACGAGTTTAACTTTTAGGAAAAACAGTCAGTAGAGTATTAGTAGGGCGACATGAACTGCATTTTTTTACATTGTCTGATGTCCACTTATAGTGTTATCAAAATTTTTACATTAAAAAAATCTTAATTTAGAATTAATATTTCCTATTCAGTTTGTAAACCCCTTTCAAACAACGTTTTCATGTGTGTGTCACATTTAAGACTTGAAAGTAAATGGCTATGATTGGGTAACAGTTTTGAAAATTAAAATGTGTTCAACATCCACGCCATAAAACACATAGACTTAATTTGAAAACTTCTGAAATATCTTGTTAGTTAAAACATTTGCAAACAATGTGAAACATATATGCGTATTACATATTGTGGCAAATAAAGTTTTGAGTTACTACAGTTATAGTTGACAGGATTACTTGAATGAACAACTGTTCGTTGCACTATTTTTTTAAAAGGTTATTCATCATTTTGAAACAGTGAAAAATGTTTTTATTTTTAATTTTTTTAAGAATGGATAAATCACAATTTTTTATGACGTTATATTAACAAAGTTCGGGAGGAGCACATTCAGATCATTAACACGGGTGGAGAGCACTCAACAATCCCAAACATATATATCACAGTATTAACCCTAAAACCGTATTCTGGACAAATATGGACAAAATAGTTTTGATTTATTTTTAAAAAATACTTCCCTTGATCTGAGCGGTACAAGACTTGTCTACTTTTCCTAAGTTTGCCTCCTGAACACACACAATTTTTTTTGACTCAATTCTACAATGTTAAGTGGGTGAAAAAAACTCCTTAATCTTGTATTTGGGTCCCATAGAAATGAATGGGAAAAACTGTAATTTAGAGCATTCTAAAATGAGACACAATGTGACGGCAAAGTCACTTAATCTTTAGGTTTTAGCTCTAAGAACGTATTGGAATGATATTTGAATGTAGTTCAAAATTTTTTTTAAAAAATAGATAAATAAATAAAACACCATAAATGGATAGACAAAACTTTGTCAAAGACAGTGATATAACATTTATAATAAATAAAAATTATGATCACACCCGAGTCCTCTGTGCCCACATTTGTCCACAATTACAGGATTAAGGGCTATAAAGTGAATACAGTTTGAGGGCTACGATTGAATGATGAAAAGATCATTAATGTGATTAAAACTATATAACTCATTATCTGTGTTAAAATAAGTCCCATTTAGCACACAATCCACCCTGACAGAAAAAGAAAAAAAACTAAAATGATTTTATTTACACTGTGTTGTTCACTGGTGAACTTCACCTCTTAAGCCTTTCTAGTTTTAACCAAACTCACAAAACAACACGTTAAACAAGTTTAACTTTTAGGAAAAACTACCATATTTTATCACACAATGTTTACTTCGGAGGCGTTTTTAGATGAAAACAAATGGTGTTCATGACATTTTTTCATATGTGTGAGAAAGCTTGGTAAATGTCTAAAACTCTTCTCACACTGACTGCAGTCGTACGGCTTCTCTCCAGTGTGAACTCGCTCGTGTGTTTTTAGGGTTCCAGACTGAGTGAAACTCTTGTCACAGTATGAGCACTTGTGAGGTTTTTCTCCAGTATGAATTCTTTCGTGCCGTTTCAGTTCACCAGATGTAGCAAATCTCTTCCCACAGTCACAACACACATGATCTCTCACTTCATCATGTGTTTTCTGTGCCGTTTATAACTTTCCAGCCTTGAAAAACTCTTTTCACAGAGAGAACACGCATAAGGCTTCTCATCTGAATGAACTTTCAGGTGTTTTTTGAGATATGATGATGAATTAAAATCTTTCCCACACTGATCACAGTTAAATGGTTTCTCTTCAGAGTGAACGAGCAAATGAACACTGAGACCAGATGCATCTTTGAAACTCTTCCCACACTTAGTGCACGGGTACGGCTTCTCTCCAGTATGAACTCGCTCGTGCACTTTCAGGTTTCCAGAATGAGTGAATCTCTTGTCACAGTATGAGCACTTGTAAGGTTTTTCTCCAGTATGAATTTTTTGGTGCAGTTTCAGATATTCAGATGTAGTAAAGCTCTTCCCACAGTCACACACATGATCTCTCACTTCATTGTGTGTTTTCTGGTGCTGTTTAAAATGATCCAGCCTTGAAAAACTCTTTCCACAGACAGAACACATGTGAGGTTTTTCACCTGAATGAACTTTCAGGTGTTTTTTGAGATGTGATGATGAATAAAAACCTTTACGACACAGATCACAGATGAATTGTTTTTCTCCAGAGTGAATGCGCAGATGACTCCTGAGATTTGATGCTTGAGAGAAACTCTTCCACACTGAGAGCAGGTGTGCTGCGTTTTGGCTTTTTCTCTTAGAATTTTGAAATCACAATGTTCCTCCTTAACTTCATCTAGTTTATGTTCTTGCTTCACTTCCAGCCAGTCTAAAACAAAAAATGTTTTTAGGTTAAGATCAGTTCAGATGAACATGATTTAATAGTAGAAGGTAAGGCTGGGCGATAAAACGATAGCAATAATTGTGTACATTAATAACTATACATTTAATTGTATAATATAATTAATGTAGACAATGTATTAAATGACTAATGGAACATAAGTACAGTATTTAATAATGTATTTAACTGTTAGGCTACTGTTTTTCATACAAATACCAATGGATGACCAATGGTTAATTTTAATACTCAAACAGTCAGAATATTACTTTTTACTAAATAAAAATGTGGTTGTTACATTTCAAAAAACAAAACAGATGTTACTGTTTTTGTTAATGAACATACATTTAAAGAGTAGTAAAACACAATTAACACTCTGGTTTATACAACTTTCACTTAGGAGCAAAAATCTGCCTTTAAACTCAGTCTATTCTCAGTCTAGTTCTGTAGACACAATCATGGGAAGACTGCTGACCTGACAGCTGTCCAAAAGATATATGGGGCAAATGATGGATTAATATAGACTTAATTTCACACAGTTCCTTGAAAATATGATCTAATGACCTGAAAACACTTTTTACCCCAGTGCATAATTTGTCAATCGAATACATTTGGAGTTTGCATCACACAAACACGTTTGACTTTTCTGAGATGATAAGCTTGTTCAGAGGCGACACAGAATTGTACTTGTGATGCTGAGATCTTGAGTCTACAAATCAATTCAAATACAGTTATGACAAAAGAGCAAAAAGATGACTAGAATGAAGCTGAAATGGCATAGCTGTGTAGTCACACTTACCTGGTGTAGGTTTAGGGTTTAATGCAGGTTTATGTTATTATTTTATAATGTGATCGACATTAACACTTTTACCGCCTGCTCATCGGACATTCAATACAAAACTGCTTTAATACGTACAAGCACTGAACGTGAATAAAATGTTGCAAGAATAGCTGTTAATGCCTTTCACATTAATCGCAAAACGCCACATGCAATGCAATATAGTTTTGATACAATTTTGATAAAAATATAATTTTGACAGAAACGTTTTTGTTGTTGTTGCACAGATTGTTTTTCCAATGATCCCGAGCCTGAAGAATCAAGAAATGGACACCAACCTGTTTGTTGTCTCAGCATCTTTGTGTTTTATTCCTGGATGGTTCTGGATCAGTCATGTCTTCAATCTCCTCTTTAATAAACTCCATCTTTAACAGTCACAGATTTCAGCTGCTACTCCTGGAGTTTGTCCTTATTCTGTAGGATGATGGGAATATTCCTAGAAAGAACAGATCTAACAAATAAAAAAGAAGTTACTAAATATGTTTAAATTAAAGTGATCGTTTCTGTTGGAATTATGAAGTAGTTTGATACAATTGCATTTAATACAAAGATTTGTTTCATTAACAGAGTCTGTGAAAAACTCTCTGCCATTATTACACTCTAATTAAACAGGAAAACCAACGCATTTCAATACCTGAATACTCAAACACGTAAACTCTGCGAGCTGGTTAATGTAAACTCTGTAATCTTGTAACATCTCTCACCTGCAGACTGGAGAAAGGCCTACAGAAGAAAATATATCACATTTGTCCTTCATTCACGATCGCAAGATAACGTATTGCGCAAAAAAAATAAACTTTATATTTTTATTTTTCTGTTTATGTTGTCAGTACAACGGGACGAATATGAAATAGTGACTGAACGAGACCCATAGATGTTGACCAGCAAGTAATTTATCGCTAATGGTAAGTGGCAAAAGATCATCTACTTTCTTCCTTACAGCTTCGACTCGACTGACGCTCCCTCAGCCTGAGCTCTCTCTCTGCGCATGCTCAGGAGCCCCGGTTATCCCTCTTAAAGGGGCCGCATTATTCAGCGCGCCATAAACTGCATTTCTACATTCTCTGAGGTACACTATGAGAAGCCCCTTTCGCCACAGTTGAGTAAAAAATATAATTCTGTAAGTCATAATAATGAGAAACTTCCTCATATGACTTAAGTTCTCACGTATATTGTAGAAGTTTTCTCATACTGAATGAGCACCAAAGCATACGAGAGAAAGTATAGGACTAAATAAATAAATTAAACCTACATTCAAGTAAATAATAAATAAAGGAATACAAGAGGCTCAGTAGTTTCTGTCGCATTATATTATTATTATTATACATGCAGTTCAGCAGTTGTTGTTGCTGACTGTGTGACTAGTCGACACGTGGGGTGATGACATCATTGTTTCACAAAATATACGGATTTGCCGTTCACACGAAAATGCAAGGTGTTGTTTTCAGATTTAATCCACCCTGGGACCCGGTTTAAAAAATTGCAGTTTTCAGTGTGCCAAAAACCCTAGATCTGTCTGCAACTGAAACTGCTAATCGACAAAAAATTTGTGCTGTAAACAGCTAAACGTGTCTCTCCGTGTGGACAAGGCCTGTGTATGTTTGTGCTGTGGTGTCAGATGTCACTTCAGGCAACAAATGCCGAGTTCCAGACTGCACGATTTTGAGCTCTCCGACAAGTTTTGAGAAATCGCAGACAAATGCCTGAAATCACAGGCAAATTGGTGCTCGTCATCGAGTGACAATCACACAGTGTAATGAGCAAGAACAGTCGCTGACGCCCTGAAATATTTGGCATGTTAAATTTGTTTCAGAAAAAGGCTTCTTCTATTCGAAGCCAAGAACTGGTCCCTTTGATCTGGCTCTGCACAGCGCGTGCTGGTTGTCACGTTGTTTTGTTTCCTTGTCACATCTCGCGTGTGTTTGTTTTGAAACATATGCAGTTTGTGCGCAGCGCTGAATACAAGAGTTGTCCGGCGATTCTTCCTATTGTAAAGTCATGCAGTGTGAAACCTTCTGTCGCCGATTCATCGGTGCAGTGTGAACACAGCAGCGACTAAATGCTGTGCCAAGATAGTCATTCAGTGTGACAAGACCCAGTGACCCGACTCCTTTGTAAAATCATGCAGTCTTGAACTCGGCATTAGTGACCTTTGGAAATCATCAATGAACAAGGGTGTCTCCCAGTGGCCATTTGTGGTGTAAATTAAAAGTCTACAGAAGCTGAAAATTTAAACACAATTCTGTTCAGACTTTTAATTTTTAGGCTGAAACATGTATTTATTAAAATATAATAAAACAAATATTACAGCAAAATTTCATAACAATAAACTTTCAGAAACATTAAAAAATTTTAATTATTCCACATCAACAATAATTTTCAAGGTGTTTTTCAGAAAATACCAACCTTATGTCTGTATTCCAAAGCATTCATGAATTACAGCTGTTTAAGTTTTTGCTTTTTTTCATGTAAATGCCCAAAAAGTGCAGGTGACAGTTAAAGGGTACAAGTTTAACTTTTAGGAAGACACCATATTTTAATCGCACACGGTTTACTTCTGAGGCATTTTAGATGAAAACAAATGGTGTTCATGGCATTTTTTCATATGTGTGAGAAAGTTTGGTAAATGTCTAAAACTCTTCTCACACTGACTGCAGTCGTATTGGCTTCTTCTCCAGTGTGAATTCGCTCGTGTGTTTTCAAGGATCCAGACTGAGTGAAACTCTTGTCACAGTATGAGCACTTGTGAGGTTTTTCTCCAGTGTGAGTTCTTTCGTGTCGTTTCAGTTCACCAGATGTAGCAAATCTCTTCCCACAGTCACCACACACATGATCTCTCACTTCATCATGTGTTTTCTGGTGTCGTTTACAACTTTCCAGTCTTGAAAAACTCTTTTCACAGAGAGAACACTTGTGAGGCTTCTCATCTGAATGAACTTTCAGGTGTTTTTTGAGATATGTTATTGAATTAAAACCTTTACCACACTGATCACAGTTAAATGGTTTTCTTCAGAGTGAACGAGCAGATGAACACTGAGACCTGCTGCGTCTCCGAAACCTTTCTCACACTCAGTACAGAGTACGGCTTCTCTCCAGTGTGAATACGCTTGTGTGATTTCAGGTGTCCAGACTGAGTGAATCTCTTGTCACAGTATATGCACTTGTAAGGTCTTGCTCCAGTGTGAACTTTTTTGGTGCCGTTTTAGATTGTCAGCTGAGGTAAAGCTCTTCCACAGTCACAACACACATGATCTCGCACTTCTTTGTGTGTTTTCTGGTGCTGTTTAAAATGATCCAGCCTTGAAAAACTCTTTCCACAGACAGAACACATGTGAGGTCTTTCACCTGAATGAACTCTCAGGTGTTTTTTTAGATCTGATGATGAATAAAAACCTTTACCACACAGATCACAGATGAATTGTTTTTCTCCAGAGTGAATGAGCTGATGACTCCTGAGATTTGATGCTTGAGAGAAACTCTTTCCACACTGAGAGCAGGTGTGCTGTGTTTTGGCTGTTTCTCTTGGAGTTTTGAAATCACAATGTTCCTCCTTAACTTCATCTAGTTTATTTTCTTGCTTCACTTCCAGCCATTCTAAAACAAAACATGTTGTGGTTAAGATCAGTTCAGATGAACATGATTTAATAGTAGAAGGCAATAGAGATCAGTTCAGGTGAACATGATTTAATAGTAGAAGACAATAGAGATCACAGGTATCTAAAGTGTCCAATCATCGATTAGGCAAAGGTTAGTTCTGTCATTCTTGTGTTTATTTATACAATCAAAACATCCATGACAAAAGCTATGCAAGATCATCATCATTTAGATACACTTCTATATCTTAAATCTGTTCAACTTCAGTTTTTATGTTTCTCAGCAGTCAACGAGGAAGAATAGCAAAACAGGCTCATTGGAAAAACATTCCTAAGCAACATTTCTGCAAAACATGTTCCAATACATATCAGACTGATCTCATGAATGGCTTATGTATGACACGCCAATTTGTAATTTCCATATTTGGCGTGCTATCAACACCGCATAATCGCTTTTCAGTCGTGTTTGTGAACACCGTTGACTTAACGTTACATTACTGTATATATAAATATATGACCTACCCCAACCTCGTCCCTAAACCTACCCGTCACTGGGGTTAATAGCATTTATGAGTCTTCCCCTACCATCCTCAGGAAAAAAATATCGCTCCCCAGATGTAGATCTACATTTTGCTTCGTTTCGCTCTGACATTGAACGGCATGTACATACATGTGCACGCGGATAGCAGAAAATGCGTATAGATAACATGCCACTTGACTTGAAAGTTGCGTGTATGTTTACAGCAAAAGTCATGATGTCATGTTGAACTGCGTTATGTCAACTCTGATTTTGTTAACACCATCGGGTAGGTTTAGGGTTTAGTCTATGTGTTAAGGTTTAGTGTATGCATTATGTACTGTGTAAAAAATTAAATGAAATATTGACAGAATCAAATTAATCTATTTCAAATAAAACTGAACACACTTTTGCGCTACTCAATTGCCATTGTATTTTGAAACTGTCGCGAAACATGCACAATGCAACAGAATATCATCTTGCATAAATGTTACCACAAGTACGTTTCCCATTGATCCTGGGCTGTAGAATCAAGAATGGACACCAACCTGTTTGTTGCTCAGCATCTTTATGTTTTACTCTGGATGGTTCTGGATCAGTCATGTCTTCAATCTTCTCTTTAATACAGTCCACCTTTAACCTTCACACAGATTTCAGCTGCTACTCCTGGAGTTTGTGCTTCTCTTGTAGGATGATGTAAATAAATACAGATCTGCCCAATTTAAAAAAAAGAAGTTACTAAATATATACTGACATACTGAAATACTAATTGTATGTAAATTAAGTGAACGTATTTTCTGTTGGAAATTTTGAGTATTTTGTTACAATTAGAAATTAGTTAAATTTAAAACAAAATCTGACAGAAACAACAGAGCCATCAACCATCTTTGTCTGTAAAATGTCCCTGTTTTTACCTCATTCGTTATGGTGATGTCTGAGATCTTCTGTAAAGTGGAACATTAAGCACATAAAGTATAATATTCACACGTAAACTGTAGCTGTTTTTAATGTTAAACTATAATCCGAGAAACATCTCTCACCTGCAGACTGGAAATAGGTTGTTCATCAGAAAATAATCCACGTCACGAAAGGAAGATAACGTCATGCGTAATGACGTTATTACGGCGTATTTGCATTCTGCCGACTGTCCGTCCTTTAAAATAAACTTGTTTTCAACTCTATATTTTTCTGTTTATGTCAGACAACGGGAAGAATATGAAATAGTGACTGAAACGAGACCCATACATGTTAACAAGCAGTTTCTTCTAAGCAGCTCTTCATTTAAATCCCTAATTATATGCGAGACGTCGTCTGACAAAATCACCATACACATAAAATGAAGACATTTGCTTTGACTTCAGCTATAATTACATAAAAACATCGCTCAGGAAAGAAGCAACCGTATCTTTATTTACTTCTAACAAAAGAGCCTCGACTGAATGCCCTGCTCCTCTCTCAGCCCGTCGACCTACATTCGTCTGCGCATGCTCACTACGCGCGGTGTCATGCTTCTTAAAGGGGCCGCATACTCATACCTAAGGCCCCGTTTACACTGCAGACAAAAGACTCTGAAGTCAATCTACATCGACATTTCACACAATTATGCGCCAGGGAATAAGCACGACCACAGACCACTCCCAACACTCCTGGCTCCGTCTACGCATCCACACAGACCTCTGTATTGAATTTGCAGCCATAAACCTGCAAAAGGCCAAAATAGCCAATTTTACTTTCTCTTCTTCTCCTCCTCAGCAGCTGCTCATTAATTTCACGGCTTCCATTACAGACATTTAGA
Source organism: Hybognathus amarus (assembly GCA_030378365.1). NCBI lineage: Eukaryota > Metazoa > Chordata > Actinopteri > Cypriniformes > Leuciscidae > Hybognathus > Hybognathus amarus. The sequence continues at coordinate 274,316 of JAQIUQ010004055.1, read as the reverse complement.
AATAAAAGCATAAATGCTTACTTCCTTCATAATAACCAAACGAACATTAGTGCAACAGCGTGCTGCAGTATGATGTCATAGTTATTGTTCTTTTGACTCACCAAGTCGACACTGAAATTGAAAAAAAATGTGACGCTTTAAGTGCTGTTGATTGGAATCGCAAACACCTGAATGGCCGTTGTGCTCACGCGCTCTTCAAAGATGTTCTGTGATTAGCTACAAGGATCAGCGCTTCAAAAACATGTTGTAAATATATACATCAATGAGGTTCTTCACCGAGTGCATTACAGATACTCAGGGCCTTTGAAGGAATTTAGGGGCCCCAAGCAAAATGGACATGAAGGACCCTCACACATGCATGCATGCAAGAACCTACAGGAACCACAACATAGCCATACAGTTTAAGTTCACCCACACTTTATATAAATAAAAAAGGTTTACAGTGCAAATAATGTTATTGCATATACTGTGCATAAATAAAAAATGTTCTAATGTAATTATATAGTGTAAAAATAATGTTATATTTGCATAAACTGTCACTACCGCATATCCCGGCAATACCACCTTAAAGGGATACTCCACCCAAAAATGACAATTCTGTCATCATTTACTCTTGTTCTGTAATTTTATATCTACATCCACCAAATCTGGTGAACTGCAGCTTTGTTACTTTATTGATCTTAAGCAGTCAATAATGAAGGATAAATATGAACTCCAACCTCTTTGTATGATCCAATACCTAATCATTTGATTGACAATAATACTGTACACTCCAAACATATTTATCACAGAAAAAACTGAGAAGACAATTTAGTAAACTTAGTAAATAATAAAAACTCTTTCCACACTGAGTACAGTAATTACGTCTTTTCTCCAGTATGAAGTTGCACATGTGATTTCAGAGATTCTGACCGAGTGAAACTCTTGTCACAGTATGAGCATTTATAAGGTCTTTCTCCAGTATGAGTTCTTTGGTGCCGTTTCAGACAGTCATCTCTAGTAAATCTCTTCCCACAGTCACAACACACATGATCTCTCACTTCATCATGTGTTTTCTGGTGCACTTTAAAACTCTTCAGCCGTGATAAACTCTTTCCACAGAGAGAACACACATAAGGCTTCTCATCTGAATGAACTTTTTGGTGGTCTTTTAGATCTGATGACAAGGTAAAATATTTCCCACACTGATCACAGTTAAATGGTTTTTCTCCGGAGTGACGGAGCAGATGAACACTGAGACCTGATGCTTGAGAAAAACTCTTTCCACACTGAGTGCATGGATACGAGTTTCTCTCCAGTATGAGTTCTTTGGTGTCGTTTCAGATGACCAGGCGTAGTAAAGCTTTTCCCACAGTCAAAGCACACATGATCTCTCACACCTGTATGCATTTTCTGGTGCTGTTTAAAACTGTCCAGCCTTGGAAAACTCTTTCCACAGAGAAAACACACATGAGGCTTCTCATCTGAATGAACTTTCAGGTGTTTCTTTAGATCTGATGACAAATTAAATTCTTTCCCGCACTGATCACAGTTGAATGGTTTTTCTCCAGAGTGAAGACGCAGATGTTTACTGAGACCTGATGCTCGAGAAAAACTCTTCTCACACTGAGTGCATGTATATGGTTTCTCTCCAGTGTGAGTTCGCATGTGTCTGTTAAGGTTTCCTTTTTTGGGAAACTCTTCTCACACTGAGAGCACGAGTGCAGCTTTTTGGCTTTTGTTCCTTGAGTTTTGAAGTCACTGAGTTTCATTACGTGATTTAGTTTCTCTCTTTGCTCTTCCACTTTCTTCTGGTCTAAAATAAATGTATTAAGCAGTTAGAATCAGTTCAATGAGATACAACCATAAAATTAATAACACTTATTAGACAAAACACTTAGCTAACGTTATTAACTAATTTGGTTAACATGAAATAATGAACATCATTACTTCTACAGCATTACATTATATTTATATTATACCAACCAACATTACCAAAGATAAATGTATAAATAAAATTAAATAAAAACACTGTAATAAATGCATTGCTCATTGTTGTTTCATGTTAGCTAATACATTAGGTAATGTTCCCACATAAGACCTTGTTGTAAAATGTTACCAAAGTATGTTTGATGTATAAAGGTCAGATCTGTCATACAGTTAATAGTTAATACAATTAAAACTGGGTTATGATCATTTAGTTGCATTTTTCTATTATGTATCATCCATATACTGCTTAATTTTTCAAAGCCAACAAAGCAGTCAACAATGAAGTATCAAGAATTGACACCAACCTATTTGTTCCTCAGTATCTTCATGTTTTATTCTAGATGGTTCTGGATCAGTCATGTCTTCAATCTCCTCTTTAATAAACTCCATCTTTAACAGTCACACAGATTTCAGCTGCTACTCCTGGAGTTTGTCCTTCTCTTGTAGGATGATGGGAATATTCCCAGTATTTATTGGTGAATTGTTGTGGGAGGGGCTTCACTGCAGGTGTGAACTGTGATCACTGTGTGATACTGACGCCCACAGGACCAGATCTGGAAAAAAAAAAAATAAAAGAAAATGTATACTGAATTTCTTTAACAGAAAACACATCACTCAGCTCGCTCTGACTACTCCGGTTATCTCTTTATGTTTATTTATGTAGGCTATGTAACAATAAAACGAAATATGTAATAAAACACCACTCAGCCACTTTTTGTCTTCCTTTTAAAAATCTTGAACATATTATAGCCACACAAATGTACACGTACATTGATTATCTTTACTGCTGCATATATATTCATAATGAAACATCATAGAAAACACAACCCTGACTCGTCTACATTTTTAAAATATAAAACATATTCAGGCAATATGTGCACATGTACTCTGATAATCTTCGCTGTACAATCAAATTAAATCTGTTTTTTTTTTGTTAAAAGTCAGTTTTAATGAATATGTCATTATAAAAGTAAAAAGAAGATATAGAATAAGAAATAAAGGCAAATATATAAATAAATTACTATATTATGAATAGAACATAACTGACCTACAGATTGGAAATACGACATCCGGAAAAAAAAATATTTCACATTTGTTCTTCATTCATGATTGTTAACAGCGTCACTTTCAGCTTCAATGGTTAAAGTTTCAGCGCTCGTCTCGTCTCTCGCGCTTCTATCTTTTATTTTTCATTAATAAGAATATTAACACAACATACACTTACAGGGAGACACAGTGTATTCGACTAATACGTTCATAATAGCGTCAAGGGAAACAACAAAAAGAAAAAGAGAGAGAGAGATGGAACAAAACAAAACTCTAGCTATTCTCTCTTCTGCGCATGCTCGTTGCGCGCGGTGTAATTTTTTTAAAGGGGCCGCATCCCGTAAATCACATCTCCTCAGTGTTTTGAAGCATATACACTCTATCATAATAATTAATAATACACAGTACAATATATGGATTCAACCTTCTGATTACCTTCACTCCATAACAGTTACAGTATATTTTTACATCATGTTGAAATAGGTTGGACCTCAATATGAAATGTGAAAACAAACAAAAATATCCATTTATAAATATAATAGCCAGTGAACAGAATAAGAAAAAAAATACGAAGGTAACACTGCCTGCTGAAGCTTTTGATTGCTTTTAGAGAGAACAACTGCTCATAACTGTTGGTCTAGGATCAGTTTTCTCCGCAATAATAGCACACTGGTGATTGTCTCAGCCTGTAAACACTAATAAACTCAACCATAATTAATGAGGTGAAAGCAGGGAACTAGACCTTATTCAGAGCAGTGCCATGACTGGTGTGAAAGTGAGGCTGTGAGGAATAGACTGTTTTAGACAGTGTTTTCAATGGCATCCACTTTAAAAAGCATTATAAAGCTCCTAGATCAATCCTAAACAACGCAGTTTAACTTGAGACAAACATCATAAGCTTAATGGCTTGTGTAGATACCATTCTACAATGAATATGTCTCTTTTTAAATAAAATACGAGTCTAAGTGTCTTTTTTATGGAAGTATTCATAGGCTACTATATTAAAATAGACAAATAATATGTTTCTTCTTCAATTGGACACAATTGAAGTCGTGTCTGCAACTTGATAAATATGTTGTCAGTATTATTAGGATTAAAATTAAGAAATGGAGGTTAATACGTATTTTGGAGATTTTTGTAAACTCATTGAACTTATTAATTGAAACATTTTTTAGTCTTTGAACTGCGGTTTTAGTGTCTTGTAGCTCCCTCTAGTGGAAAACATTAGTTGTATGGTCTTTATTCTGAATCGCATTGATATAAATGCCTGTTTTTGTTTTTTTTTTCACAAAAAAATTGCATGACTACATAAACACTGATAATATAACCGCTGTAAATTCAAATTCACTGATTTGTGGTACATTATTTCATGCTTTAATTATTGTTGAATTTTCAACTTTCATTTTTTTTAGCTGAGCAGTAATGATACATTATTAATTTACTTGTTAAATAGTTACGTATTTAACATATTCATTTAGTCCTGCATTACTAACAGTGATTCAGTTTGTTCGACTGTGGCGCTACTACATAATTAATTCTCAGTACATATCAAACAATCTGTATCCAACAAAGCAGTAGTGACACATGGTAAAAACACCGTTACTTGCGGGGGTTAGTAAAATTAAGTAAACAAATGAACTGTGTCTTACTGATATACTCAATTAAAATAAAGTTCATCCAAGCGGTCTTCATGTTAGAATTACAAAAACTGTGTTATTCCACAACCTGACATTGCAAACCGTCTTTTAACCCTCAGATTGAGTTGAAGGTGGTCCTTCATCCAGCAAGAAATGTCTGTCAGGCAGGCTGAGATACAGGCATCTACCGTCGGATCATCAGGCTGGAATGAGAGGTATAGTTGTGTGTCATAAGCATAACAATTATAGGAAAATGTTTCTGAATGATAGATCCTAGTGATGTCATGTAGATGGAGAAACAGAAATGGTCCAAGCACTGAGCCCTGAGGCACCCCAGACGCTATTTTGTGACTTAGAGAAGTAAAACATTAATCATTGTGCAGTTTCAATGTTACTATTCAGTTACTATTCATCAAGAGGGATGAAAGGGGGATCAATGACCTCTTACAGTATATGTCAACTAAACTATATAACTCATTGTCTGTGTTCATTAAAGAGATCAATCAAGACAAGATGATGTTTCTGTTTTATTTATCATATTAGCTGAATTATTCGAACACAATCTAGTACAATTAGTAATTATGAATTCAAGAAAGACACATATAGCAAACTATTCTCCATGCCAAAAAAAAATTAAAATTATTTTATTTACACTAAGAGTTGGTGACTGATGAAGCTTCAGCTCTTAAGTCTTTCAAGTTTTCCAATCTTTGCCAAATTTCCAAAATTAAGAAAAAACAATATTTTCTCACACTGTACTTCTGAGATATTTGGCAGGCTTGCAGTTTTTTTTCATATCTGTGAGAAAGTTTGGTAAATGTCTAAAACTCTCTTCTCACACTGAGTACAGTAGTACAGCTTCTCTCCAGTATGAACTCCATGTGATTTCAGGTTTCGAAACGTAGTGAAACTCTTCACAGTATGAGCACTTGAGAGGTTCTTCTCCAATATGAATTATTTGATCCTTTTTCAGATGATCATCTTTAGTAAATCTCAACACACATGATCTCTCACTTCATTGTGTGTTTTCTGGTGCCGTTTGCAATTTTCCTTTCTTGAAAAACTCTTTTCACAAACAGAACACTTATAAGGCCTCTCATCTAAATGAACTTTCAGGTGTTTTTTAAGATTGGATGATGAATAAAAATCTTTCCCACACTGAAGACAGTTAAACGGTTTTTCTCCAGAATGAATGAACAAATGATTGCTGAGACCTGTTGAATTTTTGAAACTCTCTCCACACTGAGTACACTGGTGTGGCTTCTCTCCAGTGTGAAGTCGCTCGTGCACTTTCAGGTGTCCAGACTGAGTGAAACTCTTGTCACAGTATGAGCACTTGTAAGGTTTTTCTCCAGTATGAGTTCTTTGGTGCCGTATAAGATAGTCATCTCTAGTAAAGCTCTTCCCACAGTCACAACACACATGATCTTTCACTTCATCATGTGTTTTCTGGTGCTGTTTAAAATGATCCAGTCGTGAAAAACCCTTTCCACAGAGAGAACACACATAAGGCTTTTCATCTGAATGAACTTTCAGGTGTTTTTTAAGCTGTGATGATGAATTAAACTTTTTACCACACTGATCACAGTTATATGGTTTTTCTTCGGGGCGAATGCACAGATGATTACTGAGACCTGATGTTTGAGAAAAACTCCTTCCACACTTAGAGCATATGTACTGTGTACAATCATCTTCCTCGCCTTCATCCAGTTTATGCCCTAGCTTTACTTCCACCCAGTCTAAAAAATACAAATTTAAAATCTGATTAAGATCAGTTTAAGTGAACATTTTTGGATGACAACAGCTATGCAAGATCATGATAATTTAGATGCACTTCTATATCTTAAATCTGGTAAATTTGTTTCTCAACTGTCAACAATGAAGAATCAAGAATTGACACCAACCTATTTGTTCCTCAGTATCTTCATGTTTTACTCTGGATGGTTCTGGATCAGTCATGTCTTCAATCTCCTCTTTAATAAACTCCATCTTTAACAGTCACACAGATTTCAGCTGCTACTCCTGGAGTTTGTCCTTCTCTTGTAGGATGATGGGAATATTCCCAGTATTTATTGGTGAATTGTGGGATGGACACCTGGTCTGCCAAATTCAAAGAGAAGTTAGTAAATTACTTTAATTACATTTAAATTAATTGAACATGTATGTTTTCTGACAGAGAATTGTTTAGATAATGTTAGATATCAATTGGATATAAAGCTAGGTCTCCAAAAGTTCCCTGTTTACACCTTATTCATTATCGTGATAAAGCACATTTGACAGTCAAACAGGGTCTGTGGAAAAACTCTCTTCCAACATATTAGCTACTCAAAGTAATTATAAACCAGATAACACAAAGCATTTAATTACATCAGTGCTTAAACACAAAAACTCTGGAGCTGTTTAATGTTAAACTATATAACCCGAGAAACATCTCTAACCTGCAGACAATATATAGACAGTATGAAGACAATCAGACATCCGAAGAAAATAATTCACGTTTGTCACGGTCGCAAGAAGATATGCAAAATCAGCATATCGATGACGCCATTACGTAGTATTTACATTCTGCTGGCTGTCAGCCTTTTAAAATAAACTCGTTTTATCTATATAATTGTATGTTTCTGTTTTCCAGACAACGGGAAGAATATAAAATAGTGACTGAAACTAGACCCATACATGTTAACCAGCCAGCAGTCACTTCTAAGCAGCTGCTCTTCACTAAAATCCTGATTTATAATCGAGACAAAAATCACCAGCCACATAAGATGAAGACAGTTGCTTTGGCTTCGTAACGTTATATATTTACACATAAAAACATCGCTCAGGTAAGAAGCAACCAAATACCCTTTTTCTTTCTTCTAACAAAACAGCCTCGACTGAATGCGCTGCGCTTCTCAGCCACTCGCCGTACATTCTTCTGCGCATGCTCACAACGCGCAGCGTAATTTCTCTTAAAGGGGCCACCGGCATAACTAAATTACAAACAGGGCCGTCGCTAGAGTGGAGAAAGTTAAAGGAGTGGTTGATTATAATTTCACTTTTTTTAATTTAGTTTGTGTGTAATGTTGCTGATTGAGCATAATAAACATCTGATGTAACAGATATGACAGAAATTGCTTTTTAAGGACTACAACAAATGACTGATTGGGACAACACAAGCTTCCACCTGGGTTAGTAACATCTTGAATCCTAACATTTAGAGAAGATAAAGTTGTTGTAGTGGAGCACATTTGAGTCTGCTCAAGCGATTACGATACAGTCCATGACACAAATGCAATAGCATGACATCTTACAACAGTTTCCACACAAGCAATTTATAGATTATCATGGCAGAATAGAACAACAGAGACTTATTTTACATCTTGTAAAAAGGGGCATTACGGACCTCACCAAAGAAAGTTGGTGAAAGGCCCTCTTTAAAGGGTTAGTTCACCCAAAAATGAAAATGCTGTGCCTGGACGTGACGACAGACGCAGTCCTGAAGTGTCAACCAGTCCCTCCCTGTAAAGGCCTCCTTCCCTTTACCTCTGTACAGATAAAATGTTGTCAAAATGACCCAAGTGACAAAACATTCGGTATTATAAAATTGTAAGGCCAGACATCTAATTTGGTCTAATTTAAAAGAAAGAATTACATGCCTGTGCACATATATATTCAAACACTATGGCACACCTATAGACTAAACACATAATATGCATGTGCACGCCATCAGGGGTTTCCCAGATTCACATTTTAGAAGTTTACATGGAGAAGATAGCGTTTATTATGAACCTATTTCATGGTTTGCGTTTTCGAGGCACCAGGCACTGTTGTTCTGTGGATGCGTGGCATGGGCCGGAGCACATTAAGGGTTTTCTGTTAAAACTGTGTAGTGTAAGCGGTCCCTGAAGTTAATAACTAATGATCTCTGCAACGGAAGTGAATCAATCAAAACTAAATTTGACTTATTCTCCATTTATGAAATCCTGTAATTTATATTTTCAACTTACTGCAGTACTGGGATATTTAACACCATCTTTAAATAATACAAATGATCAGATTGTTTATTGTTTAATGTGGTGAACTGAAGCCATGGCACTTCATGTCTCTTCAGCAGTCCATAATAAAAAATAAAAATGAACTTCAACCTCTTTGTATGATACAAGACCTAATCATTTGGTTGAACAATAATACTGTACACCCCAAACATATTTATCACAGTATTAATATAGAATGTTTCAACTCATTAATGTGATTAAAACTATATATAAACTTAATAAACAAATTACATGAATATATTCAATAAAGATATATCCAGCACACGATAAATCCTGACATAAATAAACTACAATGATTTTATTTACAATGTAAGAGTTGTTGACTGGTGAAGCTGGTGAAGTCTTTTTTAGTTTTCTAAATTACACATTTTTTCATTACATTTCTTTTTTTACCTCAGTAAGTATTTGACGTGAAAACAATTGCTCCTAATGTGCAAGATTTGTGCATATGAGTGAGAAGGCTTGATAAATGTTTGAAACTTTTCTCACACTGAGTCCAGTGGAACAGGTCTTATCCAGTATGAAGTCGCTCGTGTGAATTAAGGTTTCCAGAATGAGTGAAACTCTTGTCACAGTATGAGCACTTGTAAGGTCTTTCTCCAGTATGAGTTCTTTGGTGCTGTTTCAAATGGCAATTTGTAGTAAAGCTCTTCCCACAGTCACAACACACATGATCTCTCACTTCATCATGTGTTTTCTGGTGCACTTTTCAAACTGATCCAGCCGTGAAAAACTCTTTCCACAGAGAGAACACATGTAAGGCTTTTCATCTGAATGAACTTTCGTGGTGTTGATTTAGACTTTGATGATGAAATAAAATCTTTTCCACACTGATCACAGTTGAATGGTTTTTCTCCAGAGTGAATTTGCAGATGATTACTGAGAGTTGACGCTCGAGAAAAAAGCCTTTCCACACTGAGTGCATGTAAACGGTTTCTCTCCAGTGTGAATTGTCTGCGTGTTTGATAAGGTATCCTTTATTTGTGAAACTCTTTCCACACTGAGTACAGTGGTAAGGTCTTTCTCCAGTATGAATTCTTTGGTGCTGTTTCAAATGGGCAGTTCTAGTAAAGCTCTTCCCACAGTCACAACACACATGATCTCTCACTTCATTGTGTGTTTTCTGGTGCTGTTTAAAACTGTCCAGTCGTGAAAAACTCTTTCCACAGAGAGAACACACATAAGGTCTCTCATCTGAATGAACTATCAGGTGTTGATTTAGATTTGATGATGAAATAAATCCTTTCCCACACTGATCACAGTTGAATGTTTTTTCTCCAGAGTGACGGAGTTGATGAACACTGAGATCTGATGCTTGAGAAAAACTCTTCTCACACTGAGTGCATGGATACGGTTTCTCTCCAGTGTGAATTCGCATGTGTCTGTGAAGATTTGCTTTAATTTGGAAACTCTTTCCACACTGAGAGCAGGAGTGCAGCTTATTGGGTTTTGTTCCTTGAGATTTGAAGTTGCAGTTACTCTTCATGTCATTTAGTTTCTGTCTTTGCTCAGACTTTAATCTCATCTAAAAAAACAACAACATATTAAAAGCAGTTCAATAAGGTTAAAGGTAGTATCAGCGATTTCAGGCCCAAACAAAAATTATTACTTTCATCTAATCTTTCCTAACGATCTGCTAGCTGCCTGCCCCATAAACAAGCTGTCAAAAATGCATCTCTGTAGGCAGCCTCGGCTCTGAGATCTGCACACAAAAACAAATGTGTACAACCACCACTCAAAATCAAAATAAACAATGTTATAACCAATCACCAACAGTGGGGTGTTGTGTGCTTTTGCGCTCGTTCTTGGCGCCTGTGCGCCAAGTCGAAGCTGAAGAATAAGCCAGCGTCTATCAACCTAATGCTATCAACGGACCAGATACATTTAACATAGAGGAGGCAATCCTCCAGAAGAGAAGGAGGATTAGGGCGAGGGAATACCATCGTTTTCGTCAAAGAAACAAATAATAATCGGGAAGGCTTTTGAACAGTGGAGAGAACTAAAAGAATTAAAAAACATTAAATCGGACGCCGAGGTTGCACTGTTTCTTCTGGACGGTGAGTAGCTTCTAGTGCTGACTTTTTTTGTATGTGAACTGTGTGTGAAAATATAATTCTTTAAAAAATATGAGTGAAGCTCAACTAAACTTGGATAGCTCTAGCGATTATCAGATTGTAGGGATTTATGGTGCGTTCTATTATAGCCAACGAACCGACTCGGACCTCGGATATGACGTCACGTCCACACTTCAAGCGTTCTATTATGTTTTGCGCGCCTGAGAAAAAAATGGACACCACCCAGAAAGGTGTTTTAATGGTAGCACTGGCCAAGTACCAGGCACTTACATAAAAAAAATATTATGACGACACCTTATCAAAACGCAGCCATTTGAACGTGAAAATATCACATTATTTCACGTTAATCTTCTGTTAGCAACACTAGCAACATTAGTAATTGCACTCACAACAACCGATTCCCAAACCTACAGGGGACGCAGCAATACGAGTGATTATAATCGTCATTTAAAATACCAAAGCGGTTCAAAAACAATGAAAACAATTCATACTTCAGTCGCACAGGGCGCAGCCATCTTGAATTCTCGAAACGGAATTCTTGCTCGGTGTCCTTACGGCTGTCCGATGTCCGAGAGGAGAAATCCAAGGAAAAGGGGCGTGTTGCTAGGCAAGGTATCTGTCGTCCAATTTGGAATCTCCGAGACGGATGAATAATATAATAATAATAAGTTGCATTTGTTATATGTGTCTACTTTGATGTGTAGCCATAACATTGTACTATTAGCAATAGCGCTATCCTGACATTCAGGACTAACTTTAACCGAATAATAATAAACTTGTTGTAATATTATTCCAGATTCGCTGTTGTTTTCCATGAGTTTTCACGTATAACATTAGATCTGTAGCTTTATGACTGATTCTGGTACGTCTGCTTCCAGTGAAGCACCAGCAAAACTTGAGCCGCATTTCCACCGCACAAACTTTCCCAGGAACTATGGGGTGGTAAGGAACTTCTGTGTGTTTACACCGCAGGAACCAGGGTCTTAATGAAGTTAAATATAAAACTAAAAACGTCAGTAGGCAGCGCGGTAAATCACTCTTAATAAGCGAGTTGAGGTAGTCATTCATTCAACCGATTTTGTTCAAACGGCTGATTCATTTGGGATTGTTCATTGAATTGTTAAAATGATTAGTTCAAAACGTGGATTTCGCTCATGAAATCATCGCTGTCTGTTGCATTAGACTCTGCTACAGTTTCATTTTGAAATTCTTGTCAGCGAAATAAAGGGAAAACAAACAATATTGATAATATTGTGTCTACAAGGAAACTCACAATGTTAATTTATTTTTAAGAACATAATATGATATATAAGACAAAAACTAATTTGGGGACATACCTATAAAACCTTTGACATAATAAATATGTCTATGCCTATAACTGCACACATCACAGAGAAAGCATGAGACACAACTGCGATGTCAGCTCACAGTGCCTCTGTACATCGTTAAAACAATTAGAATATTATAATGGACAATACACAATGCACATAAAAAAAATAACTCACGATTGAACTGACATTTGCCAACTTTCTTCTTATCTCTGTAGGACCTAGACGTTATTCTGCTGCACATGTGACGTGAATTGTTACGTGAACAAGCAAATCCACAAAGGATAAAATAGGCCAATAAAAAAATTATATGTACGCAAATTAGATAGTTTTAATTTGGAAACCATTTAGATATGACTAAGTTGAAGTGTCATCTAAAATTTAAGACCTTTCATAAGTAAAAATAAGGCTTTATAAAAACTTATTATGGCCTTATATATTTTAAAAATCAAACTGAAGACTTTTTAAGGATCTGCGGGAACCCTGTTTTACTGTAGTAATATTTATAGTAATATTAGTAATATTTTAATAGTGTCTGTACTTGTTTTTCAAGTACTTGATTTGTGTACTTTGTCCACCACTGGTTATGATCATTAAAATGCATTTCTTTATCATTTATAATCATTTTACTGCATATTATTTCTATGCAGTTAACAATGAATAATCAAGAATGGACACCAACCTGTTTGTTCCTCAGTATCTTCATGTTTTATTCTGGATGGTTCTGGATCAGTCATGCCTTCAATCTCCTCTTTAATAAACTCCATCTTTAACAGTCACACAGATTTCAGCTGCTACTCCTGGAGTTTGTCAAAGAGAACAAAAAAACTTACAAAAAGTCTTACAAAGATAACAAACCGAACACAACTGACTGAATTAATGACTATATTTAATTATCTGTACGTTACACTACGAACAATATACGATCATGTAGGCAAGACAAACATCAATTCTTACATTATCAATAAAACATCTCAAACCTCCAGACTGGAAATATACGACATTCGGAGAAAATATTCCACATTTCTTGTCCTTCCTTCATTCACGATCGTTAACAGCGTCACTTTCAGCTTAACTGGTTAAAGTTTCAACAAGAACATTAACTTAACATTACAATAACAAAGCCTAGACTTACTGGATATCATAATGTAATCGACTTTTACACAACGTCAAAGAAAAAACAAGAGAGAGACGAAATAAAATCAATAAAGGGCTCTCGCTATCCTCTTCTGCGCATGCTCAGTGCGCGCGTTAGGTTTCTTAAAGGGGCCGCATTCAGTAAACCTCCACACTATGAAGCAAAATATACTAAATAAAAAAATCATATGTGTATATTTACCTTCACTCGCTAATAGTATTTTAAAAAACCAACCACACACCACTGATACATAGATATCTACAGCATTGGTGATGACAGAAACTTCAAAGTGAGTGGATCTTAGTTTCCTTTTTATCTGAAACTCAGGGTTGCTGCTCTTTTACTTTTGTTCATTGAGTTTTTTAAGTCGCAGTGTTTCTTTACATCATAGTTTGTGTCTTTGCTCATTCACTTCCATCTGGTATAAAAAGTAAATAAATGTAAAACTAAATTGATTGTAATGCACCTCAAGGCAGAATACACCACAAAATATTTCGTTCTTAAACCTCTTTGAAAATTCTATCTAGTAGATAGAATTGATCATAATGTAAACAAAACTACAAGTAAGATTAAATGACAACCCAACAGTTTATTAAATAGAAAGCACTGAAAATAAATATATGCAATATATGAAGAGTTCAAATGCAAAAGCCTCTAAATGCCATTTGAAATTTTCTTCTAAAATGACGCATTTTTATCAAGCTTGTATATTTAAGTTCAGTAATTTCACTTAAATGACAATTAATAGGTAATCTTCATTGCCATTTAAGTGAAATTACTGAACTTAAATATACAAGCTTGATAAAAATGGTCATTTTAGAAGAACATTTCAAATGGCACTTAGAGGCTTTTGCATCTGAACTCTTCATATACAAAAATACATGTGGGTTCACCTGGTTCTTGTTGGTGGAAAAGTGGTACAAGTGGATTATCATTATTATAATGCAAGAAGTCAGTGGTTAACGATTGTGGTACTACTGATACTTCTCTCCCTTATTTATTAAAGGCACACTATGCAAGAATTATACCTTAATATAACAGCTTGAAAGTCATTTCATTAGTAAAGAAACTCATAGTAGGGGCGATCATCCTGCTAGTAAAGCTTGGGGGCGCCTCTGGAAAAACCAGCAATGCAGGTTTGAGAGGAGCACCCCTGACAAATCTCGTGAGAATCACGACATGCTTAAAGACAACGACGTCATCACACATCAACAACAACATTTGAAGCACAAAGACACCTCGCGCGTATTCAGACGTCATACTTCGACGATGGAAAAAGCAAAGAAAACACGGTCGGAAGAGACTAGGAAAAGAGAATCTACCACGTGAGGAACCGGACAAGAGTCCGAACCTGCACGGGCTTTCACTCGTTGGCAAGATTTTGTGATTTCACCGGAATGTATACAGAATCTCCACAATCGCGATAGATTCGAAGAGCACTGTCATCGAGCTGAATACTACCGCCTGCCACCACAAGCAGACACAAGTAAATAGGCTTATTTCACAACTCATCCTAGACTTAAACATTAATTTCAACTTCATTTTTAATTCATTGAGCCAATTTTCGGATATTTAGAAGATTATCAGTAACCAGACAGTTTCTGGTCTCCATTGACTTCCATAGTAGGAAAAAAATATACTATGGAAGTCAATGAAACCAGAAACTGTCCTGGTTATCTGATATTCTTCTTAATATCAGAAAATCGGCTTAATGGATTCGAAAACGGTAAAACTCAACTGTTTAACTCTGGGGGAGTGGTAAAATGAGCCCATTTCCAAAAAAAGTGGAGTATCCCTTTAATAGCAGCGGACACGAGGCGCTCAGGTTGAGTTGCAAAAACACATTTTAGTGCGTGATCTCTTATTTAAAGGCACGGCTACGCAAGATTTGTACCTTATAACAGCTTCAAATCAGGCCGTGAGTGCAGAGACCACGTCTATGGCAGACGCTCTGCGTGAGGTGGCATTTACGAGTGTAACGTCAAATACAATACTCCACAGCGACTCTAGGGGTCACTGTTTGACCAAAACGGAATTCCTGCATAGTGTGCCTTTAAAGGAACTTGCTGAAGTTCTGATTACTGTTGATTACTGAAGAATCAAGAACATACAACTGAAAATTATGAGAATTTTTTTTTTTTTAAAGGCATGAAATGACTTGAGACTCAACTCGTGAAAAAGACTCCAGACTTGACTCACACTCCAGTGATTAAGACTTGAGACTTGACTCGGACTCCAGATAAAAGACAGAGTGAACATCTCTGCACTATTAAATGAAGCTAGTTTTCACTAAATTTGCAAAATTGATCAAGATATTGATATAGAGAATTAAGGAAACACTATTTTTCATCTCACAGTTTACCGATTGATGCTCAATAAACTGATCTCACTGGCAACTTTTTTTCTTATGATTGTAAAGGCTTGATAAATGTTTGAAACTCTTCTCACACTGAGTACAGTCAGACGGTTTCTCTCCAGTGTGAACTCTTATGTGTTTGTTAAGGTCTCCTTTTTGTGTCAAACTCTTTCCACATTGAGTGCATATATACGGTTTCTCTCCCGTATGAATTCTCATGTGTCTGGTAAGCTTTGCTTTCTTTTGGAAACTCTTTCCACAGTGAGAGCATGAGTTCAGACCTTTGGCTTCTCTTCTTTGTATTTTTAAGTCATCGTGTACCTTTATGTCATTTAGTTTTGGTCTTTGCTCCTTCACTTTCATCTTGTCTAAAAATAAAAGTATTTAGAAGTTAGAATTAGTTTCAATGAGAGTAAATGTTAAAATCAAGATCACTTAGCTTTGATGTGCAAATGTCAGATTTGTGATTCACTTGTTAATATGATTAAAACTGGGTCATGATCAGTGGTGGACAGCATAACATGTTTTACTTTGTTGCAGTGCTTAAGTACATTTGTCAAGTATTTGTACTGGACACCAACCTATTTGTTCTTCAGTATCTTCATGTTTTATTCTGGATGGTTCTGGATCAGTCATGTCTTCAATCTCCTCTTTAATAAACTCCATCTTTAACAGTCACACAGATTTCAGCTGCTACTCCTGGAGTTTGTCCTTCTCTTGTAGGATGATGGGAATATTCCCAGTATTTATTGGTGAATTGTTGTGGGAGGGGCTTCACTGCAGGTGTGAACTGTGATCACTGTGTGATACTGACGCCCACAGGACCAGATCTGGGAAAAACAAAGACAAGTTACTGAATTGATACTGGATTACTTTAACAGTAAACATATATGGTTGCTTTAATTTAGTTCAGGCATAGAGCATTTAATGGTAAGAAAAAAGTAGCATATACAAAAGCTCTAGGTTGCTCATTTTTATGTAGCCTGTGACAGTACAGATATTAACACAAAAAGTCACTGTCACTTGAACTGTCACTGTTGTCAAAGATTGCTAAAGTCAACAGATTTTACCATTAGACCTACAAATTTCTGTGTGACAATAAAATAATGATGCTGCCATCTTGCTAAAGTCATTTTTACACTCCTTTAATTTGGCTTTTTTTTCCATTTTGACCAACCTCAACAAAATAGTGAATTATTTAGGAAATAAATATCCATCCATGACATATAACATTTTAGTACTTCATGAAAAAACAAAGAAAGTTGCATATCATTTCTTATGTAGTTTTGTTTTCCTTTATTCTATCCTTTTTTTCATGTAACAGGTGGGTTGTGTTTAGCTATCTGGGATGATTATATACATTTCTGTGGAAGGTGTATGTATACCTGTCTGGCACCCAAATTTCAATTACTTTTTTTTTCATGGGACTGAGTCGAATAAGCTAGAAATCATATTATTTTATAGTTTTCTATACAGTGATAAAGGCTATGTTGATTAGCATTGCATTAAAATATACATTATGCTTACCAAAATAACCAAAATGGCTTGAAGTACCCAGATAAATAATAATACTGCCACAGTGGTGTGTTAATTATCTTCATGTTTATTCACTCAGAACATTTCTATCAGATTTAATAAGGCTGAAACAAGTCACAGGTTAATTTTTTTCAAATAATATATGACTTAAACAAAAATCATACACAATGACTGAATAGAGCCTGATCAAAATTAGTGACTATATTTAATTCTCTGTACGTTACACTACGTGCAATGTAGGCTACATTTAGGCAACACAAACATAAATTCTTGCATTATAAAACATCTCTAACCTGCAAACTGGAAATATACGACATCCGTCCAAGAAAATATTCCACATTTGTCCTTCATTTATGATCGTTACAGCGTCACTTTCAGCCTCATCTAGTGAAAGTTTCAACAAGAACATTAACATAACAATACATTTACAGGGGATCATAATGTGATCGACTATTACATAACGTCAAATGAAACCAAAAGAAAAGAGAGACGAAATAAAACAAATTCAGGGCTCTCGCGCATCCTCTTCTGCGCATGCTTAGTGCGCGCGGTGTCATATTTCTTAAAGGGGCCGCATTCAGTAAATCTCACTGTTATGAAGCAAATACACGAATCACACACTAATCAAACACTAATTAATAACACACAATAATTATACACATACTATTTGCATTTTGTACATGGATATATTTACCTTTACTCCAATAGTTAGAGAGTATTGTTTTTTCTACTGTACATGTCAAAAGTCACGAGAGAGGAGACAATGCATCCATTTGCGCTATGATTTGATTTGATATCGGATATGATTGGTGCCTTTGTTTTCCCATTTCTAGGGTTGGGAGGGACACTGGTGGTGTCCTCGACAGTGAATACAGATCCACAGGAAACCAGAGCCCACTCCACATACGCAGAAAAGCTCCCTCTGAGGTGCCCCAGACAACTGTCCTCGGGTGGTGGGGTTGAGACCGGCGAGCAGGAACAAGCACAGGTCTGGGAAGGTCATTTGATGGGCCAAATAATTGGTTAAATGTTCCTTGAGGTTCAAGGCACAGCAGCAAAAATATCAAGAAAGTTGGTGGTGATTTTCTCATTCTAAAATTAAAGTTACCCATAAATAACTTTAAGACGGGCAAGAGATAAATTAGAGATAAATTAATCTAAATTTATTATTTTAGTGGCAGTTTAATAGAAATATATCTTACCAAAGAAAGGTGACAAAGACATCAAATGTATGATTTTTTTAATGTTCTCTTTCAAACTAAAGGCTGAAAGAGGGTTGTTTTGTGGAGTCCCGTGACCACAAATAAAAAGGAACAAACGTGATTGAATAAGTACATGTTCTTTTATGTGAAACTCATTTGATATCTGCTAATAGTCCTCGCTCGCACAGGACTGACAGTGTAAATGTGGCTTATCATATCTGACTGACATATAAATTATAGGGCTGTGAAACGATTAATCGCATCCAATATAAAAGTTTGTTTACATAATATATGTGTGTGTAGTGTGTATAATTGTTTTGCATATATAAATACATACATATGCATGTATATATTTAAGACATTTTTTTTATTAATAAATCAAATATTTATATTTATGTATAATATTAATTTTGTAAAAATATATATAAAGTATATACGCAAATATTTCTTAAATATATACATGCATGTGTTTGTATTTGTATATACAAAATAATTATACACACTACACACACATATATTATGTAAACACAAACTTTTATTTTGGATGCGATTAATCGCGATGAATCGTTTCACAGCCCTAATAAATTAAAAAATAAAACAAATGCAAATGGGTAAATATGGAGCCCTACTTGACAGAGCCCAGTCTAGAATTCTCCTTAGAATTTGTATTTTTCTTGCGAATTCTTTATAGAATTTTTTTTATCTCATTAATGTTGTTAAAACTATATAACTCATTATCTGTGATCATTTAAATAGATCTTTCAAGACAAGATGTTGGTTCTGTTTACATTACTTATAATTAGACGTACTATCAGAAGACAATTTAGTACATTTAGAAAATAAGAAAATAACAAGAATCTATTAATTATATAAAGACATTTAGCACATATAAATTCGTGACAGAAATAAAAAGTATTTACACTGTAAGAGTTGTTGACTGGTGAAGCCTTTTCTAGTTTCCCAAGCTTTTCACTCTTTTAATCTCACAGTGAAGTATTTGGCTACAAAAAGATTGTTGCTCATGTGCAACGTTTTTTCCTATGATTGTAAAGGCTCGATAAATGTTTGAAACTTTTCCCACACAGAGTACAGTCGTACGGCTTCTCTCCAGTATGAAGTCGCTCGTGTGATTTCAGGTTTCCAGACAGAGTGAATCTCTTGTCACAGTATGAGCACTTGTAAGGTCTTTCTCCAGTATGAATTCTTTGGTGCTGTTTCAGATGGTCATCTCTAGTAAAGCTCTTCCCACAGTCACACACATGATCTCTGACTTCATCATGTGTTTTCTGGTGATGTTTACAATTGTCTAGTCTTACAAAACTCTTTCCACAGAGAGAACACACATAAGGCTTCTCATCTGAATGAACCTTCAAGTGTTGTTTTAGTTGTGCTGATGAAATAAAATCTTTCCCACACTGATCACAGTTGAAAGGTTTTTCTGAAGAGTGAATCCGCAGATGATTACTGAGAGTTGAGTGCTCTAGAAAAACTCTTTCCACACTGAGAGCATGGATACGGTTTCTCTCCAGTGTGAATTCTTGCGTGTTTGTCAAGGTCTCCTTCTATCGTGAAACTCTTCTCACAATGAGTGCATGTAAACGGTTTCTCTCCAGTGTGAATTCTTGTGTGTCTGTTAAGGTCTCCTTTATTTGTGAAACTCTTTCCACACTGAGTACATTGGTTTTCTGCCAAATGAATTCTTTGGTGCAGTTTCAGTTGGGTAAATGTAAAGCTCTTCCCACAGTCACAACACACATGATCTTTCACTTCATCATGTGTTTTCTGGTGATGTTTCAATTGTCCAGCCTTAAAAAACTCTTTCCACAGAGAGAACACACATAAGGCCTCTCTTCTGAATGAAGTTTCAGGTGTTGTTTTACATTCTATGATGAAATAAAATCTTTACCACACTGATCACACTTAAATAGTTTTTCTCCAGAGTGACAGAGACGATGAATATCGAGACTTGGATGCTTGAGAAAAACTCTTCTCACACTGAGTGCATGGAGTACGGTTTCTCTCCAGTGTGAATTCTCATGTGTGTGGTTAAGATTTGATTTTGTTTGGAAACTTTTCCACACTGTGAGCAGGAGTGCAGCTTTTTGGTTTTTGTTCCTTGATTTAGTTTGGCTTGGAGTTCATTTAGTTTCAGTATTTGCTCCTTCACTTCCATCTGGTCTAAAATAAACGTTTCAATCAGTTAGAATCAGTTCAATGAGGTTAAATGTTCAAATCAAAATCCCTTAGCAGAAAAGAAGACACCTCTCAGTATAAAGTACCTTTGATGTGCAAAGGTCGGTTTTGTGATTCACATCAGTGGTGGACAGTAAAAAACGTATTTTACTTCATTACAGTACTTAAGTACATTAGGGCTGCAACAAACGATTATTTTGATAATCTGATTAATCTAAATTAATTATTTAAATAATCGTCGATTATTTCACCAACTAATAAGTAGGTTTGTAATGATTATTCAGATTTTTTGATTATTTAAAACATTAAGTTTTACATATTCTTACTATAAAATAAAAAAGAAAATCAGTTCAGCTTTTGAAATAGTTGTTTTAATGAACCAACTAAACAGGTCATTCTCTTTAAAGGAGTAGTTCAATTTAAAAAAAAAACTTTGCTGATAATTTACTCACACCCATGTCATCCAAGATGTCCATGTCATTCTTTCTTCAGTCGAAAAGAAATTAAGGTTTTTAAATGAAAACATTCCAGGATTTTTCTCTATATAATGGACTTTACTGGGAACCAAACGGTTCAAGGTCCAAAAGACAGTTTCAGTGCAAAGGCTATATTTATTTTATTTTGAATTTGTTATTTATATATTATTTTATTGCCATTACCTGTTTTCATACAGGTAATGGCAATAAAAGTTTAGTTTGATAAATATATATAAAAATGTAGTGGTTTATTGGATGTGAAAAGGAAATGGTTCTTCCGTTACACTGCACTTTAGATGTGTGTGAATTTCCCATTTCTGTTTCATAGCCATTATCTGTTAAAAATGTTTCTATGCAAAGTGTTCTATTAAAAGAGAAGATAGAAAATAAATATTTGTGTAAAGTGGTTTGAAAAAATGAAATCGGAATCGGATAAAATCGGTATCGGCAGGTCAAACTCAAGGAAAAATCGGAAATCTGGATTCGGCCTAGAAAATTGTAATCGGTACATTTTTAAACTGAATGGAATTTTATGACCTAATGGTGAAAAAATGTTTATTAATTCAATTGTATTAATTTTAGGTTTGACCCAAAATTAGTTAAAGGGTTAGTTCACCCAAAAATGAAAATTCTGTCAGTATTTATTCACCCTCATGTTGTTCCAAACCTCTATGTGTTTATTTGTTCTGCTGAACACAAAGGAAGATATTTGGAAGAATGTTTTAATCAAACAGATCTCATTCCCCATTGACTACCATAGTAGGAAAAAATACATACTATGGTAGTCAATGGGGAATGAGATCTGTTTGATTGCATTGTACTAATCTTTCTTCCTCCACAATTAGAAATAAGTGTATTTTTGTTCATTCTGTTTTCATACTCATAAGTTAATTTTGAGTTTCATCCTACCTGTACATCTGAATCTTTCTGTTCATCATGTACATTACATTTCTGCTGTTTTTGTTCTTCCAGCCCCATATTGCCGGTTGCAGCTACATATTGTTCCTTATTTTTAAATACTATGCTATATTTGTGATTTGTGTACTCTGTCCACCACTGGTTATGGTAATTCAGATGCATTTCTGTACCATTTAACATCCATATACTACTTATTACTTTCCCAGCCACCAAAACAGTCACAATGAACAATCAAGAATGGACACCAACCTATTTGTTCCTCAGTATCTTCATGTTTTATCCCAGTTGGTTCTGGATCAGTCATGTCTTCAATCTCCTCTTTAATAAACTCCATCTTTAACAGTCACACAGATTTCAGCTGCTACTCCTGGAGTTTGTCCTTCTCTTGTAGATCTGGAAAAATCAGACATAAGTTACTGAATTTATACCGGATTATCTTAAACAGCACACACATATGGTGCCTTAAAGGGATATCACACATGGCCCTGAATCTAAGAACAGGTTACTTCGAGACAGTGCTTATGATTTATGGGAATTTTAAAAAAAAGCACTGGGTGGATATCATTAGCCTATAGGATGGTTGTCCAGGACATCCATGACAATTACGTATGAATGAAACAAATTACAGAGTTAAGCATTCAATAATTTGGGGTAAAAATACAATAAAAACATTTCTCTCTAAAGATATTTGAAGTAAACATGCTTATTAATAAGTTTGTATCTGAATGAGTACACTTTTGGAGATACGTCTTCTCTCCAGTATAAAGTCACTCATGTGATTTCAGTGTAGACAAACCTTTATCACAATATGAGCACTTGTAAGGTTTTTCTATGAATGTTTTGGTTGTTTAGCTGCAGTAAAGCTCCTCGCACATTCACAACACACATCGTTTTTCATGTCAGTATGATTTCAGGTGACATTTTAGATTTAATGATGAAAAAAAAGTGTTTTACCACACTGATCACAGTTGAATGGCTTTTCTCCAGAGTGACAGTGATGATTATTGAGATCTGTATGTGAAACTCTTTCCACACAGAGATAATAATGTGTTCAGCTATTAAGTTCAGATGATCCCAGATCTACCAAATTCAGGGTTACTGAGATTATATTGAAATACTTGAATAATTACACTAATTACACTAAATTAAAGTCATGGTTTGATTTTGAAAATATATAATTTTGATATGGTTATATAGCATTTGGCTCTATAGGAAGGTTGTTTATTATATATGATAATACAGATTGAATAAGGATGAAACAAGACAAGACACCGGTTAAAAATATCACATTAAGTACAGACTGAAGAGGCTATTAATGACTATTTAATTCTCTGTACGTTTCACTACAAACAACGTACATTTAGACAACACAAACATCAATTCTTACATTATAAATATAACATAAGTTACCTGCAGACTGGAAATTTACGAGATCCGTAGGAAATATTCCACGTTTGTCCTTCATTCACGATCGTAAACAAAGTCACTTTCAGCTTCAACTGATTAAAGTTTCAACAGGAACAATTAACATAACAATAACATACACTTACATTATCATAATGATCATAATGTAATCAACTAACGTTAGTACAGAACGTCAAAGGAAACAAAAACAAAAAAGAGGGCTCTCTCATGCATCCTCCTCTGCGCATGCTCAAAGCGCGCAGTGTCATTTTTCTTAAAGGGGCCGCATTCAGTAAATCTCCGCGGTCTTATGAAAGGGGTAGTTCACCCAAAAATGAAAATTCTGTCAGTATTTACTCACCCTCATGTTGTTCCAAACCTCTATGTGTTTATTTATTCTGCGGAACACAAAGGAAGATATTTGGAAGAATGTTTTAATCAAACAGATCTCATTTCCCATTGACTACCATAGTATGTATTTTCCTACTATGGTAGTCATGGGAATGAGTATTAGTAAACTAAATCAATCAGCCTATGTAAGAATAAATTTGAAGACCATAATTTGAGTTTCAGTTTTAGATGTCAATGGCTAATTTGTTTTAATAAAAAAACTAAATGTCATAAACAAAAATGTACAAACACATACTTTGAAGACCATAATTAATTGAGGCAATAAATAAACAATAAGACATAATATGAAAAATCGTTGTTTATTACACATCTGCAGATAGAGACAGGTCATTCCCTGTACAGCATTTGCGGCAGATCACAAACGACCGCAGCGGCGTATTTTTAATTATTAGACCCAACTTTGACTGTTGACTGAATACATCACTGTCCTTCGTGTCAAATATACATTTCGAATTAATAATTGTTCTTAGATTAACAAAACCTGCAGTTCTCGTTGACTGAAATCCTATTGTAAACATAATCCTCTGATTATTCGGACTTGTTGTTTCCGGCCGGTTTTGGCGCATGACATACGTCACGAGCACACGTTAGCGATTGGCTATAGCAGATCCTGAGTGACTCTGGGCTGATCCAAGAGTTTTTAACTTTAACAGTGAACCCGCCTACAAGGAAGTAAATGTTTTTCAATGGAGAGGGGCCAGACTCTATGTCCAAATGAAATGTATGAGAGTCTGGTTGAACCAGGCTAATATTAC
Organism: Hybognathus amarus; assembly: GCA_030378365.1. NCBI lineage: Eukaryota > Metazoa > Chordata > Actinopteri > Cypriniformes > Leuciscidae > Hybognathus > Hybognathus amarus. The sequence continues at coordinate 249,835 of JAQIUQ010004055.1, read as the reverse complement.
GCAGTACGAGAATCCTAATGTTGATCACTTGAAACATTTTTTCATGTGTGTTTGAAGGGTTGATAAACGTTTAAAACTCTTTTCACATGTAGTACAGCAGTACGGCTTCTGCTCCAGTGTGAACTCGCTCATGTAGTTTCAGGTTTTTAGACTGAGCGAAATTCTTGTCACAATATGAGCACTTGTAAGGTTTTTCTCCAGTATGAAGTCGCACATGTGAAGTCAGTGTTCCCAACTGACTGAAACTCTTGTCACAGTATGAACACTTGTAAGGTTTTTCTCCAGTATGAATTCTTTGGTGCTTTTTCAGATTAACAGATGCAGTAAAGCTCTTCCCACAGTCACAACACACATGATCTCTCACTTCATCATGTGTTTTCTGGTGCAGTTTAAAACTGTACAGTCGTGAAAAACTCTTTCCACAGAGAGAACACACATAAGGCTTCTCATCTGAATGAACTATCATGTGTGATTTTAGACTTGATGATGAAATAAAATCTTTTCCGCACTGATCACAGTTGAATGGTTTTTCCCCAGAGTGAATACGCAGATGAACACTGAGACCTGATGCTTGAGAAAAACTCTTCTCACACTGAGTGCATGGATACGGTTTCTCTCCAGTGTGAATTATCATGTGTCTGTTAAGGTTTCCTGTCTTTTGGAAACTCTTTCCACACTGAGAGCAGGAGTGCAGCTTATTGGCTTTTGTTCCTTGAGTTTTGAAGTCACAGTGTTTCTTCACGTCATTTAGTTTCTGTCTTTGCTCCTTCACTTCCATCTGGTCTAAAATAAACATATTAGTCAGTTAGAATCAGTTTAATGAGGTTAAAAGTGAGAATTAAAAACACTTAGCAAGCAGAAAACAGGACACCTGTCTGTATAAAGTATCTTTAATGTGCAAAGTTCGAGTTCTTTCACTTACATGTTAAAGCGATAAAAGTGGTTTATGATCATTTAGATGCATTTCTCTGTCATTTGTAATCCATATTTCAGAGCAACAAAAGCAGTCAAAAATGAAGAATCAAGAATGGACACCAACCTATTTGTTCCTCAGTATCTTCATGTTTTACTCTGGATGGTTCTGGATCAGTCATGTCTTCAATTTTCACTTTAATACACTCCATCTCCTCTTTAATAAACTCCATCTTTAACAGTCCCACAGATTTCAGCTGCTACTCCTGGAGTTTGTCCTTCTCTTGTAGGATGATGGGAATATTCCCAGTATTTATTGGTGAATTGTTGTGGGAGGGGCTTCACTGCAGGTGTGAACTGTGATCACTGTGTGATACTGACGCCCACAGGACCAGATCTGGAAAAATCAGAGATAAGTTACTGAATTTAGACCGGACTACTTAAACAGCAAACACATATAGTGCCTTAAAGGGATACTCCAGCGTTTCTAAACTTATCTGTTTTAGGTCTTCGTTTTTTCCGCTTTAGTCTGGACGGAAGGTGCAAACTTAGCAAAAGGTCTCAGTTTTTAAACAAAAATGCAGTAGTATGGACGGGGCCTCAGACTCACGCACGCAGCAACCACGTCCACTTATTTACATGTAAACACAGTTGACATTTTCTACTGTAATGATATATACCATCATACCGCCCAGCCCTAGTCGAAAAATGGCGGGTGGTTTGGGGCGGTTGTGCAAAAATACTTCATATGGCCCTGAATTTAAGAACGGTTGTTCTGAGACAGTGCTTATAATTTATGGGGATTTTTTTTTAAAAGCAATGGGTGGATTTTTATCATTATAGGATGGTTGTGTACACAATACACACAATGCCAACACACACGTATGTTCAATGAATTTTGCATTATTTGTGCCCTTTAAGATATCTTTAATAATTCTTGAGTTAACAACATGCAAACTGGGCAAAAATCACAAGAAGTGCTTTTTCTCATTTTTGAACGGTCACGTTGTCATATAACCCAACAAAGATGCCTAAAGTCAAAAGATTTTAGTAAAAGACCCACCAATCTCTGTGTAAAAATAAAATAATGATGCAGCCATCTTTCTAAAGTCATTTTATACCCCTGTAATTTGGTTCCATTTCTTAGGGAAAAAAAATACCTTTCCAAAATACTCTCTAAATATACATCCATGACATTTAAGTATGAATGAAACAAATTACAGAGTTAAGCAATTCAATAATTTTGGGTAAAAATACAATAAAAACATTTCTCTCTCTAAAGATATTTGAAGTAAACATGCTTATTAATAAGTTTGTATCTGAATGAGTACACTTTTGGAGATACGTCTTCTCTCCAGTATAAAGTCGCTCATGTGATTTCAGTGTAGACAAACCTTTGTCACAATATGAGCACTTGTAAGGTTTTTCTATGAATGTTTTGGTTGTTTAACTGCAGTAAAGCTCCTCGTACATTCACAACACACATCGTTTTTCATGTCAGTATGATTTCAGGTGACATTTTAGATTTAATGATGGAAAAAAAGTGTTTTACCACACTGATCACAGTTGAATGGCTTTTCTCCAGAGTGACAGTGATGATTATTGAGATCTGTATGTGAAACTCTTTCCACACAGAGATAATAATGTGTGCAGCTTCGAAGTTCAGATGATCCCAGATCTACCAAATTCAGGGTTACTGAGATTATAGTGAAATACCTTAAAGGGATACTCCACTTTTTTTTTTTTGAAATAGGCTCCTTTTACAACTCCCTCAGAGTTAAACAGTCGAGTTTTACAGTTTTTGAATCCTTTCAGTCGATTTTCTGATATTTAGAAGAATATCAGTTACCAGGCAGTTTCTGGTCTCATTGACTTCCATAGTGTATTTTTTTCCTACTATGGAAGTCAATGAGACCAGAAACTGGTTACTGATATTCTTCTAAATATCAGAAAATCGACTGAATGCATGGGAAAAAACGGTGAAACTCAACTGTTTAACTCTGGGGAGATGTAAAATGAGCCTATTTCCAAAAAAGTGGAGTATCCCTTTAATAATTACACTAATTACACTTGAATTAAATTCATGGTTTGATTTTGAAAATATATAATTTTGATATGGTTATATAGCATTTGGCTCTATAGGAAGGTTGTTTATTAATATGATAATACAGATTGAATAAGGATGAAACAAGACAAGACACCGGTTAAAAATATCACATTAAGTACAGACTGAAGAGGCTATTAATGACTATTTAATTCTCTGTACGTTTCACTACAAACAACGTACATTTAGACAACACAAACATCAATTCTTACATTATAAATATAACATAAGTTACCTGCAGACTGGAAATTTACGAGATCCGTAGGAAATATTTCACATTTGTCCTTCGTTCACGATCGTAAACAAAGTCACTTTCAGCTTCAACTGATTAAAGTTTCAACAGGAACAATTAACATAACAATAACATACACTTACATTATCATAATGATCATAATGTAATCAAGTAACGTTAGTACAGAACGTCAAAGGAAACAAAAACAAAAAAAGAGGGCTCTCTCTCACGCGTCCTCCTCTGCGCATGCTCAGTACGCGAAGTGTAATTTTTCTTAAAGGGGCCGCATCCAGTAAATCTCCGCGGTCTTATGAAAGGGGTAGTTCACCCAAAAATGAAAATTCTGTCAGTATTTACTCACCCTCATGTTGTTCCAAACCTCTATGTGTTTATTTGTTCTGTTGAACACAAAGGAAGATATTTGGAAGAATGTTTTAATCAAACAGATCTCATTCCCCATTGACTACCACAGCATAGTATGTATTTTTGGGTGAACTAACCCTTGAAGCAAATACATTAATCAAATCATAATTAATAATGCAAAATAATTATACATAATAAGCTAGACAACTAAATTAAGTTTGCTTAACGACATGAAATTCATTTTAGAATGTATTTTAGAATGCATGATGGCTTTTCATGAATGGGAGTTTTTTTTCGCAAATGGTAGTTTTACTTTCTCAAAAAGTTCTGAGGGGAGAAAGGAAAATTATTGGTTTACAGCTTCAACCAATGAAACTGAAGCAAGGGTAGGGTCAAGGCGTTTGAATGTGCGGTGCAGAGGTATTGAGGAATAGTCGGAATACAAAGGCTGTTTCTCAATACCAAGTCGCAAACTTGAACTCCAACCTCTTTGTATGATGCAAGACCTGATATTTTGATTGACAATAACACTGTACACCCCAAACATTTCACAGTATTAAATCATTAATGTTGTTGAAACTATATAACTCACTATCTGTGTTCATTTAAATAGATAGGCTAATTCAAGACAAGATGTTGTTTCTGTTTTATTTCTCAAAATTGCACATACTACCAGAAGACAATGTACATTCAGTAAATAAGAAAATAACACAGCCAATTCAATAAAGACATATCCAGCACACGATAAATCCTGACAGAAATAAACTACAATGATTTTATTTACACTGTAAGAGTTGTTGACTGGTGAAGCTTCAAATCTCAAATCTTTCCAAGCTTTCCATCAAATTCACAAAATTAAATAATTACTTTTATGAAAAACTAAAATATTTGTATCTCAGTTAACTTGTGAAGTAGCCTAGTTAGTTATAATATGTTGTGAATATAAAAACCACCATAATCAATTATACTGCATAGTAACTTTACAGTATTTTAAAATACAGTGCAAAAACTAGAACTGTAATTAATTTTACAGTATAAATACACTGTAAGTTATTATACAGTATGATGTGCCCTACTGTAGTCAGATTTACAGCAATTTTACCATGAAATAAAATACTGAAGCTTCCTGGATATTTGTTTCCAGTAATTTACTGTTGATTTTACGTTAGCTTTGTTACAGTGCACTTAACCCCTAGTTGCTCCAATCCAGAGGCGTGCGACCTCTGACATATAGCAATAAGTCGCTTTGGATAAAAGCGTCAGCTGAATGAAAAGAAAGAGCCTTAATAAAGGCCCTCTAAAGCGAAGCAATGGGTTTATGCTTAAATCTAGGAAATATGAAACAGGAAATAATACTCACTCTAAAAACCTTTACATGTGAAACATTTTTACATTTACCATGTTTAACACAATGAAATCAATTACATATACCATATGAACTGAGTAACTTCAAGTAAGAAAAATTAAGTAGATCTCAGAAACTGCATTTGGTACATTAACAAATACAATTTAAAATACTTTTAAAAATACTTTTTGTGCAGTTTACAAGTGAGTTGTTTAAAACTGTTGAGTCGTGAAAAACTCTACACAGAGAGAACACACGTAAGGATTCTCATCTGAATGAACTATCAGGTGTTGTTATGATGAAATAAAATCTTTACCACACTGATCACAGTTGAATGTTTTCTCTCCAATGAATGCGCAGATGTTTTCTCAAACTTCCTGAATTTCTGAAACTTTTCTCACACTCAGTACAGTAGTACGGCTTCTCTCCAGTGTGAATTCGCTCGTGATATTTCAGAGCTTCAGAACAAGTGAAACTCTTGTCACAGTATGAGCACTTGTAAGGTTTTTCTCCAGTATGAGTTCGCTTGTGATATGTCAGGTCTCCAGACCGAGTGAAACTCTTGTCACACTCAGTACAGTGATACGGCTTCTCTCCAAGTATGAACTCGCTCATGATTTTTCAGAGATTCAGAGTGAGTGAATCTCTTGTCACAGTATGAGCACTTGTAAGGTTTTTCTCCAGTATGAATTCTTTGGTGCTGTTTCAGATTGCCAGCAGTAGTAAAGCTCTTCCCACAGTAACAACACACATGATCTTTCACTTCATCATGTGTTTTCTGGTGCTGTTTAAAACTGTCCAGTCTTGAAAAACTCTTTCCACAGAGAGAACACACATGAGGCCTCTCAATCTGAATGAACCATCAGGTGTGATTTCAGACTTGATGATGAAATAAAATCTTTTCCACACTGATCACAGTTGAATGGTTTTTCTCCAGAGTGAACAAGTAGATGATTTCTCAAACATCCTGAATTTCTGAAACTTTTCTTACACTGAGTACAGTGATACGGCTTCTCTCCAGTGTGAACTCGCTTGTGATATTTCAGAGATACAGAGTGAGTGAAACTCTTGTCACAGTATGAGCACTTGTAAGGTTTTTCTCCAGTATGAATTCTTTGGTGCTGTTTCAGATAAACAGATGTAGTAAAGCTCTTCCCACAGTCACAACACACATGATCTCTCACTTCATCATGTGTTTTCTGGTGCTGTTTAAAACTGTCCAGTCGTGAAAAACTCTTTCCACAGAGAGAACACACATGAGGCTTCTCGTCTGAATGAACTTTCAGGTGTGATTTTAGACTTGATGATGAAATAAAATCTTTTCCACACTGATCACAGTTGAATGGTTTTTCTCCAGAGTGAACAAGTAGATGATTTCTCAAACATCCTGAATTTCTGAAACTTTTCTTACACTGAGTACAGGCGTACGGCTTCTCTCCAGTGTGAACTCGCTCGTGATATTTCAGAGATTCAGAACGAGTGAAACTCTTGTCACAGTATGAGCACTTGTAAGGTTTTTCTCCAGTATGAATTCGCTTGTGATATGTCAGGTCTCCCAACCGAGTGAAACTTTTCTTACACTGAGTACAGGCGTACGGCTTCTCTCCAGTATGAACTCGCTCATGATTTTTCAGAGATTCAGACCGAGTGAATCTCTTGTCACAGTATGAACACTTGTGAGGTTTTTCTCCAGTATGAATTCTTTGGTGCTGTTTCAATTCACCAGATGTAGTAAAGCTCTTCCCACAGTCACAACACACATGATCTCTCACTTCATCATGTGTTTTCTGGTGCCGTTTAAAACTGTTCAGTCGTGAAAAACTCTTTCCACAGAGAGAACACACATAAGGCTTCTCATCTAAATGAACTTTCAGGTGTTGATTTAGATTTGATGATGCAATAAACCCTTTACCACACTGATCACAGTTAAATGTTTTTTCTCCAGAGTGAATGCGCAGATGATAACTGAGACCCGATAAATTATTAAAACACTTCTCACACTGAGTGCATGGATACGGTTTCTCTCCAGTGTGAATTCTCATGTGTGCGTTAAGGTTTCCTTTAGTTTGGAAACTCTTTCCACACTGAGAGCAGGAGTGCAGCTTTTTGGCTTTTTTTCCTTTTGTTTTGAAGTCACAGTGTTTCTTCACTTCATTTAGATTCTGTCTCTTGCTCCTTCACTTCCAGCTGGTCTAAAATAAATTGTTTTAAGCAGTTAGAAGCAGTTGAGAAATTAAAATAAAACAAGACATCTGTCTGTATGAGTATAATGTATCTTTGATCTGGAAAGGTCAGTTCAGTTCTATACAAGGTTATGATCATTTACATGCATTCATCTATTATTTTTCATCCATTTACTGATTATTAATTCATAGAATTATGAGAGAATAAGAATGGACACCAACCTATTTGTTCCTCAGTATCTTCATGTTTTATTCTGGATGGTTCTGGATCAGTCATGTCTTCAATCTCCTCTTTAATAAACTCCATCTTTAACAGTCTTGGGGTTCCGATGCCGAGATGGACTTTATTCTTTAAACATATAAAGCTAAGCAGCTTCTGCTGAAACAACTGCCAAGTCCTGCCTCACACTCAAGTATACATCCATTCATCCTTCCCAAAGTGGTGAGGCAACAGATATTTTAAGAAATGGACAGATGGGAAGGTCTTCACCATATATGACACATTCTTGCAGGCCTGAAATAGAAGTGCAGCTGTAAACACACCATTCACTTGCCCGTCTCTTGTTCACAGTGACAGACCCACATTATAATAGTAGAAAAATGCATATATTATACTTAAATCACATATTTTCTGCATTTTAATATTCAATAAAAGGTAACACTTCACAATAACGGCATGAATAAGCATGTACTAATACTTGAATTCATAGTTATTTAAACATTAACTCATGATTAGTGAATATATAATCATGAACCAATGAAGAGCAACACTTAAAGCTGCGGTCGGCAACTATGGCTGATTGAGTGGACTTTGGCAACATTTTGAATGTTTACAACTCATATGGCCCTCCCCCACTATCAACGAATACCCTCCCACAGAGTTGGTGCTCGAGTGCATGCGCACCAGGTTATCTGTGAACGCGACCGTCATCAGCATTCATCAACACTAGGGATGGGCATTCGATTAAATTTTTCTTAGTCGTCGGAAGAATTAACGATCGACTCTGGATTAATCATTCATATTTTTAAATTCAAATTTATTATTTATTTCACTTTTTATAAATTAAAAATGCAATGAAAATACAAAAATACAGCGTGTTTTTCCTCGATTAGATCTTTATTACAAGATGATCAACTTGTGGCAGTTAAACTGGGCATTCGGTACTGTTAGGCTAAATTTGAAGATATGCGCGGCGGTGCTCTCTTACGCAACTGAACCTGCAGCTGCGAGTTGGCCCTCGTGAGACCCTCGTTTGTTTCAAATTAATAAATAATAATAAAAATAACTTAACCAAAAACATAATAACATTTATATCTGACAGGTTTTGTCAAAATGTAACTCAATCAAGGCACGAAGTCGAGAGAAGGGTGAGAGAGATTAGCCTACCTAACAATCAATTAGGCTAGGCTACTTAAAGCTTCATAAAAAATAACTCACATACAACTTCTGCTCCAGTCTACTGATTTTTGTTGAGAAAGATAAGCATGTTGATGGGGTCAGACGCGACCGCAACCTGCATGGTGACCGTCAAGCCTTGTTTACACTTTCGCCTGGCACTTCAGCGCATGAGCGCGAGTCTCTGCAGACTGCGCGCGCACCTCCCTCGTGCGGACGCGTCGAGTGTAAACAAATGCTTCAGTCCAGCCGCTGAAAACACCGCTCTGATGATGAGGGGACCTGATGTTGCCGGGATGCACAGGTACCACCGCGCTAACATGACCAGCCCGGGGAACATGGTACACTTTCACTCACACTACGCAACGCAGCAGCATTAGTTTAAAGGAGCTGTATGTAAGATTGTGGCCAAAACTGGTACTGCAATAACATTCAAAATACCGTAGAGCAGTGTTTCCCCTTCCCCCGAACTAGAGGTTGCCAGATAGGCGTCAGGATCCAACATTTTTTATCTGACACATTTGTAGCGGCTGACTGGTAGATTGATAAAGGTGGAGCATCATACCAAAACACAACATGACAACATCAACATCAGTTGAGGGCTGCAACTTTACTTTTTAAATGACAATATCCTGGCTGGACTACTGTTGTCAGTGATATAAGTATTTGAAATGAACATGATTTCTTAATGTCTAGTGATATATCAGGGCCATTTTATGATTATTTTAAATAAATTTCTTACATACAGCTCCTTTAATGATAATCGATAACAAATTAACGTGATCAACGAAATTCTTAATGAGGTCAATAATCGATCGTTGATTAATCATGCCATCCCTAATCAACACCATGGTTTATTTGGAGGTATGCTGCCTGCTAATCTACCAATATATTGCAATTGCTAACGTCATGTATACTGTAAATGAGCTTACTGGTTTGTTAGTGTTCCGCCATCACTCTTCCTTACTGCGTGAACTTCAGGCGTGTGCATGTGATTGTAACGTGCGCGAGGGGTGGCGTGTGCCCGATCTGTGATTGACAGTCAGATCTCACACCCCCCTGGGCTGATTGCGAATTTTTTTTGCAGGATGGTAGGGGAAGACTCATCAATATTCATTAGGGAACTCATCCCTGATTGGTCTTAACCCCAGTGACGGTTAGGTTTAGGGGCGGGGTTAGGGGTAGGTCATCAGTCCTCAGTGACGGTTAGGTTTAGGGTGGGGTTAGAGGTAGACCAATCAGGGATGAGTTCCCTAATGAATATTGATGAGTCTTCGCCTACCATCCTGCAAAAAATAAATTCGCGGGCTGATTGGACACAGTTAACAGGGAGCGCTGGATTTTTGCAAAACAAATAATGGTGGTGGGGGCGGCAGTGGCTCAGTGGTTCATGTAGGTTGCCTACAAACCGAAAGGTTGGTGGTTCAATCCCCGGTTCCACCCGACCAAGTGTTGAGGTGTCCATGAGCAAGACACCAACCCCAGCTGCTCCCGACGAGCTGGATGGCACCTTGCATGGCTGCCGTCGCCGTCGGTGTATGAATGTGTGTGTGAATGGGTGAATGTGAGGCAAATTGTAAAGTGCTTTGGTGGCCATTGGGTCTATGAAAGCGCTATGTAGAATGCAGTCCATCCATTTTACCAGTCCATAACACGCTCCAGATGGAGTTAGAACTCAGGTTTTTTTCTAAAACCACTTTATTTATGTTGTTCTGTCGGATTATAGTGTCGATTTCACTGAATATGATCAAAAAAATGTTGCCGACGGCAGCTTTAATTACAACAGGAGTCAAACTGATTCATGAATAACAGCAGCCTTAAGGCCCGTTCACACCAAGCACGATAACTATAAAGATATAAAGATATAATTCTAAAAATCATTCTCCATATTAAAGAATAACAGAGTTCACACCACAGCTATAACGATAAAGATATGAGGAACGATATCGTTGGGATCACTTTCAGAACTATTTTTTTTCCAGCTGTCCAACGATAAAACACTGACAACCAATCAGACTCGTGCATTTAAAATGGCAGATGATATTGCAGAGAAGTTAATCGTCAAAGTAAAATAAATAAATAAAATCCTCAACTGTTTGACAAGTCAAACCCACTTTTCAATGATAGGCTACGTTAAAAAGATGGATATGGAAAGCATCCTGGGAATAAACGGTGAGAAGTATTCACAATGATATTATGCAGTTTAGCATTGTTACAAAATTACCTCTAGGTAGGCTATCCAGCGCTAGTTGACAACATTGCTGAAGTACTAGGTGATGTTTTTATTCCATCATTGAATTCGTCAGCTATATCCAGATATTACACTAGACATGGATTCACTGTTTAGATGCGCTCCCAACACCTCATCGTATTTTAAGAATCTCGATCGTGTACCCAAAACAAAAAGCATCTGTTTTTCCTTTTGATATTTGTTTGTAACGTTAACAGCAACAGCAGGTCATTTGCCCGCGCGCGCTACTCTGAAACCGCAGCGGCGCGTGTATAAAAAAGAACTTTATCGGTCGTTGGTGTGGACGCATATAGTTATCTTTATCTTATAGTAATCGTGCTTTAGTGTGAACGGGCCTTTAAACATGTTAGTACATTTAATGCATTAATCAGTGTTTAAGGGGTTCAACTAGATCAGTCGAGCCTATGTAGGCAAGTAAATCAGAAGACCATATTTCAGACTTCAGTTTTAGATGTCAATGGTAAATTTGTTTTAATAAAAAAACTAAATGTCATAAACAAAAATGTTGGGAAACACACTACTTGTAGAAGACCATAATTAATTAAGGTAATTAATAAACAATAAGACATAATATGAAAAATCGATTGTTTATTACACATCTGCAGATAGAGACAGGTCATTCACATCTACAGCATTTGCGGCAGATCAGGAAAACGAGCCCGCAGCGGCGTATTTTTAATTATTAGACCCAGCTTTGACCGTTGAATGAATACGACACTGTCCCTTCGATGTCAAATATTACATTTCAGAACATAATAATATGTTCCTACATTAACAAAACCCGCAACTCTCGTTCAATGGAATCCTATTGTAAACATAATCCTCTCCTAATCATTCGGCCGGATTTTGGCACATGACATGACGTAACGAGCACACGTTCACAGCGAATTGGCTATGGCAGATCGCTTAGATAACTCTGGGCTAATCCAAGAGTTTTTAACTTTAACAGTGAACCCGCCTACAAGGAAGTAAATGTTTTTCAATGGAGAGGGCCAGATTCTCTATACCAATGAAACGTATAAGAGTCTGGTTGAAATTCAGGCTAATATTACGCAGTCAGAATTCCTAATGTTGATCACTTGAGAACATTTTTTCATGTGTGTTGAAGGGTTGATAAACGTTTAAAACTCTTTTCACATGTATGTACAGCAGTACGGCTTACGACTCCAGTGTGAACTCGCTCATGTAGTTTCAGGTTTTTGACTGGTTGAAACTCTTGTCACAGTATGAGCACTTGATAAGGTTTTTCTCCAGTATGAATTCTTTGGTGCTTTTTCAGATCATGAGATGCAGCAAAGCTCTTCCCACAGTCACAACACACATGATCTCTCACTTCATCGTGTGTTTTCTGGTGCAGTTTAAGACTGTACAGTCGTGAAAGACTCTTTCCACAGAGAGAACACGCATAAGGCTTCTCATCTGAATGAACGATCATGTGTGATTTTAGACTTGATGATGAAATAAAATCTTTCCCACACTGATCACAGTTGAATGGTTTTTCTCCGGAGTGAATGTGCAGATGAACACTGAGACCTGATGCTTGAGAAAAACTCTTCTCACACTGAGTGCATGTATACAGGTTTCTCTCCAGTGTGAATTCTTGTGTGTCTGTTAAGGTTTCCTGTCTTTTGGAAACTCTTTCCACACTGAGAGCAGGAGTGCAGCTTATTGGCTTTTGTTCCTTGAGTTTTGAAGTCACAGTGTTTCTTTACGTCATTTAGTTTCTGTCTTTGCTCCTTCACTTCCATCTGGTCTAAAATAAACATATTAGTCAGTTAGAATCAGTTTAATGAGGTTAAAAGTGAGAATTAAAAACAGTAAGCAAGCAGAAAACAGGACACCTGTCTGTATAAAGTATCTTTAATGTGCAAAGTTCAGTTCTTTTTATTCACATGTTAAAGCGATAAAAAAGGTTTATGATTATTTAGATGCATTTCTCTATCATTTGAAATCCATATTTCAGAGCAACAAAAGCAGTCAAAAATGAAGAATCAAGAATGGACACCAACCTATTTGTTCCTCAGTATCTTCATGTTTTACTCTGGATGGTTCTGGATCAGTCATGTCTTCAATTTTCACTTTAATACACTCCATCTCCTCTTTAATGAACTCCATCTTTAACAGTCACACAGATTTCAGCTGCTACTCCTGGAGTTTGTCCTTCTCTTGTAGGATGATGGGAATATTCCCAGTATTTATTGGTGAATTGTTGTGGGAGGGGCTTCACTGCAGGTGTGAACTGTGATCACTGTGTGATTCTGACGCCCACAGGACCAGATCTGGAAAAATCAGAGATAAGTTACTGAATTTAGAGCCGGACTACTTAAACAGCAAACACATATAGTGCCTTAAAGGGATACTCCAGCGTTTCTAAACTTATCTGTGTTTAGGTCTTCGTTTTTTCCGCTTTAGTCTGGACGGGAGGTGCAAACTTAGCAAAAGGTCTCAGTTTTTAAACAAAAATGCAGTAGTATGGACGGGGCCTCAGACTCACGCACGCAGCAACCACGTCCACTTATTTACATGTAAACACAGTTGACATTTTCTACTGTAATGATATATACCATCATACCGCCCAGCCCTAGTCGAAAAATGGCGGGTGGTTTGGGGCTTGTGCAAAAATACTTCATATGGCCCTGAATTTAAGAACGGTTGTTCTGAGACAGTGCTTATAATTTATGGGGATTTTTTTTTAAAAGCAATGGGTGGATTTTTATCATTATAGGATGGTTGTGTACACAATACACACAATGCCAACACACACGTATGTTCAATGAATTTTGCATTATTTGTGCCCTTTAAGATATCTTTAATAATTCTTGAGTTAACAACATGCAAACTGGGCAAAAATCACAAGAAGTGCTTTTTCTCATTTTTGAACGGTCACGTTGTCATATAACCCAACAAAGATGCCTAAAGTCAAAAGATTTTAGTAAAAGACCCACCAATCTCTGTGTAAAAATAAAATAATGATGCAGCCATCTTTCTAAAGTCATTTTATACCCCTGTAATTTGTTTCCATTTCTTAGGGAAAAAAAAACCTTTCCAAAATACTCTCTAAATATACATCCATGACATTTAAGTATGAATGAAACAAATTACAGAGTTAAGCAATTAATAATTAAGCAAGTAAAAATACAATAAAAACATTTCTCTCTCTAAAGATATTTGAAGTAAACATGCTTATTAATAAGTTTGTTTCTGAATGAGTACACTTTTGGAGATACGTCTTCTCTCCAGTATAAAGTCACTCATGTGATTTCAGTGTAGACAAACCTTTGTCACAATATGAGCACTTTTTTTCTATGAATGTTTTGGTTGTTTAGCTGCAGTAAAGCTCCTCGCACATTCACAACACACATCGTTTTTCATGTCAGTATGATTTCAGGTGACATTTTAGATTTAATGATGAAAAAAAAGCGTTTTACCACACTGATCACAGTTCTGTAAGGCTTTTATAGACAATGCTGCTGATGATTATTGAGATCTGTAATGTTATGTGAAACTCTTTCCACACAGAGAGAATAATGTGTGCAGCTTTTAAGTTCAGATGATCCCAGATCTACCAAATTCAGGGTTACTGAGATTATACTGAAATACTTTAATAAATACTCTAATACACTTCTTAAATTAAATTCATGGTTTGATTTTGAAAATAATAATTTTGACATGGTTATATAGCATTTGGCTCTATAGGAAGGTTGTTTATTTATATGATAATACAGATTGAATAAGGATGAAACAAGACACCGGTTAAAAATATCACATTAAGTACAGACTGAAGAGGCTACTAATGACTATTTAATTCTCTGTACGTTTCACTACAAACAACGTACATTTAGACAACACAAACATCAATTCTTACATTATAAATATAACATAAGTTACCTGCAGACTGGAAATTTACGAGATCCGGAGGAAATGTTCCACATTTGTCCTTCATTCACGATCGTAAACAAAGTCACTTTCAGCTTCAACTGATTAAAGTTTCAACAGGAACAATTAACATAACAATAACATACACTTACATTATCATAATGATCATAATGTAATCAACTAACGTTAATACAGAACGTCAAAAGAAACAAAAAGAAAAAAAGAGACGAAAAAAGAGGGCTCTCACGCATGCTCCTCTACTACGCATCCTCCTCTACGCATGCCCAGTGCGCGCAATATCATTTTTCTTAAAGGGGCCGCATCCAGTAAAGGTCCGCGGTGTTATGAAGCATATAATTATCAAATCATACTTAATAATACAAAATAATTATATATAATATAAAGCTAGATAACGAAATTAAGTTTGCCTAATGACATGAAATTCATTTTAGAATGTATTTTAGAATGGATGATGCCTTTTCGCAAATGGGAGTTTTTCTGGTGATGTTTACAATTGATCAGTGTGAAAAACTCTTTCCACGGAGGGAACACTCACAAGGCTTCTCATCTGAATGAAATGTCATGTGTAGTTTTAGATCTTATGACAAAATAATATCTCCACCTCACTGATCACAATTGAATGTTCTTTTTTTCTCTACAGTGACGGAGCAGATGAACACTGAGACAAAAACTTTTTAAAGTCACAGTGTTTCTTTACTGTTACATCATTTTGTTTCTGTCTTTGCTCCTCCGCTTCCATTTGGTCTAAAATAAACATTGAAGGGATGAATGAAAAATGAAAATTAGCCCATTATTTACTCACCCTCAAGCCATTTTTCGTAAAATGATAGCGGTTTTAGCTTTGTAACATGGATCAAGGAGATCGGGATCTTATAGCCAGTAATTTTCTGTTGATTTTACGTTAAATTTGTTACAGTGCACTTAACCCCTAGTTGCTCCAGAGGCGTGCGACCTCTGACATATATAGCAATTGTAAGTCGCTTTGGATAAAAGCGTCAGGTGAATGAAAAAAAAGCCTTAATAAAGGCCTTCTAAAGCGAAGCAATGGGTTTATGCTTAAATCTAGGAAATATGAAACAGGAAATGTTTAGGTCTGGGGTAGAGTTAGGATCCGATGACGTCATCTAACCGACGTTTAGGGGGGCCCTAAAAAGGCATATATTGACGTATGGTCAAAAGACGTCCCAAGACGTCAGTTATATGACGTCTTGGGATGAGACTGTGCTGGGAATAGAAGTACATCTGTAAACACACCATTCACTCGCCCATCTCTTGTTCACAGTGACAGACACACATTATAATAGTAGAAAAACGTATTCAAACATACGGCTATATTATACTTAAATGACGTATTTTCTGCATATTCAAATATAAAATATTCAATAAAAGGTAACACTTTACAAAAACGGCATGAATAAGCATATACTAATAATACTTGAATTCATAGTTATTTCAACATTAACTCATGATTAGTGGATATATGCCCTAATCATGAACCAATGAAGAGCAACCCTTAATTACAACAGGAGTCAATAGAATAAATAAGATTTTATGGTCTTTGAAGACCATATTTTGAGTTTCAGTTTTAGATGTCAATGGTTAATTTGTTTTAATAAAAAAACTAAATGTCATAAATAAAAATGTACAAACACCTACTTTGAAGACCATAATTAATTAAGGTAATTAATAAACAATAAGACATAATATGAAAAATCGTTGTTTATTACACATCTGCAGATAGAGACAGGTCATTCCCTGTACAGCATTTGTGGCAGATCTGAAACGACCACAGTGAGGTATTTATAATTATTAGACCCAGCTTTGACCGTTGAATGAATACATCACTGTCCTTCGTGTCAAATATACATTTCGAATTAATAATTGTTCCTAGATTAACAAAACCCGCAACTCTCGTTGACAGAAATCTTATTGTAAACATAATCCTCTCATCATTCGGACTTGTTGTTTCCGGCGCATGACATACGTCATGACTAGGGTTGGGTATCAAGAATAAAGATCTGATTGGAACCGGGACTAACTTTCGTTTTTCCCGGAATCGTTCAAAAGTTAAAATTTCGATTCCTAGTTTCGATATATACAGAGCCTGCCAGACCAGAAGAAGAAACCGCTGAACAACACCGACGAAGAAGCGTCTACCGGAAGTGTTGGCATAACCGCGCGAGTCGAAAATGAGTAGCTTACGTCGGCGGTCCAAAGTGTGGCTTCACTTTTTTAAAAATAACGAAATCTCTGCAAAATGCAAAACTTGTGAGAGAAGGAGTATTTCCTTCAAAAAGGCCATTGGTTAGCAAGGTTAGCTAAACTTTTTTGACCCTGCCTCTTAAAAGCGGTATTGAGAATCGTTAGGTACCGGAATCGGAACAAGGAATCGGAATCAGAATCGTTCAAATTCAAATGATAGCCAACCCTAGTCACGACCACACGTTAGCGAATGGCTATGGCAGATCCAAGAGTTTTTAACTTTAACAGAGAACCCACAAGAAAGTAAATGTTTCTCAATGGAGAGGGGCCAGACTCTTTGTACAAATGAAATGTATGAGAGTCTGGTTGAAGCAGGCTAATATTACGCAGTACGAGAGAACCTCTCGTAAGAGACCTAATGTTGATCAATTGAAACATTTTTTCATATGTGTGTGAAGGGTTGATAAACATTTAAAACTCTTTTCACATGTAGTACAGCAGTACGGCTTCTCTCCAGTGTGAACTCGCTCATGTAGTTTCAGGTTTCCAGACTGAATGAAATTCTTGTCACAATATGAGCACTTGTAAGGTCTATCTCCAGTATGAAGTCGCACATGTGAAGTCAGTGTTGCCAACTGAGTGAAACTCTTGTCACAGTATGAGCACTTGTAAGGTTTTTCTCCAGTATGAATTCTTTGGTGCTGTTTCAGTTCAGCAGATGCAGTAAAGCTCTTCCCACAGTCACAACACACATGATCTCTCACTTCATTATGTGTTTTCTGGTGCAGTTTAAAACTGTACAGTCGTAAAAAACTCTTTCCACAGAGAGAACACGCATAAGGCTTCTCATCTGAATGAACGATCAGGTGTTTTTTAAGATTTGATAACAAATTAAAATCTTTACCACACTGATCACAGTTGAATGGTTTTTCCCCGGAGTGAACGTGCAGATGAAGATTGAGAGTTGATGCTTGAGAAAACTCTTCCCACACTGAGTGCATGTATACGGTTTCTCTCCGGTGTGAATTCTCGTGTGTCTGTTAAGGTTTCCTTTCTTTTGGAAACTCTTTCCACACTGAGAGCAGGAGTGCAGCTTTTTGGCTTTTGTTCCTCGAGTTTTTGAAGTCACAGTGTTTCTTTACTTCATTAAGTTTCTGTCTTTGCTCCGTCACTTCCATCTGGTCTAAAATAAACATATTAATCAGTTAGAATCAGTTCAATGAGGTTAAAAGTGAGAATTAAAAACACTTAGCAAGCAGAAAACAAGACATCTGTCTGTATAAAGTATCTTTAATGTGCCAAGTTCAATTCTTTCAACAAAAGTGGTTTTTGTAATCATTTGACATTTGTAATCCATATTTTCAGAGACACAAAAGCAGTCAACAATGAAGAATCAAGAATGGACACCAACCTATTTGTTCCTCAGTATCTTCATGTTTTATTCTGGATGGTTCTGGATCAGTCATGTCTTCAATCTCCTCTTTAATAAACTCCATCTTTAACAGTCACACAGATTTCAGCTGCTACTCCTGGAGTTTGTCCTTCTCTTGTAGGATGATGGGAATATTCCCAGTATTTATTGGTGAATTGTTGTGGGAGGGGCTTCACTGCAGGTGTGAACTGTGATCACTGTGTGATACTGACGCCCACAGGACCAGATCTGGAAAAATCAGAGATAAGTTACTGAATTGATACTGGAATATAAATCAGCCACTGATTAAGGGACTGAGAATGATGCCTCAAAAGAAATAATCTAATACTTGACCATCAAAATGTGGATAACAAGTACTTTAGAATATTATGATAATTTACGTGGGTTTTAATTTATTTTTTCAGAATAATTTATCATTATTAAACTAAATGTATCATATATTGCAATTGCAACTAAAGCTTTCTTAATTTTTGCATTGTTCTGAGGGACACCAGATGAAATAGTTTAATAATAATAAATAAAATTACCATAATGTTCTTGATTTAACAAATATTGATCATTTTGATATGGTTATACATTTGTGACTCCAGTGAAACGAGTGACATATTAAATTAATTCATTAATACGTCAAATAAACAGGAATCTTACAAACATTACATAAATCATACACAATATGCCTACACAGTTGCTAATCAAACTAATGATAATGAAAAAAGTCTCTGCAAAATTTAAGCAACAAAAACATAAATTCTTACATGATAAATAACATTTCTGACCTGCAGACTGGAAATATGCGGCATCTGGAAAAAACTATTTCACATTTGTCCTTCATGATCGTTAACAGCGTCACTTTCAACTTCAAATGGTTAAAGTTTCAGCGCGTTTCGTCTCTTTTCTTTTTATTGCAACAAGTGTTATATTCATAATAGCGTCGAAGGAAACAACAAAAAGAGAGGAGAGAAGAAAGAAAACAAAACTAGAGAGGCTATCGCAATTCTCGCTTCTGCGCATGCTCAGTGCGCGCGGTGTCATATTTCTTAAAGGGGCCGCATTCAGTAAATCACATCTCCGCACTGTTATGGACCAAATCCACTATTACAATAATTAATAATAGATTCACCTTTACTCGATTACAGTTACAGTATTGTTTTTACATGTCTCTCTTATTATGTTATTGCAGCCTAATTATAGGATTTTCTTTTACATGAATAGATATCTACAGCAGTGGCAAGGCCAGAAACTTTAAAGTGAGCAGATCTTGGTAAATTAAGTTGGACATCAATGTTAAATGTGATTTATTGTCAGCCATCAGTTTCATTAAAACACAATTAGTCAGAAAATAAAAGTCAGTAAACAGTATAAGAAAAAAACAAAAAGGTAAATAATTTATAGGAGGTGTGTGTGTGTGTGTGTGTGTGTAAGGCTGGACAATATTTCTCACTCAAACCACTGCCTGCTGTGGCTTTTGATTGCTGCTGGTCTAGGATCAGTTTTCTCCATAATAATAGCATTGGTGGTTGCCTCAGCCTGTTGACACTAATGACTTCACCATAATTAATGAGGTAAAAACAGGGAACTAGACCTTATTCAGAGCAGCGCCATGACAATTATGACAGCTAGGCCGTAAAGATCTTTATTTGTGTTTTGTCTTACAGGTTTGGAACGACACGAGGGTCAGTAATTAATGACAGAATTTTCATTATTGGCTAAAGTAACCCTTTAAATCTTTCAAGTTAACCAGTTTTTTCATCAAATTAACCTAATCTAGCTATATGATATAGTGCTTTTATGAAAAACTCTATTTTATCTCAATTTACTTTATTGTATTTGACATGAAAACAAATGTTGCTCACTTGGAACATTTTTTCCTATGATTGTAAAGGCTTGCTAAATGGTTAAAAGTCTTCTCACACTGAGTACAGTGGTACGGCTTCTCTCCAGTATGAAGTCGCTCGTGTACTTTCAGAGATCCAGGCAAAGCGAAACTCTTGTCACAGTATGAGCACTTGAAAGATCTTTCTCCAGTATGAGTTTTTTGGTGTTGTTTCAGATAGTCAGCTCTAGTAAATCTCTTCCCACAGTCACCACACACATGATCTTTCACACCATTATGTATTTTCTGGTGCAGTTTAAAACTGAACAGCCGTGAAAACTCTTTCCACAGAGAGAACACACATAAGGCCTCTCATCTGAATGAACGATCATGTGACTTTTCAGATGTCTTGACAAAATGAACTTTTTTCCACACTGATCACAGTTAAATGGCTTTTCTCCAGAGTGAATCGGCAGATGATATTTTAAACTTTTTGCATTTTTGAAAGTCTTGTCACACTGAGTACAGTAGTGCGGCCTCTCTCTAGTATGAACTCGCTCGTGTTCTTTCAGGTTTCCGGACTGAGCAAAGCTCTTATTACAAACTGAACACTTGTAAGGTTTTTCTCCAGTATGAATTCTTTGGTGCTGTTTCAGATACTCAGATCTAGTAAAGCTCTTTCCACAGTCACAACACACATGATCTCTCACTTCATCGTGTGTTTTCTGGAGCAGTTTAAAACTGTTCAGTCGTGAAAAATCCTTTCCACAGAGAGAACACACATAAGGCTTCTCATCTGAATGAACTCTCATGTGTCTTTTTAGATTTGATGACGAAATAAAATATTTACCACACTGATCACAGTTAAACGGTTTTTCTCCAGTGTGAGGGAGCAGATGAACACTGAGACCTGATGCTTTAGGAAAACTCTTTCCACACTGAGAGCAGGAGTGCAGCTTTTTGGCTTTTGTTTCTTGAGTTTTGAAGTCGCAGTGTTTCTTTTCGTCATTTAGCGTCTGTCTTTGCTCCGTCACTTCCATCTGGTCTAAAATAAACATATTAATCAGTTAGAATCAGTTCAATGAGGTTAAATGTGAGAATTAAAAACACTTAGCAAGCAGAAAACAAGACACTTCTTTAGGGGTGTGCCAGTTTCAGAATTGGTGATGACGGTTATGAAAGTGAGTTGTCGGGGGAGGGGCGGGGCGTTGCGACGTTCGGTTGTTATAGGACAACTTAGTTTGATTAAAAGAGCAGACACTAATTAGCTACTTGCTCTACGTTTATTTAAAATTAAAAGCAAGACAACTAGCAGTGAATGTGTTTACCATTAATTGAATCACACACAGTAAACAAATCCTTAAAAAACAATAAAAATAAAAGACAGGTCTATTCTGTTGGGCGCGGTGATGCGGTTGTGACGCGTTCATGTCACAACAATCAAAGGTGGCTCTGCCAATAAAGCACCTAAAAGCTGTCACAAAGAACCGGCAAAAGTAATGATTATGAATATGTCAAATATAGCAAGAAGAGATTTTAATTGTTTATTAACCCTCTAGGTGCCACGGTCGAGTTTACTCGATAAGATGCAGCACTCCCCAACAGTGATATTAGTAGCCTATAAAACCTTATCTGCAAGATATTTTAGTAACACAGTTTTGGCGGTTATAGAGTTCTAATGATGATGTTCAACTATAACCATCAGTCTCACATTATATAATAACCGTCACACCCCTACACCTGCCTGTATAAACTATCAAGTATCTTTGATATGAATTCAGTTTTGTCATTCACTTGTTAATGCGATTAAAAGTGGCTTATAATCATTTAGATGCATTTCTCATCCATATTTTCAGAGCTACTAAAGCAGTCAACAATGAAGACTCAAAAATGGACACCAACCTTTTGAAGCGATTTTTGTGTAAGCATATCAGTGAACACCAAAGACCACTCGGTGAGTTTCACGTCTTTGTAAACTGAATTTTATGCGTTTTTATGAATGATTGTTCCAGTGCACCCATGCTACCATTATAAAGGTGGGGGGGTGCTAACACAGAAACCAAAAATTCTCGTGACAGCGGCATCTGTCTAAAAAACGTCTCTGGTTACTTACGTAACCTATGTTCTCTGAATAGGGAACGAGACGCTGCGGAAAGCGCAGTGGGATATTCTCTGAATGTGCCGATTGTCTGAAGCCTAATAGAATCACGCCAATTCATTGGCTAATGGCGCTCGCGCAAACTGGCCCCGCCCTGACGCAATCACGTCGCATATTCATATACGCACGTGCGCCATCTTCCCCTCAGATTTCTCTGCCGAAAAGAAGAGACTGTCAGCAGCGCGAGGAGCTTGGCCGCTAACGCAGCGTCTCGTTCCCTATTCAGAGAACATAGGTTACGTAAGTAACCAGAGACGTTCTCTTTCATAGGTTCACTCAACGCTGCGGAAAGCACAGTGGGAACGGGATACCAAACTCGCCAAGCAAAGAGCGCTGTCATGACTGGTATCAATAATGACTATAAACGGTTCAAACAGAAAGAACCTGGGAACCCGGAGTCATGTCAAGATCCAAATTGTAGAATCGTAAAAAAGTGTGCAGAGAGGCCCAGCCAGCCGCAACATAAATGTCCTCCAAAAGAGCTCCTTTAAAAGGCTTGAGAGGATGCCACACTTCTAGTGGGAATGTGCTCTAATGCTAAGAGGTGAAGGCAAACCACGCACTTCTTAAGCCATAGAGATCGCATCTGTAACCCAGTGAGAAATCATCTGCTTTGACGCAGCAAGCCCGCGGCGGCTAGCACCAATACAAACCAGAAGCTGGTTAGATTTTTTCCAACTGCTGGAGCAGTCTACATAAAATTTCAAAGACCGAACTGGGCAGAGCAAATTAAGCTTCCTATCCTCCTCAGAAGAAAAAGGAACGAACCAATCTCCTGGCCGAATCTGAGATATGATGGCTTTCAACGTCAACATCTTGAATTTCCCTCTGAAAGGGCGAAATTCAGTCGGCGGAGGTCTAGAATGGGACGCAGGCCGCTGCCTTTCTTTGGAACCAGGAAATAACGGCTGTAAGAAGCCTTGTTCGTTTTCCTCCGCAGGAACCTCCTCTATCGCACCTTTGAGAAGGAGGGAAGAAATTTCCTGCTGTAGCACAGGAGACCGAAGCCTGAGTGGCGCTGTCGACTACAGTAGGAAAAATCCCGTTGAAGCGGGGTGGGGGGGCAAAACTGGAGAGTGTCGCCGAACCTGTGCGAAGAATCCACGGCGAAATACTCCTTGTATTTTGTAAGGCGGCGGACATACCCGAAATGGGGTGATGTGTTGGCTCCCGTGGGCGGAGCGATCCAACGTGAAGGAAGGCAGTTGATGTCCTGACATGTAGAGGGGAGCACCATTGCCCGATTGGCAAAAACCAAGGGGTCCATCTGCTGCTGAGAGAAAACGAAAGTGTCTCCTGCGCGAGCGAAAGGAATCAGGCGAGTCGAGAGGGAGGGGAGAAAGCTGAGCGTGTCTCCTTCCTCCTGCTCCAGATGGTTTGGATACTGTTGAGGAGTGGCTGCACTTTGGGACATGCAGGGTGGCGAAAGTGGCCGGTTTAGAAAAGGAGAGTGAGTGGGAGGTGGGCAGAAGCGCAAGCGCGTCTGACCCAACCTCGTGGATAGAGAAACTCTCCTTATTCTGACCTACGGGTCAGGAACGATTCGAGGAGGCCTGAGCGAAGGGTTTGTTAGACGGCTTCAGCTCGAGGCGCTTATGGGACCGCTGGCGAGGGAACGGGCGGACGCGGGCTCCCTGAGACCGTAGCGGGTGGGGATGAGCCGAGTCACTTCTCCTGACGACGGGGAGAGATGAGAAGCCAGCGTGTCCGCAACCGCTAGGATGGCGGAATAACCCTGCTCCACAGAACCAACAAGGTTGGTGAAGTCAGCGGCTGCCGTGTTAAGCTGCGTTCACACTGCATGCGACCAAGCGACACGATACCATTAATTTTCAATGGTGAGTGGGCGACTTCCGGCGACATGCGCGACAGCGACCGTTGGAGCGTCCAGCGACGCAACAAAGTTGAGAAATGTTTAACTTTATGCAAATGAAGAGCGAATTCGCAAGCAACACTCAATAGGAGTGAAGTCAGTGGAGTGCGTCACTCTTAAGTGCTGAGTTTGAACATACAGTGGTGTTTACCGTACTGACTCCGTGACTGAATGGTCTTGGGAACCCAGATAGACCGGTATTTGCCCGTTTGCCACAGTTAAATAGTCGTGATGGCAAAGAACTCACTGTTTCTCGTTCATCTTTAATATTATTGCATTTTACGTACTGATTCCATTTATATTAGTACTTTTCCTTCCAAAATATTTGTTTATAGGGGGATGGGACTCACGGGGCTCGTCAGGCCAGTCGATAGAGTTTCTTGGTAGCGCGCGAAAGTACGTCGACATGCTCCGTGTAGGCCGCGCTTCCTGGCCACTAGGCGGGAGAGCATCCGAAGCTAAAACAGGCCCGAAATCCTTGGAGTTGGAAGCCGTGGTATAAATTATATCTTCCAGCCCCAAAGAAACTGATTCACGTGCTCTCGGGCTGGGACATAGAAAATCATGCGAGAATTCGACTGGTTTGGCACCGGTTGCGTGCTCGGGAGACGGAGGGAGAGAAAGGGCATGGCCCGTCTGCTCAAACTCCATATCCTAGAGCTCTATATCCGAGCCCCAGGTCGCGGATTCAAGAGGCCTCAGGGAGCGCGACGAGGGGGACAAATGACTCCTTCTCAAACACCGCGAGCGGAGAGTTTGAGAAGGAGGTTATCACAAAATTTTACATTTTGAGTTCCTAAAATAGCCTTGCGCGCATGTGAACACCCAAACACTTAATACACTTACCGTGCTCACTTGAAACATTTTTTCATATGTATGTGAAGGCTTGCTAAATGTTTAAAAGTCTTCTCACACTGAGTACAGCAGTACGGCTTCTCTCCAGTATGAAGTCGCTCGTGAACTTTCAGAGTTCCAGGCAAAGCGAAACTCTTGTCACAGTATGAGCACTTGTAAGGTCTTTCTCCAGTATGAGTTTTTTGGTGCCTTTTCAGATAGTCAGCTCTAGTAAAGCTCTTCCCACAGTCACCACACACATGATCTCTCACTTCATTGTGTGTTTTCTGGTGCAGTTTAAAACTGAACTGCCGTGAAAAACTCTTTCCACAGAGAGAACACACATAAGGCCTCTCATCTGAATGAACGATCATGTGACTTTTCAGATGTCTTGACAAACTGAACTTTTTTCCACACTGATCACAGTTAAATGGCTTTTCTCCAGAGTGAATCTGCAGATGATATTTTAAACTTTTTGCATCTTTGAAAGTCTTGTCACACTGAGTACAGTAGTGCGGCCTCTCTCTAGTATGAACTTGCTCGTGTTCTTTCAGGTGTCCGGACAGAGCGAAGCTCTTATTACAAACTGAACACATGTAAGGTTTTACACCAGTATGAATTCTTTGGTGCTGTTTCATATTGTCAGCTGTTGTAAAGCTCTTCCCACAGTCACCACACACATGATCTCTCACTTCATCATGTGTTTTCTGGTGATATTTAAAACTATTCAGTCGTGAAAAATCCTTTCCACACAGAGAACACACATAACGCTTCTCATCTGAATGAACTCTCATGTGTCGGTTTAGATTTGATGATGAAATAAAATATTTACCACACTGATCACAGTTGAATGGTTTTTCTCCAGTGTGAGGGAGCAGATGAACACTGAGACCTGATGCTTTAGAAAAACTCTTCTCACACTGAGAGCAGGAGTGCAGCTTTTTGGCTTTTGTTTCTTGAGTTTTGAAGTCACAGTGTTTCTTCACGTCATTTAGTTTCTGTCTTTGCTCCTTCACTTCCATCTGGTCTAAAATAAACATATTAATCAGTTAGAATCAGTTCAATGAGGTTAAAAGTGAGAATTAAAAACACTTAGCAAGCAGAAAACCAGACACCTGTCTGTATAAACGATCAAGTATCTTTGTATCAAGTATCAGTTTTGTCATTCACTTGTTAATGCGATTAAAACTGGCTTATGATCATTTAGATGCATTTCTCATTTATATTTTCAGAGCTACAAAAGCAGTCAACAATGAAGAATCAAGAATGGACACCAACCTATTTGTTCCTCAGTATCTTCTTGTTTTATTCTGGATGGTTCTGGATCAGTCATGTCTTCAATTTTCACTTTAATAAACTCCATCTCCTCTTTAATCTCCTCTTTAATAAACTCCATCTTTAACAGTCACACAGATTTCAGCTGCTACTCCTGGAGTTTGTCCTTCTCTTGTAGGATGATGGGAATATTCCCAGTATTTATTGGTGAATTGTTGTGGGAGGGGCTTCACTGCAGGTGTGAACTGTGATCAGTGTGTGATACTGACGCCCACAGGACCAGATCTGGAAAAATCAATTTATACTGGGTTACTTTAACAGTAAACACATATGCTGCCTTTGATTTACTTATTGATTTACTTGAGTTACATATTAGTAGCAAATAAAATAACTGTAGGTTGATTTTATTTATGTAAATCCCAACATATATTAAGTATAAATCAGGGCACAGATTCTATTATCCAATTAATATCTAAACTAACAAGAAATGTAACACATGACAGAAGTCAACTTTGGATTAAGGGACTGAAAACGATGGCACAAAAGACTTTTGACTATCAAAATGTGGATAACAAGTACTATACACGAATATTATAATTTAAATGTATTCCAGTGTATTCCAAATGTATTAAATGATAAATTATTCTGGAATACATTTAAATTATAATATTCGTGTATAGTACTTGTTGTCCACATTTTGATAGTCAAGTGTTAGATTTTTTTCTTTTGTGCCATCGTTTTCAGTCCCTTAAAAAGAATGACATGGATATCTTGGATGACATGGGGGTTAATAAATTATCAGCAAAAGTTTTTTAAAAAGTGAACTACTCCTTTAAATGAAATGACCATGTGGTGTTTGATTTTAGAAATATAGATCATTTTAATCTGGTTTTATAGCATTTAAAACGTCTCTATATGAAGGTTATTTATTTGTATGTGACTCCAGATTTTATAAGGATGAAACAAGTAAAATTATTCAATTCATATGTGAAATAAACAGGAATCTAACAAAGATAATAGAAATCATAGGCCTATACAATGTCCTGAATTGGCTGATCAAACGACTAATTAAATTAGTCGTTACAGTTGAACTGTAATTACAGATGAACTGTAATTGCAATATGTACAATATACATTTAGATATCAAACAATTCTAACATGATAAACATTACATCTCTGACCTGCAGACTGGATACGGCATATTTCACATTTGCTCTTCATTCATGATCGTTAACCGCGTCACTTTCAGCTTCAAATGACTAAAGTTTCGGCGCTCGTCTAGTCTCTCGCGCTTCTATCTTTTTTGTTGCATTAACAAGATCATTAATAAGATCATTAATATACTATACACTTAGGCTACAGGATCACCACCTTTTCGACGAGAGAGAACAAAAACTTTCTGCGCATGCTCAGTGTGCGCGGTGTCATTTTTCTTAAAGGGCCCGCGTTCAGTAAATCGCATCTCTGCACTGTTATTCAAATCCAGTACTGTAATAATAATAATGCACAATTCTAATGCATAATATATGGATCAACAATATATTCACATTTACTCGATTACAGTTAAATTTACAGTTTTTAATAAATTATATGGTCTTCTTTTGAATGCAGATAGGCCAGAAATTTAAAAGTGAGCGGATCTTGGTGAATTAAATTGGACCTCAATGTTAAATGTCGTTTATTATCAGCCAACACTTTCATGAAAACAGCAGTGAGATTACTGATAGATAGATTCATGAAAACTGGAGCTCTAGTCCATAAAATCAAAGATGACAAACACTATAACCTCAAGAATGGAGTCGTCTAGGCCAGGGGTTTTCAAAGTCTATGACAGTGGGCCTCCCTTTTGACACAACTTACCCAATCCCCCTCCAAAAAAGAAAAACACACACACACACACACACACACATATCATTGTCAGACTCATTGTCTAAAGCTTTACAGACTTAATTCCTCACTTTTCTCATTGTTTGTGTGAACATGAAAATAGCTGAAAAGTGCACTTAGGCCTCATTTACACTATCAGTGAAATGTGACGGGTCCATTCCGATTATTTGCTCGTATGTGACAGATCGGATGTGTTCTATGATCGTGTAAACAGGAAACAAATGCATGCATGCGGATAGTTCGAGATCGTATACAGGCCTCATTTAAATGTGGAAATAATTCAGATATAAATCAGATATGCGACTGACAGACAGATCAGATTTCCTAAGGCATTAGGGAAATTTACTACTATTATTATTATAAAATTCTTTACATTCGATTAACATGAAAACAAATCTCAGAGAACGATTGACTAGGTACCAATGTTTTATTTGACCAAAGGTTCATTTTGCGCTGGAGTTCTCCTTTTAACCATGTTCTTGCAGGTTTCTTCGCCAAATTGGACTAATTACCATATTTAAATAAATTTAATTGAGGGAGGAGACTGGGTGGGGCGTTGTGTTCGTGCAAGTGCGCTCAATTTTACGTTAAATGGAATGATACATAGAGAATATGCATCGGATTCTTCGTATGCAGAGATTCTGTTTAGTTTTTTTGTGCGTACACACATATACAGCTTTGTTCGTACGCAATGTTTTAGTATGTATTCAATGCAAGTCTTTGTACATGAGGCCCCAGGACTGGCAGAATCCCTTGCTCATTTATACCTCAAAGGCTAAATTCAGTTGACTTTCTCAGTTTATATACTATTGTACTGGAACCTAAATTAAACACTACAAATGACATCTGAGAACTTTCTGTCCCTCCATTAGCAGCTGCAATAACCACTTTGCTGCTTCAATAAAGAAATTTATAAGAAATTTCAAAAAAGTAATTTTTCTAACTAACCCTTCAAATATTTCTAGTCAACCAAGCATTTCACCAAATTATTAATTATGTGCTCTAATGAAAACCCAATATTTTATCTCAGTGTACTTTAATGTATTTGACATGAAAACGAATGTTGATCACTTGAAACATTTTTTCATATGAGCGTGAAGGCTTGATAAACGTTTAAAACTCTTTTCACATGTAGTACAGCAGTACGGCTTCTCTCCAGTATGAACTCGCTCATGTAGTTTCAGGTTTCCAGACTGAGCGAAATTCTTGTCACAATATGAGCACTTGTAAGGTTTTTCTCCAGTATGAAGTCGCTTATGTAAATTCAGTGTTCCCAACTGACTGAATCTCTTGTCACAGTATGAGCACTTGTAAGGTTTTTCTCCAGTATGAATTCTTTGGTGCCGATTCAGTTCACCAGATGTAGCAAAGCTCTTCCCACAGTCACAACACACATGATCTCTCACTTCATCATGTGTTTTCTGGTGCAGTTTAAAACTGTACAGTCGTGAAAAACTCCTTCCACAGAGAGAACACACATGAGGCCTCTCATCTGAATGAACTATCAGGTGTTTTTTAAGATTTGATGACAAATTAAAACCTTTACCACACTGATCACACTTAAATGTTTTTTCTACAGAGTGAATGTGCAGATGAAAATTGAGAGTTGATGCTTGAGTAAAACTCTTCCCACAATGAGTGCATGTATACGGTTTCTCTCCAGTGTGAATTCTCATGTGTATCTTAAGGTATTCTTTATTCTTGAAACTCTTCCCACACTGAGTGCATGTATACGGTTTCTCTCCAGTGTGAATTCTTGTGTGTCTGTTCAGGTTTCGTTGATTTTGGAAACTCTTTCCACACTGAGAGCAGGAGTGCAGCTTATTGGCTTTTGTTTCTTGAGTTTTGAAGTCACAGTGTTTCTTCACTTCATATAGTTTCTGTCTTTGCTCCGTCACTTCCATCTGGTCTAAAATAAATATTGTAATCAGTTAGAATCAGTTCAATAATGTTAAATGTGAGAATTAAAAACACTTAGAAAGCAGAAAACAAGACACCTGTCTGTATAAAGTATCTTTAAAGTGCAAAGTTTGGTTCTTTCAATCACATGTTAATACGATTAAGAGCTACGAAAGCAGTCAACAATGAAGAATCAAGAATGGACACCAACCTATTTGTTCCTCAGTATCTTCATGTTTTATTCTGGATGGTTCTGGATCAGTCATGTCTTCAATTTTCACTTTAATAAACTCAATCTCCTCTTTAATAAACTCCATCTTTAACAGTCACACAGATTTCAGCTGCTACTCCTGGAGTTTGTCCTTCTCTTGTAGGATGAAGGGAATATTCCCAGTATTTATTGGTGAATTGTTGTGGGAGGGGCTTCACTGCAGGTGTGAACTGTGATCACTGTGTGATACTGACGCCCACAGGACCAGATGGTGAATTGTTCTGAGGGACACCAGATTGCAAAATTCAAGGTTATTCAAATGATACTCGAAGTTTACTCAAAGATACCTTATTAATTTCAATGCATTTAAAATAGGTTATGCCTCCTGTGTATGGATAGAAAATGGTTATATTGTTATATGAAAACAGAATATGTCCTGGGAAAACAGGACAGTTGGTCACCCTAAATTATACTGAAATAGTTTAATAATTACACACCTTAAATTAAATTATCATATGTCCTTGATTTAAGAAAGTATAGATAATTTTGTTATGATTACATATTATTAGCATTTAAAACGCCTCTGTTTCATTATATTACATTATTCATGCGACTCCAGATTTTATAAGGAGGAAACAAATCACATGTTAAATTGTTTAATTAATATATGAATTAAATAGTAATCTTACAAAGATAACATAAATCATTCATAATAAGCCTTATATGCTAATCAAAACTACTTATTTAAGTCTCTGCACGAACAATGTACATTTAGG
Organism: Hybognathus amarus; assembly: GCA_030378365.1. Classification (NCBI taxonomy): domain Eukaryota; kingdom Metazoa; phylum Chordata; class Actinopteri; order Cypriniformes; family Leuciscidae; genus Hybognathus; species Hybognathus amarus. Next base: position 218,792 of record JAQIUQ010004055.1, on the reverse strand, counting down.
GAAGACAAACATCAATTCTTACATTATGAATATAACATATCTGACCTGCAGACTGGAAATATTCCACGTTTGCTCTTCATCATTCATGATCGTTAACAGCGTCACTTTCAGCTTGAAATGGTTAAAGTGTCATCGCTCTTGTCTCGTGTCTCTCGCGCTTCTCTCTTTTTTATTGCATTATCAAGAACACGACTGTTATATTCATAATAGCGATAGCGTCAACGGAAAGAAAGAAAACAACACCATAGAGAGCCTCTCGAGCTTCTCTCTTCTGCGCATGCTCAGTGCGCGCGGTGTCATATTTCTTAAAGGGGCCGCACATAATCACGTAAATAATCGTAGGTGTATGTGTGTGTAAGCCTGGACAAGAGTTCTCACTCAAACCACTGCTTATAGCTTTTGGTCATCTGGTGTCGTTTAAAGTCCTCTGAAGCTTTAATTTGGACCTTGAAACTTGGAGTCCATTTGAAGTCCATTATATGGAGAAAATCCTGTCATGTTTTCATCAAAATCCTTAATTTCTTTCTGACTGAAGAAAGACATGGACATCTTGGATGACATGGGGGTGATAAATTATCAGCAAAAGTTTATTTTAAAGTGAATTAATCATTTAACACCAAACCTCCAGGTTCGCAGTATGTCATGTGGGTTTACTGAGGGCCGAGGCTGATTAGTGTATTTATCTGCATACTGTACAGTGCACAATTACATGTAAACCAAAAAAATTAGTTGCCATTATAAAGACTATAACTTTAATGTTTGCTCCTTATGTCAATGACAAGCTTTGACATCAGCCTGATGGTACTTCAATGACCAGCTCTTTTTACAGTAAACCAGGTATTTGCATTCACGCCATGTTATAATTGCCATAATTATGAGATTCCAGCTTCAAAGCGCTCTAGTTCTCATAGAACTCGTAATTGCAACCTGTAAACTGGGAATTTTCTGAGAGTTCCAACTTTTACCACATGACCAGTGTACCACCCCACTGCTGCTGATTCATTTAGCTGTGGATAGTGTTGACTTTAAAATCCATAATTCCCAGTCAGAGAACATGAATGGCTCAGAGTACAACGTCACATTTTGTCATCTCGGTATTACGACATGGTGTGAATGCAGCATATGGCTTTGAGTATTTGGCAACAGAATCATATGACATGATAATGTATTTGTCAATCTTTTGTATTTGTCAAGAGTTCCAGAGAAAGCAAATCTCTTGTCACAGTATTAGCACTCGTAAGGTCTTTCTCCAGTATGAGTTCTTTGGTGCCGTTTCAGATGGTCAGCTCTAGTAAAGCTCTTCCCACATTTAAAGCACACATGATCTCTCACTCCAACATGTGTTTTCTGGTGCAGTTTAAAACCTTTCAGCCGAGAAAAACTCTTTCCACAGAGAGAACACACGTAAGGCTTCTCATCTGAATGAACGATCATGTGACTTTTCAGATGTTTTGATGAAATGAATTTTGTTCCACACTGATCACAGTTAAATGGTTTTTCTCCAGAGTGAATGTGCAGGTGATCTTTTAAACTTTTTGCATCTTTGAAACTCTTTTCACACTGAGTACAGTGGTACGGCTTCTCTCCAGTATGAACTCGCCCGTGTAGTTTCAGGTATCCAGACTGAGCAAAACTCTTGTCACAGGATGAGCACTTGTAAGGTTTTTCTCCAGTATGAATTCTTTGGTGCTGTTTCAGATGACTAGATATTGCAAAGCTCTTTCCACAGTCACAACACACATGATCTTTCAATTCATCATGTGTTTTCTGGTGCAGTTTAAAACTGTTCAGTCTTGAAAAACTCTTTCCACAGAGAGAACACACATAAGGCTTCTCATCTGAATGAACTATCAGGTGTTGCGAAAGATTTGATGACGAATTAAAACCTTTACCACACTGATCACATTTAAATGGTTTTTCTCCAGAGTGAATGTGCAGATGAACACTGAGACCTGATGCTTGTGAAAAGCTCTTTCCACACTGAGTGCATGGATACAGTTTCTCTCCAGTGTGAATTCTCATGTGTGTCTTAAGGCTTCCTTTTTGTCTGAAACTCTTTCCACATTGAGGACATGGATACGGTTTCTCTCCAGTGTGAATTCTTACGTGTTTTTTAAGGTCACCTTTATTTTGGAAACTCTTCTCACACTGAGAGCAGGAGTGCAGCTTATTGGCTTTAGTTCCTTGAGTTTTGAAGTCACAGTGTTTCTTCACTTCATTTAGTTTCTGTCTTTGCTCTGTCACTTCCATCTCGTCTAAAATGTATTAATCAGTTAGAATCAGTTCAATGATGTTAAATGTGAGAATTAAAAACACTTAGCAAGCAGAAAACAAGACACCTGTCTGTATAAAGTATCTTTAAAAGGTCAGTTTTGTCATTCTCTTGTTAAAACGATTAAAACTGGCTTATGTTCATTTACATGCATTTCTCTGTCATTTGTAATCCATATTTCAGAGATACGAAAGCAGTCAACAATGAAGAATCAAGAATGGACACCAACCTATTTGTTCCTCAGTATCTTCATGTTTTATTCTGGATGGTTCTGGATCACTCATGTCTTCAATCTCCTCTTTAATAAACTCCATCTTTAACAGTCACACAGATTTCAGCTGCTACTCCTGGAGTTTGTCCTTCTCTTGTAGGATGATGGGAATATTCCCAGTATTTATTGGTGAATTGTTGTGGGAGGGGCTTCACTGCAGGTGTGAACTGTGATCACTGTGTGATACTGACGCCCACAGGACCAGATCTGGAAAAATCAAAGATAAGTTACTGAATTTAAACTGGAATACTTTAACATACTAATACTAATACTTTAACTTAATACTGAATAAATTTAAATGTATTCCAGATTAATATATGATATATTGCTCGTTATTTCATTTATTATATATTGCCATTAACAGTTAAACTTACAGTGTCTAATTTGGTTAACTATTGTGACCAGATCTGCCAAATTCAAGGTTACTGTGTCATGATATGCGGATATGAACCCAAACGCAGACAGTAATAAATAAAACATGGATTTATTAAACAGACAGAAAACAAAAACACAAGAGGGAGCAAACGGACGTTGAAAGACGAGATTGATAAACTTGACATTAAAGTTTGTGAGAGGATTTTTTGACTGGAGTAAACCACACTAAATGGTACTTTCTGAGAGAGTTTATTGTGTGTAGGCTACAAAGTGTGTATGGGGTAGGCTAAACTGCAGTGATGTGATGAGCGGACATATGTGCGGCACTGATATGATGTGATGTTGGTATATATGTTTATGTTTGTATAATGATGTTTTTATAGGTCTGGTGAGACCAAAGACAGTCGTCCGACCTTCCAAAGATGAGAAATTTATATTTTTAATAAGAATCTTCTAAAAAGTGAGACATTGTGGCTTGATTTCTTTTATTATTCATTTGTCAGGACCAAAATAACATTCTGCACAGTAAGAAGCCTACAGGTTACAAGCTTCACATATTAGAAAAATAGCTACAACAATAAAAAAGCATATTTTTATTCACTTGTTGTCAAGGTATATTGAGCATTTTAATTTGGTTATAGTATCATTTTAAAACGGCTCTATCAAGTAGTAATTTTTCTTTATTTGTCCCTTTACAGGGCAATTTCAGGGCAGCTTCTGACCATTTAATTCTCTGTACGTTACAATATACATTTAGACAACACAGGCATCAATTCTTACATGATAAATATAACATATCTGACCTGCAGACTGTAAATATACGACATCCGAAGAAAATATTCCAGATTTGTCCTTCATTCATGATCGTTAACAGCGTCACTTTCAGCTTCAAATGGTTAAAAGTTTCAGCGCTCGCCTCGTCTCTCGCGCTTTACTCTTTTTTTATTGCGTTAACAATAACATTAATATAACACAATACAATATATATAGGGGATCACAACATGTTTGACTGTTACAATCACAATAGCGTCAAAGGAAACAACAAAAAGACAGAGAGAGAAGAAAAAAAACTATAGGGAGCCTCTCGCACTTCTCTCTTCTGCGCATGCTCAGTGCGCGTGGTGTCATTTTTCTTAAAGGGGGCGCATTCCGTAAATCACATCTCCGCACTGTTATTGACCAAATACACTATTATAATAATTAATAATGCACAATATATATAATGTATGTATTCAACAATATATTCACCTTCATTTACAGTTACAGTTTCAGTTTTTTTTCCTTTTCTATGCATGAGCAGAAATTTAAATAAAAACGAAATTTAAATAAATAAAACATAGCGATGAAATTTAAATAAAAAACGAAATTAAAATTAATAAAACGAAAAGTAAATAAATAATGGCATTCACTTTTGTCCACACACACTTCACTGTTGTGCGCTCAAGCCAAAGAATACTCCCGTTGCAGGAACACTTTTAGTAGTCCAACAAGAAGCAGCAAATGTATTTATCAAGTAGCTAAAACGAAGTTATATGTTATGTATTATATTTCACCAGATTTTATAGTGCAAAACTTATTGAAGCGCAAATGAGAACCGTTTCGAGTGGGATGTCTGGTGTGCAAAAAAAAAAATATGATTCGAATATCATATTTTCAAATCAATACCAACCCACCTAACGTATATTCGGGTCAAGCCCTAATCTTTTCTTTGAAAACAAAACCAAAGGTTAAAAAAAATTGACCGAGTACAGTGTGTCAGAGTAAATAAGGCAGTGTCTTCTCCTATTACTACTAACACAGAAGCTCCACAAGGGAGCACCATTTCCCCAGTCTTATTTACTTATTTAGTTGCACCTTAGCATAATTTGTATAGCACTCAAGGGGGATGTTTGTGTTGGCAAAGCAGTTGTTTGGTTGTTGGTCTGTTGATGTTTGCTGTATGACACAAAATGAATTTCCCTAAGGACTAAATAAATATATATCTATCTATGACAAATCCAGACCCCAACATGATTTCTAAGTGGAAGAACTTGCAAAATTTGCAAGGTGGTGTTCAAATACTTATTTTCCTCACTGTATATGAATGATTATGTGCTATTACTGAATTTTATAGTTTTGAAAACTAATGTTGTTCACTTCAAAAATTTTTTCATGAGTTTGAAGAAGGCTTGATAAATGTCTAAAACTCTTCTCACACGTAGTAGAGTCTTACCGCATCTCTCCAGTGTGAATTCGCTCGTGTGATTTCAGGTTTCCAGAATGAGCGAAACTCTTGTCACAATATGAGCACTTGAAAGGTTTTTCTCCAGTGTGAATTCTTTCATGCAGTTTCAGATAGTCAGCTCTAGTAAAGCTCTTCCCACATTTAAAGCACACATTATCTTTCACTCCAACATGTGTTTTCTGGTGCAGTTTAAAATTGTTCAGTCTTGAAAAACTCTTTCCACAGAGAGAACACACATAAGGCTTCTCATCTGAATGAACTTTCAGGTGTGATTTTAGATCTGATGATGAAATAAACCCTTTACCACACTGATCACAGTTGAATTTTTTTTCTCCAGAGTGAATACGCAAATGATACTTGAGTAAGGATGAAGATGTGAAACTCTTTCCACACTGAGTGCATGAATACATTTTTTCTCCAGTATGAATTCTTTGGTGCAATTTAAGATCATGAGATCTCAGTAAAGCTCTTCCCACAGTCACAACACACATGATCTCTCACTTCATCATGTGTTTTCTGGTGCCGATTTTAAAACTGTCCAGTCGTGAAAAACTCTTTCCACAGAGAGAACACACATAAGGCTTCTCATCTGAATGAACTTTCAGGTGTAGTTTTAGATTTGATGATGAAATAAAATCTTTACCACACTGATCACAGTTAAATGGTTTTTCTCCAGAGTGAATACGCAGATGATACTTGAGAGCTGACGCATGAGTAAAACTCTTCTCACACTGAGTGCATGGATACGGTTTCTCTCCAGTGTGAATTCTCATGTGTCTCTTAAGGTTTATTTCATTTTGGAAACTCTTTCCACACTGAGAGCAGGAGTGCAGCTTATTGGCTTTTGTTCCTTGAGTTTTAAAGTCACAGTGTTTCTTTACATCATTTAGTTTCTGTTTTTGCTCCGTCACTTCCATCTGGTCTAAAATAAAAATATTCATCAGTTAGAATCAGTTCAATGAGGTTAAAAGTGAGAATTAAAAACACTTAGTAAAACAATAGAAAACAAGACATCTGTCTGTATAAAGTATCTTCAAAAGGTCAGTTTTGACATTCTCTTGTTAAAAGGATTAAAACTGGCTTATGATCATTACATTCATTTCTCTGTCATTTGTAATCCATATTTAAGAGATACGAAAGCAGTCAACAATGAAGAATCAAGAATGGACACCAACCTATTTGTTCCTCTGTATCTTCATGTTTTACTCTGGATGGTTCTGGATCAGTCATGTCTTCAATCTTCACTTTAATAAACTCCATCTCCTCTTTAATCTCCTCCTTAATAAACTCCATCTTTAACAGTCACACAGATCTGGAAAAATCAAAGATAAGTTACTGAATTTATACTGGATTACTTTAACAGTAAACACATATGGTGCCTTTGATTTAGTTCAAATATAGAGCATTTCGATTGTTACATATCAGTAGCATTTAAAAAAAACTGCTGATGGTTCATTTTCCTGTAACTCAGAAGGATATAATAAGGATGAAACAGGGCACAGGTTCTATTATTCGATAATAATTAATATCTAAACTAATGAGAAATGTAACATAAGATGACAGAAATCAAACATTGATTAAGGGACCAAGAATGATGACACAAAAGAAAATAATCTAACACTTGACCACCAAAATGTGGATAACAAGTACTTTACAATATTACAATAATTTAAGTGTTGTTGTTTTTCCAGAATAATTTATCACATATTGCTCATTATTTAATTTCATTTATCATATTGCAATTTTTGGTTGAACTAGGCTTAAGCTTTCTTAATTGGTGAACTATTATGAGGGACGGCAGATCTGCCAAATTCAAGGTTACTGAGTTTATACTTTAATAATTACACTTCTTAAATGAAATGGCCATATGTGCTTGATTTAAGAAATATAGATAATGTTGATATAGTTATGCAGCATTTAAAACGGCTCTGAAGGTTGTTCATTAATGTGACTCCAGATTTTATGAGGATAAAACGTCAATAAACAGGAATCTTACAAAGATAACAGAAATCATACAAAATAAGCCTATTTGCTTTATCAAAACTAACGTTAATGATTCAATTACCTGTACGTTATTAAGCTACAAACTGGACATTTGAGCAACACAAAATTCTTACATGATAAATAGAACAACTCTCACCTGCAGACTGGAAATATGCGGCATATATTTCACATTTACTCTTCATTCATGATCGTTAACAGCGTCACTTTCAGCCTCAACTGGTGAAAGTTTCAGCTCGTCTCGTGTCTCTCGCACTTTTCTCTTTTTATTGCATTATCAAGAACTTTAACATAATATACACTTACAGAGTATGACAAAGTGTTCGACTATAACATTTATAGCAGCATCAAATAAAACAACAAAAAAGAAAGAGAAGAAAGAAAACAAAGCTAGTGAAACGTTCTCGCGCTTCTCTCTTCTGCGCATGCTCAGTGCGCGCGGTGTCATATTTCTTAAAGGGGCCGCTTTCAGTAAATCACATCTACGCACTGGACCAAATCCACTATTATAATAATTAATAATGCACAGTAATAATACATATAATATATGGATTAAAAAATAGATTCACCCTTACATAAATTCACCGGATCTTGGTGAATAAAATGGACCTCAATGTAAAATGAGATTTATTGTCAGCCAACAGTTTCATGAAAACAACAAAATACATTTAAAAATAAAATAGCCAGTGAACAGAATATGAATAAAACCCGAAGGTAAATAATAATTTATTTACTATTTATACCTTTGAATGTGTCTAAGGCTGGACTAGCCTGGTTCAACCAGACTGTTGTACATTTAATTTGTGCAGAGAGTCTGGCCTCTCTTCGTTTGAGAAACGTTTACTTCCTTGTGGGTTCTCTGTCAAAGTTCAAAACTATTGGATCTGCCCAGAGTCACTCAGGATCTGCCATAGCCAATCGCTAACGTGTGGAATGATCAGATGATAATGTTGATGATTTCTGTCAACGAGAGTTACAGGCTTTGTTAATTAATTTAAAATGTATATTTTAAATTAACCATTCTATTTCATCAGAAACGATCTTAAAACAGGGCTTTAATTGTAAAATACCGAACTTGTCCTTTAAGTAAAAGTACTGAAGTACTTGTTTTTAAAAGTACTTGAGTATCAAGAGTAACGTTTTCTAAATATTGCATTACTACTGCCACAGAGCTTACATTTACGCATAGAAACGTCTTAAATGGAGTTATGAAAAATGTTAATACATTGGAGAATGTAAAAGGAATTGAAAGTAAAATCAAGTCATTTTCATCTTTTACAATGTTGCTTTATTTAACATTTAAGAAAATGTCAGAAAATTCAAATAGACTGGCGAGGTGGGGGCACGGGTTGGCACATTCCCGGCATGGACCTGCTGCGTCTTCAGCCATTGTTTCGTGCATGGTTTCTTATCTAAAACTGACCATGGAGTTGACTGGAGGAAAGCTGAAGGTGATTGCTGATAGGCTGTCCCAATCAGTGGCGTCTGCACCATCCAATCACGTTTGAGAGGGAAACAACAAATGAGAGTGTTTCCGAGATTATTTTTTTTTAGAAGTAGTAACATTGACTCACCGTTACGGATAGAAATGTTGTGGAGTAAAGATTTCAATATTTCCCTCTCAAATGTACTTGAGAATAGTCATGATGAGTGCTCTCCAAAAATGATACTTAAAATAAAGTACAGATCCCTCAAAATTGTACTTAAGTACTGTACTCAAGTAAATGTACTCCGTTACTGTCCGGCTCTGCTTTTAGAGAGAAACGTCTAGGAACCTAGAGTCCTAGCTAGTCTAGGAAGAGTTTTCCCCATAATTATAGAATTATCGGCTGTCTCAGCTTGTTGACACTAATGACTTTACCATAATTAATGAGGTGAAAACAGGGAACTAGACCTTATTTAGAGCAGCGCCATGACAGGTATGAAAGCGAAGCGAGGCTGTGAAGATAAACTTAACGTGTGTTAAAAATAATTTCCAAAAACATATATTAGACTAAGTTAAACACAGTTAAACAATTTTTGTCAAGACAATTATTTTTTTCCGTTTATTTCTCATAATTGCATGTACTATCAGAAGACAATATAGTAAACTTTGTAAATAAGTGACATATAATTCAAGATAGACCTACTAAGCACACAATCCATACAGAGAGATTTTGCCCACAAAAACGATTTACACTGTAGAAGCTTCAACTCTTAAGTCTTTCTAGTCTTTCATTTATTAAAAAAAATCCATATTTTATCTTGTGGAATTGATCTAAAAGTAGTTGAGATGAAAACGATTGTTTATCACTTGCACTTTTTGATATGAGCGTGAAGTCTTGATAAATGTTTAAAACTCTTCTCACACTGAGTACAGGCGTACGGCTTCTCTCCAGTATGAACTCGTTCATGTGATTTCAGAGATCCAGACTGAGTGAAACTCTTCTCACAGTATGAGCACTTGTAAGGTTTTTCTCCAGTATGAATTCTTTGGTGCTGTTTCAGATCATGAAATACAGTAAAGCTCTTTCCACAGTCACAACACACATGATCTCTCACTCCATCATGTGTTTTCTGGTGCTGTTTAAAACTGTCCAGTCGTGAAAAACTCTTTCCACAGTGAGAACACACATGAGGCTTCTCATCTGAATGAACAATCAGGTGTCGGTTTAGATTTGATGACGAAATAAAATCTTTACCACACTGATCACAGTTAAATGGTTTTTCTCCAGAGTGAATGCGCAGATGATAATTGAGACCTGATACTTGAGTAAAACTCTTCTCACACTGAGTGCATGGATACGAGTTTCTCTCCAGTGTGAATTATCATGTGCGTCTTAAGGTCTCCTTTTCCTCTGAAACTCTTTCCACAGAGAGAACACAAGTGAGGTTTAACACCTGTATGAATAGCTAGGTGTTTTTTGAGATATAATGCTAAAGTAAAACCTTTTCCACACTCAGTACAGAGGTACGGCTTCTCTCCAGAGTGAATTTGCTCATGTAGTTTCAGATCATGAGATGTAGTAAATCTCTTCCCACAGTCACAACACACATGATCTCTCACTCCATCATGTGTTTTATGGTGCAGTTTAAAACTGATCAGTCGTGAAAACTCTTTCCACAGAGAGAACACACATAAGGCTTCTCATCTGAATGAACTTTCTGGTGTCTTCTTAGTTGTGATGATGAAATAAAATCTTTACCACACTGATCACAGTTGAATGGTTTTTCTCCAGAGTGATGGAGCAGATGATACTTGAGACCTGACACATGAGTAAAACTCTTCTCACACTGAGTGCATGGATACAGTTTCTCTCCAGTGTGAATTCTCATGTGTGTCTTAAGGTTTCCTTTTTGTCTGAAACTCTTCTCACACTGAGTGCATGTATATGGTTTCTCTCCAGTGTGAATTCTCATGTGTCTTTTAAGCTCACCTTTATTTTGGAAACTCTTTCCACACTGTGAGCAGGAGTGCAGCTTATTGGCTTTTATTTCTTGAGTTTTGAAGTCACAGTGTTTCTGTCTTTGCTCCTTCACTTCCACCTGGTCTAAAATAAACATATTAATCAGTTAGAATTAGTTCAATAATGTTAAATGTGAGAATTAAAAACACTTAGCAAGTAGAAAACAAGACATCTGTCTGTATAAAGTATCTTTAAAAGGTCAGTTTTGTCATTCTCTTGTTAAAACGATTAAAACTGGCTTATGATCATTTACATGCATTTCTCTGTCATTTGTAATCCATATTTTAGAGCAACGAAAGCAGTCAACAATGAAGAATCAAGAATGAACACCAACCTATTTGTTCCTCAGTATCTTCATGTTTTATTCTAGATGGTTCTGGATCAGTCATGTCTTCAATTTTCACTTCAATAAACTCCATCTCCTCTTTAATAAACTCCATCTTTAACAGTCACACAGATTTCAGCTGCTACTCCTGGAGTTTGTCCTTCTCTTGTAGGATGATGGGAATATTCCCAGTATTTATTGGTGAATTGTTGTGGGAGGGGCTTCACTGCAGGTGTGAACTGTGATCACTGTGTGATACTGACGCCCACAGGACCAGATCTGGAAAAATCAAAGATAAGTTACTGAATTTATAGTATATTAGCATATATATAGTATATATAGTTATAGTAATATATCAATATTATAATAAATTATTTATTTATTTTTTAATAATTGATCATATATTGCTTGTCATCCCACAATGTTTACATAAGGTAACGCTTGTAGTTAGTGAGGAGTTAACATGTTTTTCACTTTAAAATAATGGACGACATCACTAGTAGTTCCTGCGGGATGACAAGGTAACGCTGAAGTAGTTAGTGAGGTGTTAACATGTTTTTCACAAATAATACAAGTTATTTAATTTTATATTTGACACATACTGTACAGGTTCTGTGAGGAACTAATGTTCTAACAAACTGTAATCTGGAAGATGTGTTTTGCGCTTATCGTAACATACATGCAGCCAATGTCTTCATTAAAGATGCAAATTGTTTTTGACAAGTGTACATCAATGTTTATATTCATATCCTAAAGAGAAGTCCTCCTCAGCTACTGTAACATAAAGTTATAGGTCTTTGGAGTCTGAGATATATGTGACTGACATTCAATAGAGCTCATAATAGTGAACTAATCCAATCATGAGAGTGTCAGCATCACTTCCTAATTATTTAAGGTTTATTTTTAAAAACTGTCTTTATTAGTATTATTTTAAGTTTAAGTTTTAAATAAACAGAGAACATGCGTCCATCCTGGCAAGAGTAGTGGTCACAATCTCAATCTAGCTAATGTATTTGGGGGGGATGTAATATTCATAAACTGGTTTCCACAAAGAACCCATTTGAGGCACATGCTTCTGAAACGTTATGACCATGTTAAGAGTAAAACCCTCATAATTGTTCACTTTTTAGACATGTTACTTTTGTGATTAGTAATTAATTGGTTGTTATTTCTTAGTTCACAAGTAGTTCTCAATGAGGATATATTTCTTTAGTAATAATCAAATACCTACCAAGGAACTACCTTTGTACTAAATTACCTATTACTTAATGCTTAGTTAATATTGCTTCCATATTAGTTAATGCAGTACTACCTATTATTACTTCCTGCATAGATACTTGTTAACTACGGACCATTATTCTAAAGTGTTACCCTTTCATGTTATCACTCTGAAGCTGCTTTGATAGAATCTGTATTGTAAAAAGCGCTATATAAATAAATGTGACTTGACTATATGAAGGTTGTTCACTGTTATGTGATTCCAGATTTTATAAGGATAATACGAGTCACATGTCAAACTATTAAATGTCAATTAAACATGATTTAATTATCTGTACCGGTACGTTATTATGCTACGAACTGGACATTTGCGCAACAAAAAATTCATACATGATAAATAGAACAACTCTCACCTGCAGACTGGAAATATGCGGCATATATTTCACATTTGATTTTCATTCATGATCGTCAGCGTCCTTTCAGCCTCAACTGGAAGAGTTTCAGCTCTTGTCTCGTGTCTCTCGCGCTTCTCTGTTTTTTATTGCATTATCAAGAACATTAACATAACATACACACAGTGGATGACAGTGTTCGACTATAACATTTATAGCAGCGTCAAATAAAACAACAAAAAGAAAGAGAGAGAAGAAAGAAAACAAAGCTATATAAATGCTCTCGCGCTTCTCTTCTGCGCATGCTCAGTGCGCGCGGTGTCATATTTCTTTAAAGGGGCCGCATTCAGAAAATCGCATCTATGCACAATAATGCACAGTAATAATATATATAAAATATGGATTAAAAAAATATATTCACCCTTACATAAATTCATCAGATCTAACTTGAGTTATTGTCAGCCAACAGTTTCATTCAAACATCAAAACACATTTATAAATAAAATAGCTAGTTAACAGAATATTAATAAAACCTGAAGCAAAATAATCATTTATACCTTTGAATGTGTGTAAGGCTGGACAAGAGTTCTCACTCAAACCACTGCCTGCTGAACATTGGCGTGACGAGCCAACACCGGGGCCCTGATGCAGGATTATCACGACGGTCCCACTACAGCATGATGACACAATGTCCACAAGTAGGCTAACAATAATAGGACAGGATATGATCTTAGAGACACAGCATATAAGAGACGAGATGACTGTCAAAATAGAATAAATATCTCAAATTCCTATTTTCGTTTTTAAAAGCTATTTTTATAATTTGACTACGACTCCATATCGATATTGTCTGTCTCAAGTTCAACTTTTTTACTGTTTTGCACGTAATACGCATGTTCACTTACAGGACTGGGGTTTCCCAGTCACAATTCGAAACAAATGACAACAAAATCCATCATTGTTAGTTTCACACATGTATTTAATGAAAAGTAAAAATATGTTGTTGTCATTATTTATTCAAATAAATTTGTGATAAAATAAAATGTGATCAGACTAAAAGTAGTAATGCGATAGGGGGCCGCAGCTGTCAATCAATATCTTCCAGTCATGCAGGCTCCTGATTGGTTAGGCCCCGTAAGCAACTGCAGACCCTGCTTACCGATACTCACGCATGTGCTGCTGAAGCTTTTGGTCACTTTTAGACAGAAAATTCTCATACCTGCTAATCTAGGAACATTTTACTCCATAGTAATAGAATGGTCGGTTGTCTCAGCTTGTTGACACTAATGACTTCACCATAATTAATGAGGTGAAAACAGGGAACTAGACCTTATTCAGAGCAGCGCCATGACAGGTATGAAAGCGAGGCTGTAAAGATAAACTTACCGTGTGTTAAAAACTATTTCCAAAAACATATATTAGCAAATATATTTTCCTGTTTATTTCTCATAATTGCATGTACAATCAGAAGACAATATAGTAAACTTTGTAAATAAGTAAGTGACATATAATTCAAGATAGACCTACTAAGCACACAATCCATACAGAGAGATTTTGCACACAAAAAAGATTTACACTGTAGAAGCTTGAACTCTTAAGTCTTTCTAGTCTTTCATTTATTAAAAGAAAAAGACATACTTTATCTTGTGGAATTGATCTAAATGTAGTTGATATGAAAACGAATGTTGATCACGTGCACTTTTTCAAATGAGCGTGAAGGCTTGATAAATGTCTAAAACTCTTTTCACACTGAGTACAGTGATACGGCTTCTCTCCAGTATGAACTCGCTCGTGTGATTTCTGGTTTCCTGACAGTGTGAAACTCTTGTCACAGTATGAACACTTGTAAGGTTTTTCTCCAGTATGAGTTCTTTGGTGCTGTTTCAGATACTCAGATACTAGTAAAGCTCTTCCCACAGTCACAACACACATGATCTCTCACTTCATCATGTGTTTTCTGGTGCACTTTAAAACTGTCCAGTCGTGAAAAACTCTTTCCACAGAGAGAACACACATAAGGCCTCTCATCTGAATGAACTTTCAAGTGTGATTTTAGACTTGATGATGAAATAAAATCTTTCCCACACTGATCACAGTTGAATGGTTTTTCTCCAGAGTGAATATGCAGATGATACTTGAGAAAGGATGAAGATGTGAAACTCTTCTCACACTGAGTGCATGGATACGGTTTCTCTCAGTGTGAATTGTCATGTGTCTTATAAGGTCTCCTTTTCCTCTGAAACTCTTTCCACAGAGAGAACACAAGTGAGGTTTAACACCTGTATGAATAGCTAGGTGTTTTTTGAGATATGATGATAAAGTAAAACCTTTTCCACACTCAAAGCAGTGGTACGGTTTCTCTCCAGAGTGAATTTGCTCATGTAGTTTCAGGGATCTAGAATACGTGAAACTCTTGTCACAGTATGAGCACTTTTAAGGTTTTTTTTTCCAATATGAATCCTTTGGTGTTGTTTCAGATAAACAGATGTAGTAAAGCTCTTCCCACAGTCACAACACACATGATCTCTCACTTCATTATGTGTTTTCTGGTGCAGTTTAAAACTGTTCAGCCATGAAAAACTCTTTCCACAGAGAGAACACACATAAGGCTTCTCATCTAAATGAACTTTCAGGTGTTGATTTAGATTTGATGATGAAATAAACTCTTTACCACACTGATCACAGTTAAATGGTTTTTCTCCAGAGTGAATGTGCAGATGATACTTGAGAGCTGATACTAGAGTAAATCTTTTTCCACACTGAGTGCATGGATACGGTTTTCTCTCCAGTGTGAATTCTCATGTGTGTCTTAAGGTCTCCTTTTCCTCTGAAACTCTTTCCACAAAGAGAACACAAGTGAGGCTTGGCACCTGTATGAAAAGTTAGGTGTTTTTTGAGACATGAAGGTGAAGAAAAACCATTTTCACACTCAGAGCAGTGGTGCGGCTTCTCTCCAGAGTGAACTTGCTCATGACGTTTCAGGGTTGTAGAATAAATAAAACTCTGGTCACAGTATGAGCACTTGTAAGGTTTTTCTCCAGTATGAATTCTTTGGTGCTGTTTCAGATTATGAGACGTAATAAAGCTCTTCCCACAGTCACAACACACATGATCTTTTACTTCATCATGTGTTTTCTGGTGCCTATTAAAACTGTTCAGTCGTGAAAAACTCTTTCCACAGAGAGAACACACATAAGGCTTCTCATCTGAATGAACTTTTAGGTGTTGTTTTAGTTGTGATGATGAAATAAAATATTTACCACACTGATCACAGTTAAATGGTTTTTCTCCGGAGTGAACGTGCAGATGATAACTGAGAGCTGACGCACGAATAAAACTCTTCTCACACTGAGTGCATGGATACGGTTTATCTCCAGTGTGAATCCTCATGTGTGTGTTAAGGTCTCCTTTTCCTCTGAAACTCTTTCCACAGAGAGAACACACATAAGGCTTCTCATCTGAATGAACTTTCTGGTGTCTTTTTAGTTGTGATGATGAAATAAACTCTTTACCGCATTGATCACAGTTGAATGGTTTTTCTCCAGAGTGAATGTGCAGATGATACTTGAGAGCTGAAGCATTAGTAAAACTTTTCTCACACTGAGTGCATGGATACGGTTTCTCTCCAGTGTGAATTTTCAAATGTCTGTTAAGGTTTTGGAAACTCTTCTCCACACTGAGAGCAGGAGTGCAGCTTATTGGCTTTTGTTCCTTGAGTTTTGAAGTCACAGTGTTCATTTACGTAATTTAGTTTCTGTCTTTGCTCCTTCACTTCCATCTGGTCTAAAATAAACATATTAATCAGTTAGAATCAGTTCAATGATGTTAAATGTGAGAATTAAACACACTTAGCTAGGGCTGTGATGGTATGGGATTTTTTTTCATCACACACTGCAGACGCGAATCAAGAACATGTAGCTTGTAAATGACAACGTAAATGATTAATTATTATGCTATTGCTATTTATCCTAAATGTCGATAAAAAAACTATTGCAAAATGACGGCGTTTCCATTAACCGATGTTATGCGACTAAAAGGTTTTTTTTCCTGCTCCCGTTTCTCCCTCATTTCTGCACTGCTCCGAGGTCTTGATGCCTAATAGCCTAAATACGTCTGAAAACAAATCTCCATCTGAGAGAAATGCACGCTTTCATACGTATTACATAATTAAAGGGTACAGATATTATTCGAATTTGTTCGTTTAAAGTGGACATTTCAAGCTTTAGCCTATATAGGGAATATTTTGTTTCAGTTCTGGCGCTTCAGTTCACGGAGATCAAGAAACCGCGCCTGATTGTTTTATTTTTATTTGACGAAGGCACAACGTTTCCTTGTTATTGTAAGTTTACACACAAATAAAAGTAGTTGCAAATAATGTATTATTATTTTCTGTACAGAAATGATAGAGTAGATGGTGATGTTTCATCTGTTGATTGGAAAATGCAAGTGTTCGATGCCCGCGCCTCCGTGACGTGCAGTGCGCGTATGTATAATGGACTGTCCCTCCCTTGCACAAGAAGCGTTTTTTTTCTTCTTCTTCTGAAGCCCTTGAACATAGGACTTGTGGAATACAGTAAGTAGCAAGTAGAAAACAAGACATCTGTCTGTATAAGGCATCTTTAAAAGGTCAGTTTTGTCATTCTCTTGTTAAAACGATTAAAACTGGCTTCTAATCATTTACATGCATTTCTCTGTCATTTGTAATCCATATTTTCAGAGATACGAAAGCAGTCAACAATGAAGAATCAAGAATGGACACCAACCTATTTGTTCCTCAGTATCTTCATGTTTTATTCTGGATGGTTCTGGATCAGTCATGTCTTCAATCTTCACTTTAATAAACTCCATCTCCTCTTAATAAACTCCATTTTAACAGTCACACAGATTTCAGCTGCTACTCCTGGAGTTTGTCCTTCTCTTGTAGGATGATGGGAATATTCCCAGTATTTATTGGTGAATTGTTGTGGGAGGGGCTTCACTGCAGGTGTGAACTGTGATCAGTGTATGATACTGACGCCCACAGGATCAAAGATAAGTTACTGAATTTATACTGAAATACTTTAACAGTAAACACATGAAAACAGGGCACATGTTCTATTATTCAATTAATATCTAAACTAATCAGAAATGTAACATAAGACGACAGAAAACAACCATTGATAAGGGATCAAGAATGATGACACAAAAGAAAATAATCTAACACTTGACTATCAAAATGTGGATAACAAGTTCTTTACAATATTATGATAATTTAAGTGTTGGTTTTTTCCAGAATAATTTATCACATATTGCTGATTATTTAATTTCATTTATCATATATTGCAGTTTTGGTTGAACTATGCTTCAGCTTTCTTAATTGGTGAACTATTGTGAGGGACGGCAGATCTGCCAAATTCAAGGTTACTGAGTTTATACTTTAATAATTACACTTCTTAAATGAAATGGCCATATGTGCTTGATTTAATAAATAATGTTGATACAGTTAGCATTTAAAAAAATACTCTATATAAAGGTTGTTCATTGTTATGTGACTCCAGATTTTATAAGGATGAAACAAGTCACATGTTAAATGATCTTATATAAATTAAACAGGAATCACAAGATAACAGAAATCCTACAAAACATGCCAAACGTTATACATACCGTTATGCTAATCAAAACTAACGTTACTATTAAATCATTAATGTTAGTTTTGATTAGATTCTCTGTACGTTACGCTACGAACTGTACATTTGGGCAAAACAAACATCAATTCTTACATGATAAATAGAACAACTCTCACCTGCAGACTGGAAATATGCGGCATATATTTCACATTTGATCTTCATTCATGATCGTTAACAGCGTCACTTTCAGCCTCAACTGGTGAAAGTTTCAGCTCATGTCTTTTTTACTGCATTATCAAGAACTTTAACATAATATACACTTACAGTGGATGACAAAGTGTTCGACTATAACATTTATAGCAGCGTCAAAGGAAACAACAAAAAGAAAGAGAGAGAGAAGAAAGAAAACAAATCTGTAAAGGCACTCGCGCTTCACTCTTCTGCGCATGCTCATTGTGTGCGGTGTCATATTTCTTAAAGGGGCCGCATTCAGTAAATTACATCTATGCACTCGACCAAATCAACTGTTATAATAATTAACAATGCACAGTAATAATATAATATGTGAAGAAATAAGGACAAAAGTGTTTTAATTTTCCTATATTATAGTGTAATGTAGACTAAAATATAGTTTTGATATATTCATTTTAATTTATATAGTACATTTATAGGCTAAATGGATTTTAAGTCATAGGAATAATTATATAAATCATTATTACATTATTATAGTAATTGTTTGGGATCCTAAAACATCATTGATAATGTAATGTAGACTGAGACTCAACTAAAAACATGTTTGAGCCCTCTTTATTGTCTGGGTACAAAATATGCTTTTTCTTTGTTCAACGAGCAGTTCATGGGTTGAAGCTCTTAATTTTGACCTCTCAAAGAGCACGAGATTGATGCATTTAACCTTAAAATGTAAAATAAATTCTTGCGGGGGAGCCTGCCCCCGAACCCCCCTAGAGGAACAGTAAAACTGGAAATGCTATATTAAGGGTCCACCCAACATAGTTTTAGAAATTCCTATAGGAAAGAACAACCATTTATGAACTTTACTACAGCATAGTTCAACAAAGTTAATTTTAAGTCAGTAAAACTGGAAATGCCATATTAAAATGTCCTTGGACAAATATATAGGCCTACATTTGGCCTGCTTAAGAGGAGCCCTATGAAGACATTGTGCCCAGGGGCCTCTGAACTCTTAATCCGGCCCTGCCTGGGCGACTATCTGGCACACTGTGGAGACACCAACCCGGTAGCTGGGCGCTATCGTCCTGAATCCATCCTGAAGTCCCCAGAGGCAAGAAACCATTGTTATAAATATTACTAGTACACTTGTCATACGTACCACAGTTTAAAAAAAAACATTGATATCATATGTTAGCAGGGTTGTGGACTCGAATTCGCATGACTCAGACTTGACTTGGACTCAAGTCCCAAATTTGATGACTTGCGACTCGACTTAACATATTCAAAGATGACTTGGGACTCAGACTTAGACTTTGACAACAATGACTCTGTAGGTAACTATAAAGTCTTCTCCCTGTTCACCAGCCACTCACTTTCATGTCTTTTGGGAGAAAAAGACATGAAAGTGATTTTCTCTCGTGCTTTTCTTTTTTTATTGCATTATCAAGAACATTACCATAATATACACTTACAGTGGATGAAAGTGTTCGACTATAACATTTATAGCAGCGTCAAAAGAAACAACAAAAAGAAAGAAAGAGAGAAAGAAAGAAAACAAAGCTCTAAAGACGCTCGTGCTTCTCTCTTCTGCGCATGCTCATTGTGTTTTTGTCCAGTATGAATTATTTGGTGCTGTTTCAGTTAACTAGATCTTAGTAAAGCTCTTCCCACAGTCACAACACATGATCTCACACTTCATGTGTTTTTTGGTGCCGTTTAAAACTGTTCAGCCATGAAAAACTCTTTCCACAGAGAGAACACACATGAGGCTTCTCATCTGAATGAACGATCAGGTGTGATTTTAGATTTGATAATGAAATAAACTCTTTTCCACACTGATCACAGTTGAATGGTTTTTCTCCAGAGTGAACGTGCAGATGACGCTTGAGAGCTGATACTACAGTAAAACTCTTCTCACACTGAGTGCATGGATACGGTTTCTCTCCAGTGTGAATTCTCATGTGTGTGTTAAGGCTTCCTTTTCCTCTGAAACTCTTTCCACAGAGAGAACACAAGTGAGGTTTAACACCTGTATGAAAAGTTAAGTGTATTTTGAGACAAGATGTTGAAGTAAAACCTTTTCCACACTCAGAGCAGTGATACCGCTTCTCTCCAGAGTGAATTTGCTCATGTTGTTTCAGGGTTCCAGAATAAGTGAAACTCTTGTCACAGTATGAGCACTTGTAAGGTTTTTCTCCAGTATGAATTCTTTGGTGCTGTTTCAGATTATGAGACGTAATAAATCTCTTCCCACAGTCACAACACACATGATCTTTCACTTCATTATGTATTTTCTGGTGCAGTTTAAAACTTTTCAGCCATGAAAAACTCTTTCCACAGAGAGAACACACATAAGGCTTCTCATCTGAATGAACTTTTAGGTGTTGTTTTAGTTGTGATGATGAAATAAAATCCTTGCCGCACTGATCACAGTTGAATGGTTTTTCTCCAGAGTGAACGTGCAGATGATAACTGAGAGCTGACGCACGAATAAAACTCTTCTCACACTGAGTGCATGGATACGGTTTATCTCCAGTGTGAATCCTCATGTGTGTGTTAAGGTTTCCTTTTCCTCTGAAACTCTTTCCACAGAGAGAACACACATAAGGCTTCTCATCTGAATGAACTTTCAGGTGTCTTTTTAGTTGTGATGATGAAATAAAATCTTTACCGCATTGATCACAGTTGAATGGTTTTTCTCCAGAGTGAACGTGCAGATGATACTTGAGCAGCTGTAGCATTAGTAAAACTCTTCTCACACTGAGTGCATGTATACGGTTTCTCTCCAGTGTGAACTCTTATGTGTCTTTTAAGGTCACCTTTATTTTGGAAACTCTTCTCACACTGAGAGCAGGAGTGCAGCTTTTTGGCTTTTGTTCCTTGAGTTTTGAAGTCACAGTGTTTCTTCACTTCATTTAGTTTCTGTCTTTGCTCCTTCACTTCCATCTGGTCTAAAATAAACATATTAATCAGTTAGAATCAGTTCAATGATGTTAAATGTGAGAATTAAACACACTTAGCTAGGACTGTGATGGTATGGGATTTTTTTCACCGCGGTGAAGCAGCAAGAAATCTCGCGGTTTGGCGGTTGACCGACCAAAAAAATAATATTAATCACCCGCAGTCGCGTCACACACTGCAGACGCGATCAAGAACATGTAGCTTGTAAATGACAACGTAAATGATTCATTATTATCAAGCTGTATTCTTTATTAACAAATTAACAATTATAATAAAAAAAGAAATATTAACAATTAAGCTAAACATATTTTTTTAAATAATTATAAAGCAGTTTTCTTTATCATTATCAGCAAATTAACATTTATATTAAATTGTAAATAATAATAAATAACTATTAATTATGCTAACCTTAAACAACCTTTTTTACTAATTATTATTCCTTACAATAATTTACTATTTTTCTTTCAAAAATTATCATTTATATTAATGTGTTAATATTAATAATTAGCTATTATTAGGCTTAACATAAACCTTTATTAAAGTGTAAAATAAAAGAGCAAAAGTCTGAACAAGTGTTCGTGATGTTGGGCGCTTAAGTGAATCGTCAAGACCAGCTGCTTTATATTTTTAGGTTTCGAGACAAGAAAACATGTTAACTTTGTCTGGTTTCAGCGAGGATCTTAACGGAGAGGAGCGTTTCCATAACAGATTTGCGCAAAACTTTTGCTATTTATCCTAAATGTCGATAAAAAAACTATTGCAAAATGACGGCGTTTCCATTAACCGATGTTATGCGACTAAAAGGTTTCTTTTCCTGCTCCCGTTTCTCCCTCATTTCTGCACTGCTCCGAGGTCTTGATGGTGGCATTTATTTGAGGTTTAGAATCCAGTAGGCCGATTCCTGTAATTATTGTTTATTTTATAAATGTAATAAAGAACTCTGTCTCGTATTAAGTCAGTGTACTCATGTCCATTAATTTTTCCTTATATAACCCGTAATTGAAAAACGAAAAATGAACGGTTGTTGTACGCATATTTCAATAGGCTACAAATTTTTTATTTCAACTGTAGGCTACACGCCAAATGCGGTGCAAAAAATAGGCCTAAATATTGACAAATGTACAGATTTTTGTTTATGACTTTTTGCCCCTCTATTAAACATTTAAAATATTCACAAATGACTATGGTGAAAAAGTGGATTTTACTAGTTTTCTAAATCCAAATTAGAACCTGGAAATGAAATTGAATGAGTGAATGAGTGAAGAATGAGAATAACCACAGCCTATAGAGGTGATTTAAAGGCGAGTTATAGACTATAATAGCCTAAATACGTCTGAAAACAAATCTCCATCTCCACTGTTAAGCGGATACGCCAGAGAGAAATGCACGTTTCATACACATTACATAATTAGAGAATACCGGTTTTATTCGTTATTGTGAGTTTACACACAAATAAAAGTAGTTGCAAATAATGTATTATTATTTTCTGTATGACCAGAAATGATAGAGTAGATGGTGATGTTTCATCTGTTGATAGGAAAATGCAGAAGAATCAAGAATGGACACCAACCTATTTGTTCCTCAGTATCTTCATGTTTTATTCTGGATGGTTCTGGATCATTTTCACTGTCTTCAATTTTCACTTTAATAAACTCCATCTCCTCTTTAATAAACTCCATCTCCTCTTTAATAAACTCCATCTTTAACAGTCCCACAGATTTCAGCTGCTACTCCTGGAGTTTGTCCTTCTCTTGTAGGATGATGGGAATATTCCCAGTATTTATTGGTGAATTGTTGTGGGAGGGGCTTCACTGCAGGTGTGAACTGTGATCACTGTGTGATACTGACGCCCACAGGACCAGATCTGGAAAAATCAAAGACGAGTTACTGAATTTATACTGAAATACTTTAACAGTAAACACATATGGTGCCTTTGATTTAGTTCAAATATAGAGCATTTTGATTGTTCCATAGCCTATTAGTAGCAAATAAAACAACTGTAGGTTGATGATTTTCAAGTAAATTTGTAACATTTTCATGCTAAACCATTTAGAGCTTTATAAATCAAAAGCAATACCTTGTAATTAATACAGAACTTTATAGGTAACCAATGAAGTGATGATGGAATTGAGTGTTATATGATCAGTATTTTCTTGATCTAGTAAGGACTCTAGCGGCTGCATTTTGGACTAACTGTAGTTTGTTTATTGAGGATGCAGGACAACCGGCTAATAAAGCATTACAGTAATCTAGTCTTGAGGTCATGAATGCATGAACTAACTTTTCTGCATCAGAGACAGAAAGCATGTTACGTAGCTTAGCAATGTTTATAAGGTGGAAAAAGGCTGTTTTTGTAAAATATGAAATATGCTTTTCAAAAGACAGGTTGCAGTCTAATGTAACACCCAGGTCTTTCACTGTAGCGGATAAAGTAACAGGGCATCCTAATATGTTAAAGTCATGCTGCGAAAGGTTTTGTGGACGGTTTTTAGAACCGATAAGTATTACCTCTGTCTTGTCTGGATTTGGATTAATAAAAGAGTACTTTACAATATTATGATCATTTAAGTGTTGTTGTTTTTCTTTTTTTCAGAATAATTTATCACATATTGCTCATTATTTAATTTCATTTATCATAATTGCAGTTTTGGTTGAACTATGCTTCAGATTTCTTAATTGGTGAACTATTGTGAGGGACGGCAGATCTGCCAAATTAAAGGTTACTGAGTTTATACTTTAATAATTACACTTCTTAAATGAAATGGCCATATGTGCTTGATTTAATAAATATAGATAATGTTGATAAGGTTAAGTAGCATTTAAAACGACTTTATATAAAGGTTGTTCATTGTTATGTGACTCCAGATTTTATAAGGATATGTTAAATGATCTTATATAAATTAAACAGGAATCTTACAAATATAACATAAATCCTACAAAAAATGCGGTATAATAACGGTATGCTAATCAAAACTAAATCATTACCGTTAGTTTTGATTAGATTCTCTGTACGTTACGCTACGAAATGTACATTTGGGCAAAACAAACATCAATTCTTACATGATAAATAGAACAACTCTCACCTGCAGACTGGAAATATGCGGCATATATTTCACATTTGATCTTCATTCATGATCGTTAACAGCGTCACTTTCAGCCTCAACTGGTGAAAGTTTCAGCTCATGTCTCGTGTCTCTCGCGCTTCTCTCTTTTTTATTGCATTATCAATGAACATTAACACAATATACACTTACAGTGGATCACACAAAGTGTTCGACTATAAAATTTATAGCAGCGTCAAATGAAGCAACAAAAAGAAAGAGAGAGAAGAAAGAAAACAAATCTATTCAAACTGGCTCTCGCGCTTCTTCTGCGCATGCTCGTTATGTGCGGTGTCATATTTCTTAAAGAGGCCGCATTCAGTAAATCCCATCTACACACTGGACCAAATCAACTATTACAATAGCCTAATTAATATTGCACAGTAATTAATATGATATATGGATTCAACAATAGATTCAACCTTACATAAATTCACCGCATCTTGGTGAATTTAGTTGGACCTCATTGCCTAATGTGATTTATTAATGTGAGCCAACAGTGTCTTGAAAACAACAAAATACATTTATAAATAAAATATCCAATGATCAGAATATGAATAAAACCCAAAGGCAAATAATCATAGGCGGTGTGTGTGTGTAAGGGTGGACAAGAGCTCTCACTCAAACCACTGCCTGCTGAACATTGGCATCAGCGGGGCCCTAATGCAGGATTATCAAGACGGGCCCGCTACAGCATGATGACACAATGTCCACGAGTAGGCTAACATGAACAGGACAGTATAGGATGATAGAAACACAGCATATAAGAGACAAGATGACTGTGCTGCTGAAGCTTTTGGTCAGTAGGAACAGGACTACAAGAGTTTCTTAAAGTTATTTTAATGTTTAAAATTCGTTCCACACTGATGACATGTGAAAGAGCTTTTATTGTATGTTTTGAGACATTCAGATTGATTTTTAAATAATTACTTTTTTCCCCAGTTAAGAAGACCTGATCATTTGACAATAAAACTGTATCCCAAACATATATATCACATTGATGTGATCTTGTTAATGTATTAATAGAATGATTAATAAAATCTTCTATGTGATTAAGACTAACTCATTCTGTGATCATTAGATAGACCAAACAAGACAAGATGTTGTTTCGGTTTTATTTTATTCTGTCAAAATCAATCAAACCCACAGCCAATCAGAACAGTGTGTGGGCGGAGTCTCCCGGCAATGTGCACAGCACCTGAGAGTCATCTTGGCAATCGCAAGAAAATGGATAAGGCTACATAATTAAAATTCACAGATATTACACCATTTAAACATTATTCAAATACATGCTACTGCTACTTGTTTGTTCACGGTTTAATTTCAAGATCTGAGGTGAATTATCCATTGTTGCTTTTAGCTTCAAAGCAGGCAGCACTAAATTATATTCAAAGTCATATTGCATGATTTTAACATTAAATAAAGCACATAAACAGTACCTGAGATTATCATTCCTATCATAGGTGCTGCACCTATCATCCTGTAGCCTGGTTAGTCTCTGGAAAACCAGGTTGATGCTTGGAAGAGGTGTTATTGAGGCCAGAAGGGGGCGCTCACCCTGTGGTCTGTGTGGGTCCTAACGCCCCAGTAAATAGATGGGGACACAATACCGTGAAAGAGCACCGGCCTTCGGATGAGACGTTAAAGGGTTAGTTCACCCAAAAATGAAAATGAAAGGATTAGTTCACTTTTGAAAAAAACTTTTGCTGATAATTTACTCACCCCCATGTCATCCAAGATGTCCATGTCTTTCTTTCCTCAGTCGAAAAGAAATTAAGGTTTTTGATGAAAACATTCCAGGATTTTTCTCCATATAATGGACTTCAATGGGAACCAGACAGTCCAAGCTCCAAAAGATCATTAATAACAGTTTCAGATGCAGCTTCAAATGTCTTTAAACGACACCAGACGATGAATAAGGGTCTTATCATGCGAAACGATGGGTTATTTCAAAACTTATTCCAAAAATGTAACTTTTCTAAGGACAAATGGTAGCCTAGCTCTATTCTGGAGGTGCGTTTGTAACATCACGTAATACGTAATTACGTTCAAAAGGTCACGGGCGACGTAGCTGGAAGTACAGAGTCAGTAAGTTGAACACATAGGTTGAACGTGCAAACTAACTCAAACGCCGTTTACAAAAAAAAAAGGAATTAAAAGGTAAAATAACGATGTCGGACGATTTTGATTCTGTACTTCCGGCTACGTCGCCCGTGACCTTTTGAACGTAATTACGTATTACGTGACGTTACAAACGCGCCTCCAGAATAGAGCAAGTCTAGCATTTGTCCTTAGAAAAGTTACATTTTTGGAATAAGTTTTGAAATAACCCATCGTTTCGCATGATAAGACCCTTATTCATCGTCTGGTGTCGTTTAAAGACATTTGAAGCTGCATCTGAAACTGTTATTAACGATCTTTTGGAGCTTGGACCGTCTGGTTCCCATGGAAGTCCATTATATGGAGAAAAATCCTGGAATGTTTTCATCAAAAACCTTAATTTCTTTTCGACTGAGGAAAGAAAGACATGGACATCTTGGATGACATGGGGATGAGTAAATTATCAGCAAATTTTTTTCAAAAGTGAACTAATCCTTTAAGTCATTAATTACTCACCCCCATGCTGTACCAACCCAGTAAGACCTTCGTCTGTCTTCGGAACACAAATTAAGATATTTTTGATTAAATTTGAGAGGTGGATCACTGCTACATAGGCTGCCTAAGGGATTGAAACTTTACGGTCCAGAAAGTCAATGAAGAAAATGTTTAAATATTCCATGTGACTACAGTGGCTCAACTATCAGTTTATCAAGCGACGAGACTACTTCTTGTGCGAAAGAAGAAATGAAAATAACGTCTTTATTCGACTATTCCTTTTCTTCCTTGTAGGCCTGAGATCTCTTGAACTCTCAGGCTCACAAGGAAGAAATTGCCTTCTCATCTGAATTAATTTTCAGGTTTACTTTTAGCTGTGATGACGAATTAAAGTCTTTACCACACTGATCAGTTAAATGTTTTTTCTCCAGAGTTAAAACAGAGATGGATTTTTAAACCTGTTGAATTTCTAAAACTTTTCTCACACTGAGTGCAGTCGTACGGCTTCTCTCCAGTGTGAACTCGCTTGTGCTTTTTCAGGTTTCCAGACTGACTGAAACTCTTGTCACAGTATGAGCACTTGTGAGGTTTTTCTCCAGTATGAGTTCTTTGGTGCAGTTTCAGATAGTCAATTCTGAGTAAAGCTCTTCCCACAGTCACAACACACATGATCTCTCACTTCATTGTGTGTTTTCTGGTGCACTTTAAAACTCTTCAGCCGCGGAAATCTCTTTCCACAGAGAGAACACACGTAAGGCTTCTCATCTGAATGAACTTTCAAGTGTAGCTTTAGATTTGATGATGAAATAAAACCTTTACCACACTGAACACACTTGAATGTTTTTTCTCCAGAGTGAATGCGCAGATGATTTTTTAAACATGGTGCATCTCTGAAACTCTTCTCACACTGAGTGCATGTATATGGTTTCTCTCCAGTGTGAATTCTCATGTGTCTGTTAAGGTTTCCTTTATTCTGGAAACTCTTTCCACACTGAGAGCAGGAGTGCAGCTTATTGGCTTTTGTTCCATGAGTTTTGAAGTCGCAGTGTTTCTTCGCGTCATTTAGTTTCTGTCTTTGCTCCTTCACTTCCAGCTGGACTAAAATACATGTATCAATCAGTTAGAATCATTTCAATTACGTTAATTGTGAAAATTAAAAGCACATAGCAGAAAAAAAGACACCTGTCTGTATAGTATTTTTGATGTGCAAACATCAGCTCTGCCATTCACTTAATAATATGATGAAAACTGGGTTATGATAATTAAACGCATTCTCTATCATTTATCCATATCCTGATTATTATTTCACAGCCACCAAAACAGTCAACAAAGAAAAGTCAAGAATGGACACCAACCTATTTGTTCCTCAGTATCTTCATGTTTTATTCTGGATGGTTCTGGATCAGCTCATGTCTTCAATCTCCTCTTTAATAAACTCCATCTTTAACAGTCCCACAGATTTCAGCTGCTACTCCTGGAGTTTGTCCTTCTCTTGTAGGATGATGGGAATATTCCCAGTATTTATTGGTGAATTGTTGTGGGAGGGGCTTCACTGCAGGTGTGAACTGTGATCACTGTGTGATACTGACGCCCACAGGATCAGATCTGGAAAAAAAACAAAGCAAAGTTAAGTTACTGAATTCAAACTGGATTACTTTAATTACATTTAAATTAAATTAACATATGTTTTCTGTCAAGAATGTGGTTATTTTGATACCAATTAGATATTAAGGTTTTTGTAATTATTTTCTGAAGTCTGACAGAAATAACACAGCCATCATGTTTAACTGAGCCGCTGAAAAACCTCTTTGTTCCCAGTTCTCAATAGTTTTCACCTCATTCATTTTGGTGATGTCTGAGATCTTCTGTAAAGTGGAATATTAAGCACATTTTATTGTTGTCAACACACTGTAAAAAAATATTTTCAAGATTTGTCATCACAACATTTTTTCTTTTGTCAAATCAACTTAAACAATTCAACTTTTTTTATTTCAGATAACTTATTATTTTGAGTTTCTGATGATTAAATCAATCTCCTTCATTGTATTAACTCACTTTTTTCCAGTTCAATCAACTTAAAATTTTAAGGCAACCAGGTTATTTAATTTTTTAAGTTAAACCAACAATATTTTTTACAGTTAAAACAGAGTCTGCGAAAAACTCTTTGCCATCATATTATTACACTAATAAATCAGGAACGACCAACACATTTCATTTTATTCGTCATTATACATGTAAACTCTGAGGCTGTTTAATGATAAACTCTGTAATCTGGAAACATCTTTCACCTTCAGACAGAAAATATATGGAATCTCAGGAAAATATTTCACATTTGCTCTTAATTCACGATTGTTAACCTCAACTGGTGAAAGTTTCAGCTGGTCTCGTGTCTCTCGCGCTTCTTTTGTGCATCGCCCGACTCAGTCGACCCGGATGCATTAGATCGGCGGGGTAAGGTCTCTACGTGTTACTGTCTTCCCAGCAGGCAAAGTAATTTGATGAAACAAAATACATTGTTTGATGTATTAGATTAGATCATATTTCATCTGACTCCATAAATGAAAGTTTTAATGATATCTGTGCATCATTAAATGTAAGTGAATGTTTGATTATTCTTTAACTCTTTACTGAAAATAATGTCAGAGTCAATTAATTAAATAAAATTTAGATGTTTACAATTTATGTCAGGTAAATGTATCATGCCAATTTAATAATCAGTTCAAAGATAATAGACACAAAACATCAAATGCTCTAGAATAAAGAGAGAAGATGCCGACCTTGACATTTCTAAAATACATGATGCAAACTGTTTTTCTTTCACCCTGAGCCTATAGTTGCATTTCATTTAAACCTCTTTCACATGGAAATCTGCTAACAATGGGAATTTGCATTGGGTTGACACCTTTTGAGAGCAGGAGGCCATTGCCTTGACCCTCTTTTGTGTGCAAGTTTTCTCTAAACTCTTACAAACTTTATTACCTTTTGTTTTACATCTTCGTGAATGAAACCTTTGTACCAGTCACACTGAGACATTTCAGATGATACCAAACATCATGTAACACTGTATGATAATTATTCACATTAAACCATATAGATTCTTGGGTGAATTTTGGTGATCTCAGCATGAGTGAGAAGGAATGGGGGAATAGGGAAAGAAATGCAGATTAGGATGATTCTCAGGACTCTTGCGTCTTCGAATTGTGCACAAGAGTGAGTACAAATGTAAATTTCCTTTGTTTTCTTAGAGAGTTGCCCTCGCTTCTAGTTTCTCCAGTCTTACAGCATCTTCAGTTCTTAAAAGGGTAGCATATTAAAGGAAGCTTATTAACCCTTTTCGGTTTTCACATTTCCTAGTTTCTCAGAGGCAGAAGTTGTCATAGTGGGTAAACTTCTCAAGGAGTGAATGAGAGAATAAATATATATATATTTTGTCTTCCCATTCAAGACCAGACATGTTTGATTACCATCTAGATGCCCAAAATTGATCAGGTGAATGCATTTTTAAACAGCTTATTGCACACATGAGTTACTCGCCTAAAATGCGCTGTTGCATTGTAACACACACACACATACAAACGTAGATTGTACGCACAAAGAAACATTCAGTGGGCAGAAATGTATGGTCAATACGGTTCTGAGACTTAAATAACTTAGAAACTGAAAAGTTCTGGCATATTTCTTAGTAACTAAAACCCACATCTTCACTATTAGTATAGACACTGCCAGGTAGAGCTAATTCTGTGCAACTTTATCTTTATCCGTAGCAGAAATCTTTGAGAAATATGAGAACCCAAAGACAAAAGAACGGATAAAAATAAGCTGTTATGTAGGAGCGCTGTGTCATATGCCATGCCTGTGCTGAAGGCAACCCATGTTCAAGTCTCAGCTCAAGATTTAGGCTTATTTGTTCATTAATGACGTCATCAGTGACTAGTCGACGTCGATTCAATTTGAATCACACAAGCGGTGACTTAAAAAAATCTAAAGCCATTTAAACCCTATTAGAAAACCCCCTTACAGCAGTCAGGAATTGTCAAATGAAGACAAGGATGACTGTAAAAATTGCAAAAGGTTTATTATATGACGTAAAAGCAGGAACTTAACAACTGGTACAAAAAAAGGAAATTTACGACACAAATCTGTGATTATAATCAGTGTCCATAGAAACTAATGATAGGTGGGGAACAAAGACAAAGAAAAACATGTAACTGAAAAGAGAACAAACTAAAAGTCCATGAAAATGAAACTAACTGAACAGAACCATAACATTACACACCCTCCGGAAGGCACGACCTCACGCCGTAACTGAAGAGATAAAGAAGGATTGGTGGGGGATTTGGAGGCAGACGAGGAGATGGCAAAGGAACTATCAGACAACAGAGGCAGCCAGACAACAGACACCAGGGAGAAAAGGTTAGAAGTGGCCAGGTGATGGTAATCCACAACCCAGCAAAGACAATAGCCCACAATGGAGGGAGGAGCCAAGATGTTGACGTTGCCGATGACTTCCAGGGGACAACCGACGGAGCGGGAGCCAATATCAGGGGATCCTAGGGCACGGAACGGAGAACCAATGAACTTGAGCAAAACCACTGGAACTGGTGCCCAAGCTGAAACCACGGCAACGAGCATCCGAGGTGTAACCTAAAGGCCAGAGGACTGATGTGGAGCCGGAGTATAATTTGTAAGTCCCTAGCGCAGGCGGGGTCTCTTGTGGAGCTGGAGAGACGAGAGAGCCTAGTGGAGCCGGAGGGACGAAGGTCATGGTGGAGCCAGAGGGACGAGGGTCTCTGGTGGAGCCGGAGTATAACTTGTAAGTCTCTGGTGGAGCTGGGCAGGGTTTCTGGTGGAGCCAGATGGTGCCTAGTGGAGCCGGAGGGACGAAGCTCATGGTGGAGCCAGATAGACGAGTCTTTGGTGGAGCCAGAGGGACGAAGGTCTCTAGTGGAGCCGAGGGTGCGACGAGCCAAGCCGAGTTCAAAGCCCAGTCTTTGAATACTAATGCTGATTAGATTAGGATTGGTAACACTCTAGAGTCTATGGTGGGTTCCTAAGCATGTTTAAGGTCATCACCCAGGTCCTCTGCCCTCTAAAAGTATATAAACTACAACACTGCCTAAGACTTGATGACTGCATCTACTGACCGCTCCTGTTCTCAAAAAAGAATCCTGATAAAGTTACAACCAAGTCTCCTGGTCTTCGCTTGTGAGTTTCCTACAAGGTGTTGTTTTAGACTTGATGACAAATTATAACCTCACTGATCACAGTTAAATCGTTTTTTTCCCAGTGTGAATAAACGTATGCTTTTTTAAACCTGTTGCATCTTTGAAACTCTTCTCACACAGAGTACAGATATACGGCTTCTCTCCAGTATGAATTCGCTCATGTGATTTTAGACGTCCCAACCGAGCAAAACTCTTGTCACAGTATGAGCACTTGTAAGGTTTTTCTCCAGTATGAGTTTGTTGGTGACGTTTCAGACAATCAGCTCTAGTAAATCTCTTCCCACATTCACAACACACATGATCTTTCACTTCAGCATGTGTTTTCTGGTGTTGTTTAAAACTCTTCAGCCGAGGAAAACTCTTTCCACAGAAAGAACACACATAAGGCTTCTCATCTGAATGAACTTTCAGGTGGTCTTTTAGATCTGATGGCAAAACAAAATATTTACCACACTGAATGCAGCTAAAAGTTTTTTTTCCAGAGTGACGGAGCAGATGAACACTGAGACCTGATGCTCGAGAAAAACTCTTTCCACACTGAGTGCATGGATACGGTTTCTCTCCAGTGTGAATTCTTTGGTGCCGTTTCAGTTCACAGGATGCAGTAAAGCTCTTCCCACAGTCACAACACACATAATCTCTCACACCGGTATGTATTTTCTGATGAAGTTTAAAACTGTCCATCCGTGAAAAACTCTTTCCACAGAAAGAACACAAGAATGGCTTCTCATCTGAATGAACTTTCAGGTGTTGTATTAGATTTGATGATGAATTAAAACCTTTACCACACTGATCACACTTGAATGGTTTTTCTCCAGAGTGAATAAGCAGATGTTTACTGAGATTTGATGCTTGAGAAAAACCCTTTCCACACTGAGTGCATGGATACGGTTTCTCTCCAGTGTGAATTCTCATGTGTATCTTAAGGTTTATTTTCTTTTGGAGAATCTTTCCACATTGAGAGCAGGAGTGCAGCTTTTTGGCTTTTATTCCTTGAGTTTTGAAGTCACAGTGTTTCTTCACTTCATTTAGTTTCTGTCTTTGCTCCAGACACTTCCATCTGGTCTAAAATAAACGTAAAAATCAGTTCAATGAGGTTAGATGTGAGAATTAAAAACATTTAGCAAAACAATAGAAAACAAGACACCTATCTGTATAAAAGTATCTTTAATGTGGAAAGTTGGGTTCTGTCATTCACTTGTGAATGCGATTAAAAGTGGTTTCTGATCATTAGTATTCATTTC
Source organism: Hybognathus amarus (assembly GCA_030378365.1). NCBI lineage: Eukaryota > Metazoa > Chordata > Actinopteri > Cypriniformes > Leuciscidae > Hybognathus > Hybognathus amarus. Next base: position 185,344 of record JAQIUQ010004055.1, on the reverse strand, counting down.
TCTAGCATTTGTAATCCATATTTCAGAGACACAAAAGCAGTCAACAATGAAGAATCAAGAATGGACACCAACCTATTTGTTCCTCAGTATCTTCATGTTTTATTCTGGATGGTTCTGGATCAGTCATGTCTTCAATCTCCTCTTTAATAAACTCCATCTTTAACAGTCACACAGATTTCAGCTGCTACTCCTGGAGTTTGTCCTTCTCTTGTAGGATGATGGGAATATTCCCAGTATTTATTGGTGAATTGTTGTGGGAGGGGCTTCACTGCAGGTGTGAACTGTGATCAGTGTGTGATACTGACGCCCACAGGACCAGATCTGGAAAAAATAAAAGATACGTTTCTGAATTGATTCTGGATTAGTTTAATTACATTTAAATCAAATGAACTTATGTTTATGTTTTCTGTCAGGAATGTGGGCATCCCTCATGTTGTTTTTTGTAAAAAATGACACATGGCCACACTTTTAATGTTCCGGTTAAAATGAAATAAAAATATAAACCCACTAGACAATGTTTACAGTAACATACGTGATGCATATAGGGCTGCACCCCGCCCCCATTTTGGACTCTCAGACCACATGTATTTTTTTCTGTACGCGGTTTACAGACAAAGACTCAAACAAACAAATCCTGTTACTGATCAGTATAAGTATTGGACCCCACAGACTGAGCTCATTTTGCAGGACTGTTTTGCTCAGACTGGGATGTGTTCAAAGTTGCAGCCACTCAGGAGGACTTTGTCAACATTCAGGATTATACTGAATATTTGACAAGGTATATTAGCACTTGTGTTGATAACATCATACCCACCATAAAAGTCAAGAAGTTCCCCAATCAGAAGCCCTGGATAAACAGTCAGGTACGCTACATGCTGTGTGCTCGATCTTTTGCATTTGCATCTGGCAATGAGATGTAGTAAAAAGCTGAAAATGTATGGACTAAGAGCCATACCGGATGACTTAAACATTTTTTTTTTGCTGTCTTTGAGACCCTGGCACCAATACAGAGAGGAGTCATTCACACATTTGGACCACCTAACCCCAGTGTGTAGTGTGAAATGGAGGACTTCCAGATTTAGGAACTCATTCTACCCCTCAGCTATCAGACTTATAAACAAATAACCAGTGGATTAATCACATCTTATAGAATATTTGGACTAATTGTTGCATTAAAATCTGTTAATGTTGCTATTATCATGGAGCTGCACTCAATTGAACTTTAATGTATTATTGTATTGCACATAGTCAATATTGCACATTTGCTTACATATATGTACAATATTTAAATTTTTCAATACGTTCAAATTCTCATTCTACGGCATTTTTATTTTTGTTTGTGTGGGTGTGCGCGTTTCTCTTTTTCAAGTACTTTGCACTAGTCTTGGCATTCACTGTGGAGATCAAAAAAATTTCATTGTACAGGGAAAATTTGTTTTTCTCACTATGCCTATGACAATAAACGCTTTGACTTGACTTTGATTTGACTTCTGGAGGATGACTGACGGAGTGGGAACCTATGTCAGGGGATCCCAGGGCACAGACGGAGAACAGATGGACTTGAGCAACACCACTGAAACTGGCGCCCAACATGAAGCCACAGCGACTAGCATCCAAGGTGGAACCTGATGGCCAGTGGACTGAGAAGGAGCCGGAGTATAACTTGCAAGTCCGTGGTGCAGGCTGGGTCTCTTGTGGAGCCAGAGGGACGAGGGTCTTTCGTGAAGCTGGAGGGACAATTGTCTCTGGGGGAGCCGGAGTATAATTTGTAAATGGTAAATGGACTGAATATATATAGCGCTTTCACAGACCCAATGGCCACCAAAGCGCTTCACATATTGCCTCACATTTACTCACTCATTCATACACCGACGGTCGTGTCAGCCATGCAAGGCACCATCCAGCTTGTCAGGAGCAGCTGGGGTAAGTTCTCCTGCTCACGGACACCTCAACACTTGATCAGGTGGAACCAGGGATTGAACCACCAACCTTCCGGTTTGTAGACAACCTATATGAAACACTGCTACTCATTGTAAGTCCACGGAACATGCAGGGTCTCTTGAGGAGCCAGAGGGACGAGGGTCTCTGGTGAAGCCGGAGTATAACTTATAAGTCCATGGCGTAGGCAGAGTCCCCTGTGGAGCCGAAGGGACAAGGGTCTCTGGTGGAGTTGGAGGGATGAAAGTCTATGGTCGAGCCTGGAGGGACGAGGGTCTCTGGTGGAGCCGAGGGTGCAGAGTAGCCAGGTCGACGAGCCAAGGTGGAGCGAAGGGATCAGTTGTTCAGTTCCATATTTTATCTCACAGTATTTACTATATGACATTAAAAAACATTTTGCTCACTTGCAATATTTTTTAGCATGAGTGAGAAGGCTTGATAATCGTGTAAAACTCTTCTTACACTGAGTACAGTAGTACAGCTTCTCTCCAGTATGAAGTCGCTCATGTGATTTCGGGTTCCAGACTTAGTAAAACTCTTGTCACAAGTCAATTAAATTAACATTTATTTGCATAGCGCATTTCACAATACATATCATTTCAAAGCAGCTTTACAGAAAATGCATTTATAGTATAGATTATAATTTAGAGTGATCTTGTTCAGAGGTGACTCTGTCAGAGGTGACCACAGATCATGGAGGTCTCGGCAAGGCCGTTTTGTGTTTGAGCGTCCCCAAGTTGTGTTTTACTGTAACTTCAGAAGTTCCAAACAAGCAAAAGTGCCAATCTCATTGGTCGGATGGTTTTTGACATGGCGCGTCAAACTCAAAAAAATCAACCTGAGGCGTTTAAAAAAAGACGCTTTTACATGTGCCGTTTTCAACGTCGATGTGCACTCTCACATTGGCACCCTTTGTTTAGTCACATATCGCGTGCGAATATTCGTCCCAGTGTGAACAGGCCTTAAGGTTGCCACCCAGGTCCTCTGCCCTCTAAAAGTATATAAACTACAACACTCCCTTAGACTTGATGACTGCATTCGACTGACAGCTCCTGTTCTCAAAAAAGAATCCTGATAAAAGTTACAACCAAGTCTCCTGGTCTTCGCCAATGAGTTTCCTACAAGGTGTTGTTTTAGACTTGATGATAAATTATAACCTCACTGATCACAGTTATATCGTTTTTTTCCCAGTGTGAATAAACGTATGCTTTTTTAAACCTGTTGCATCTTTGAAACTCTTCTCACACAGAGTACAGATATACGGCTTCTCTCCAGTATGAATTCGCTCATGTGATTTTAGACGTCCCAACCGAGCAAAACTCTTGTCACAGTATGAGCACTTGTACGTTTTTTCTCCAGTATGAGTTTGTTGGTGACGTTTCAGACAATCAGCTCTAGTAAATCTCTTCCCACATTCACAACACACATGATCTTTCACTTCAGCATGTGTTTTCTGGTGTTGTTTAAAACTCTTCATCCGTGGAAAACTCTTTCCACAGAGAGAACACACATAAGGCTTCTCATCTGAATGAACTTTCAGGTGGTCTTTTAGATCCGATGACAAAATAAAATATTTATCACACTGAATGCAGCTAAAAGTTTTTTTTCCAGAGTGACGGAGCAGATGAACACTGAGACCTGATGCTTGAGAAAACTCTTTCCACACTGAGTGCATGGATACGGTTTCTCTCCAGTGTGTAATTCTTTGGTGCCGTTTCAGTTCACAGGATGCAGTAAAGCTCTTCCCACAGTCACAACACACATGATCTCTCACACCGGTGTGTATTTTCTGGTGAAGTTTAAAACTGTCCATCCGTGAAAAGCTCTTTCCACAGAAAGAACACAAGAATGGCTTCTCATCTGAATGAACTTTCAGGTGTTGTATTAGATTTGATGATGAATTAAAACCTTTACCACACTGATCACACTTGAATGGTTTTTCTCCAGAGTGAATAAGCAGATGGATTTTTGAAACCTGATGCATCTGCTGAAAACTCTTCTCACACTGAGTGCATGAATACGGTTTCTCTCCAGTGTGAATTTTCAAATGTTTGTTAAGGTTTCCTTTATTTTGGAAACTCTTTCCACACTGAGAGCACGGAGTGCAGCTTTTTGACATTTGTTCCGATAGTTTTGAAGTCACAGTGTTTCTTCACGTCATTTAGTTTCTGTCTTTGCTCCTTCACTTCCATCTGGACTAAAATAAAATGTATTAATCAATTAGAATCAGCTCAATGAGGTTGAATGTGAAAATTAAAAAACACACAGCAAAAAACAAGACATCTGTCTGTGTATCAGTGGCACTTCACAATAAGGCTTCCTTATACAACAATGAATAAAACTTCTGCAGCATTTCTTAGTTGTTGTAATTTCAACATTTACTAATACATTATTAAAATCAAAAGTTGTATTTGTTAAAGGAGTGGTATAATGGCACTTTTTACAAGATGTAAAAATAAGTCTCAAGTCATCTCCTGAGTCTGTATGTAATACGATTAAAACATGGTTACGATTATTGAAATGCAATTCTCTAATCATTTGTCATCCATGTACTAATTATTATTTCAGAGCTACGAAAGCAGTCCACAATGAAGAATCAAGAATGGACACCAACCTATTTGTTCCCTCAGTATCTTCATGTTTTATTCTGGATGGTTCTGGATCAGTCATGTCTTCAATCTCCTCTTTAATAAACTCCATCTTTAACAGTCACACAGATTTCAGCTGCTACTCCTGGAGTTTGTCCTTCTCTTGTAGGATGATGGGAATATTCCCAGTATTTATTGGTGAATTGTTGTGGGAGGGGCTTCACTGCAGGTGTGAACTGTGATCACTGTGTGATACTGACGCCCACAGGACCAGATCTGGAAAAATCGAGGATAAGTTACTGAATTTATACTGGAATACTTTAACAGCAAAATAACATGTGGTGCTTCAAATATATTTAGCTCAAATATAAGAGCATTTTGGTTGACATTTTAGTAGTGTAAAACAGCTCTAAGTTGCTCGTCTTTGTAAGTAACAATTCTTCTAAAAAATGTAAAATGATTTAAAAAAAGTTCTGATATTAGAGCAAACATGTTTAGGTCACAAAGTCGTTTTGAATCAATGGCAATGTCTTGTAACATTATAAACTGTAAAAAAACAATATACAATTTAAAAAACTTTGTTTCCAAATAAAACAATATTAAAAAATGTTTAAAGGGATAGTTTACTTTTAAATTAAAGGGGTGGTTTACTGCTTTTTTCTTTGCATGTATTGTGTTTATGGGTGCAATAGAACATGTATGCATGGTTTTCTTTTTTTTCATAAATTTTACCTTTATTGTAAGCCGCTTTCTCCTCTCTCATTTGAAAGACCGGTTGATTTCCTGAGTCTATGAAACCACTCCCTCAGAAACAGGCAAAGTGCTCAGATTGGTTAGTTTGGGCCGATATGTTGTGATTGGCTTAACTGTGCATGTTGTCCGCAAAATTCACGCCCATGTGTGTTCCCGTCAAATGTAAATAATGGTGTCGATACTGCAGTATGCAGTATGAGCCAGAATCAGACGCAGAAAGCGGCGATGAAGAGAGGCAAGCAGAACCTCACCACAATGCCTGAATCCAGCATTGAATTTCGATAGAAATTCAGGAAACTGTTTTTCGTAAATGCACAGCACAGAGAGCTATGTCATTTTCAGGAACATAATCAAACATAAATTGTATCCATTGCTGATGACCTATGACATTTCGTGGGAAGCCCGAACACAGAAGACCTGACAGCTGGATGAACATAACACATCTTACGAGCCGCAGAAAAATGGCCATGCCCTTTTGACGTCATCCATTGCAATTTCCTGTATATCTAAATATGTTTAGATCTTCACAGTGAAGGGCAACACTTCTGAAAATCTCTGTGTAAACAAAGAGTAGCGTGGCAAGAGATCACTTCCGGGACTTTCCGGCGCTTGCGCAGACAGAAGCGCCCCTTGCCAGTACTTGGACGTGACTGTGGTTACAAGAGGTAAAAACTATATAAATACTGTCTCGAACTTCTCACACAAACCGCTCGTTTCATGTTTAAGGCCATCAATGTGTACTTACTAATTACATTTCCGAGTCATTAAATCATGTTTCATTTGGACTTCTCAGTGCATGCTCAAATTAAGGACCCCATATATATGACTACCCTTCATTATATGACTGAGAGACAAGAACGGTTTGATCTAAAAATATCAAAATTGAAAATACTGTGGAGACAAAGACACCTATATCTTGGATCCCCTTGAGGTAAGCTAAAACATATCAAAACATTTATTTCAAAGAGAACTATCCCTTTAACCTCAGTGGAGACCATAGACATATACAAACAGAGTTACAGCATGCACGCACAGAGATGAAAAAGGTATGTATGGACTTATCTAACTCTGGGAGATTTGATGAATAAGCTTCAAATCAAGGGGCAGGGTTCCTTTAAAGGCAGACAGGCTAAATGAAATGCAAATTCTTCTGACAGAAGGTGGCACTGAAGCAGAATTACAGTGGTTACTCCTGAACACAAGCAGCTAATAAACTGTGAGCTGTGCTAATAAACACTACTTTATTAGGCATCACTGAGGAAAGATAAACGGAGATGACATTGAAACTTTTATGAAGTCACTATTTTCCCTTCAGATATACATTATAATAAAAACACCTCAGATCATAACTAATCATGTGAATGGCTGATTAAAACATTAATTTCAGACATCACCACAATGAATGAGGAGAAAACAGGGACTATTGCATGAGATAAAGATGCTTTTCAGCAGCTCAGTTAAAAGTTATTACTTTAAATAAATTAATTTGACAATACAAATGTGAAAATATTTGTCTTGTTAATAATGTACTTGAAAATAAACTAACTGGTTGAATGGATAGACATTGCTCATTCAAACTCTCTCCACATAAGTAACGTACAGCCTAATAAGGCTATAGCCTTAAAACAGATATATATATATATATATATATATATATATAAATATATATATAATATTATATAACAGATTATACAACAGATTATAATCTGTTGAACTGAAGCATTCTTATTTGGTGAATTGTTGTGAGGGTCGGGGACTTGGACACCAGTATCTGCCAAATTTAAGGTCACTGTGTTCATACTGATATACTGTAATAATTACAATTCTTAAATTAAATTATCATATGATTTTACGCTTGATTTTTGAAACAGAGCATTTTGATATGGTTTTATATTAGTCGCATTTAAAACGGCTCTATGGCAACCCAGATAGCACAAGTCTATTTGATGTGATGTTTACATGTTTACATCTACGTTCTATAGGACGTTTCCTGGCAGATGTCAAATAGATGTTTAGAAGATGTCAGTTTAACATGTATTCTAAATCATTACATCTTAAAGACATCTTCTAAACGTCTATTTGACATCTGACAGGAAACGTCCTATTGCAGATGAGCAACACTCTTAGAAATACGTCTTCCAGATGTAAACATTAACGTTACATCAAATAGAGTACTTGTGCTATCTGGGAAGGTTGTTCATTTTCATGTGACTCCAGATTTAATATGGATGAAATAAGTCACAGGATACATTCTTCAATTAAACAAAAATTTAACTGAAGATAACAGAAAGTAATACACAGTATTTCTACAGACAAAATAAGTGGCTGATCAAAATTAATGACTAAATTCTCTGCATGTTACACTACGAAAAATGAACATTTAGGCAACACAAACGTAAATTATTACATGATAAATATAACATCTCTGACCTCCAGAGCTGGAAATATACGACATCCGAAGAAAATATTCCACATTTATACTTCATTCACGATCGTTAACAGCGTCCACTTTTAGCTTTAACTGATGAAAGTTTTAGCGCTTTTCTCGTCTTGTTGTGTGAACCTCGTTTTCTTCTCTTCTGCGCATGCGCGTGATGTCATATTTCTTAAAAGGGCCGCATTCAGTAAATCACAACTCCGCACTGTTATAGAGCAAAGTGTTTCAGTTCTATTCTAAACTGTATTCTCCAGCTTTCTTCTATATGTATATATATATATATATATATATATATATATATATAATATATATATATATATATATATATATATATATATATATATATATATATCTTCTATAATCAGTGTTTCAGAATTTTTATCAATCCATAGTAAATATTAGATTGGTATTAGATCTATATTGATTATATAAGTGTTGGAAAGGCAAATAATTATAAGTCTGTTTGCTAATGACACAGCATTGTTTCCTAAAAATGAACTTTTTTATGCTATGTTGTGACTTTGAATGGTCCTCATTACGCAGTGAAATTCTCAGCCTTTCATCTGCAAGTGCTGCTCTACTATTGGAAACTATTGTTCAAACATAACTCCACGCTTTTGGAAATCCAAAGGGATTTGTGCGTTTGCTTATTTCTTAAAAATATTTTTTTGAGAAATTCCAAAAACATGTGTATTGTCAATATTTATAATAGAATTATCAAAGCCATCCCAATTCCTTTAAGATTAATGATAAAAGAAGATATTTTGTACTCCAAAGTCTCCTCAGAACTGAGGCCGCTCTCCTATGACGTTTGCGATTCTTTGTGATTAAAACATTTACAAATAAAGTCATTAGAAATTCTATTTTACAGGCTTATTACCCAAACCCTATATAAGACGGAAACACATTCTTAGAGATTTTGATACAGTTCAAATAAAAAAAGAAAAATTATCTGTCTAATAAATAGTTCTACCCACAAATAAACAATAAGCAACTGAAACTTTTGCTATACATAATAATAATTACCTGTCATAATAAGTAATATTATATTGAACTTCACTCAATTTTACACTGTTTTATTTTTTTGCAATACTGTTGGCTACAGAAAGCAGCTGAACTTTACACACAAGAGCTAACACTATTAATATAAATTAAGCTATTAATCCATGAAACAAACATTTGCAATAGCCTAAGCAAAACACAAAACCATCTCCATGCTCTACCTGACAAAATTAAGATTGTGTTTAGTTTTTTGTCACGTACAGTATTTAACCCTTAACCTGAGGGATAAAAAATTAAAAAATAAAAAATAAATCAGTAAGTATTATCACATAAAGAGATCCAGTATTTTTGTAGTCTGTTTACACCAATAAAATTTGCATAGACATTAATTCAATAATCCTAAAGTCAAACAATTAGATAAATGTGACTTTATATTGTGTAGCATTTAATTATTTATTTTGAAACATCTAATCCCATAATCATCAACAACCGTTTTTAGTTTTCATAATTGGTAGAACTGCAAACATTGCTATCCGATGTTTTAATATAAGAAAAATAGTTAGATAGAGAGCTAAACTTTTACTAAGCCAATATGTTTATTCTTTATTATAAGCCAATATGTTCATTATAATGATTCATATACTATTAATAACGTTATTTGTCAATATTTTCACGTGTTTTACAAGATATCACCTGATATTAAGCTTAAGCCAATTAGAAACAATCGCGTAGAAATTTAGAAGAAGTAAAAAACAGAAATCTCTTACGACGCCTTTATTAATGTATTGATTGATTTTTTTATTTTATTTTTTTCAGTCGTGGTCGTCAACGAACATAACGGCTCTGCGCGGTTACGCGACGGGCGGAAATGACGTCCCAGTGTAGTTGTGCGTGAAAACGGAAGTCACGTGACTCAACTGGGAGCGCTGTCATGTGATGGTCCCTGCGTTTGCAACGAAGCTCCCACAGCCAACAAACAAAATAATAGAAAGCGCGCAGGAGACGAAAAACTCCCACAGGAGAGAGACTGAACCTGCTGGACGTGTATCATGGGGTGCTGTTTCAGCAGCGATAGCGAAACGTCGGAGCAGGTAGAGGAGGATTTGATCAAAATACACATATAACAACTGGAAAATACTGCTGAATGTGGCGTTTGTATTCCTGCAACAACAACATACAGCACACATTTAGTATCACTGGTGTGTGTTTGTAGTTCCAGCTTCACAGACAGGCCAATACTGTGTGTGTGTGTTTTTCAAAACTAACACTAAACTTACTCTAATGCCTCATTTATTGTTTTTCTAATCAGAGTTATTGGTTTCACTGCTGAATCCATTATGATTAGACATAGGAAATATCATAAACTGAGTGTGTGTGTGGATCTGACCCCTAGATCTGACATGTGATGTGGTCATGTATGAGGAAATTATGCATTCAGGGTTCCCAATGTCGTGGAAAATGTGTCAGTTTTTTCAAATCCAGGCCAGGAAATATATCCAATTATTGAGCAAATGTCAGAGTAACGTTACATTAAAAATATGTGATTCATGATTTTGAACCCATTAATACTAATGCCAACTAGATAATATATTATTCTCAAAATAATTTCTCTAAATTCTTTGTAATATTATTATATCAAACGATTAAAACACATTGTTTACAAATGACTTGTGCGTTTGGACCACACGGTATTTTTCTTGTTTTTAAGCCATACAATGCTTTCTAGAATCTCATACAAATGATCTCTTAATAAGAGGCTGTAACGTTTTTGAAGAAAATTTAATTAGTTACTGTATCGCAAGTATTTTTGGCTACTTTGTAGTTTTACTGAGTATTAAAGATATTAGCAACTTTTACTCTCTACTTGACTACTTTTTACTTAAGTGTAGGTACTCTTTTTTAATTGCATTTTGTAACTGCAGTTTAACTTGGTACATTTTGCATAGCACTGAACCGCTTCTCATTTCTGCTATAAGAAGTCGATGTCGCAACTCTACCTTGGCCACTGAAGGTACGAGATCGTGTGTATTTCACCTTTACTCACCCAAACTCTGTCAACAAAGCTACTTTACACGACTACACGTGCATTAGTTGGTAATGTCTGAATCACTGGTTCTTCACATATGAGCTCGAGGCCGTAAACCAGCTTCTCCAGAGCAAGCAGGCTTTGACTATTTCATTTGATGACTCATTGTTTTATGTATCAGTCATATCGAAGAGACATTGTATTTCTATGCCCTTTAAAGCACTTGACTTAACTGAGATTGAGCGTGTGTTGGTCGGTTTAAGAGGCTGTTGTGTTGACCTTGATTTATTGTGATTTTAGAAAATAAACGTGATTTGCTCTCCTCACAACACCAACAGTTTCTTGTTTTTCACTGGCAAGTCTCTCAGGTGTTGAGGACGAGTGCATCTTTTGTGCCTACATTCACTATGGGTAAAATATTTAAGTACACATCAGGTACATTTTCTAAAGGTTTATTGAAATTCGGTGACTTGTAATGAGTAATTTTCGCTGTAAGTTATCTGTGGTTTTGGTCTTAATACACGATTCCCCAACAGTTGGAAAAGGCAATGGAAAATGTAAAGAAATGTATTCTTTGTATTCAATGTGTTACATGATGTGAGTCTGGGTCTGGTCATATATTGTTGACTATATATGGTCAAACCTGAAGCATCCTGGGATTAAAGTCAAGTCAATTTTGTTTCACTTCTAAATGTAAAAACTTGCTGACGGGTGACATGTTTTTCACTAAAAGGGAGGGGGTTTCTAATTTTAATTGTCCGAATTTATACAAAACATTTGATGTCATTGAGCATCCCTTTATTTTGAAAACCTTGCTGCATTTAGGTTTTGGAGTAAGATTCATAAATGTCATTAAAATGTTAATGGAAATGGAATCAAAAGCTGCAGACATGTTGTCACTGACATTACTATCACTACGGATAGTGTTGCCTTCTCTGAAAATGATCATGCTTTTGACCTCTTGACTCTTTTGTGCAGAAGAATGACGAGGTGAGGCCATTGATTCCTGACCCAAACCTGGACCGAAAACCCACCAATGGCTCAGAGCGAAACGCAGACAGCCTCTCGTCCAACCGCACAGACGAGCAGGCCTTGCTCACGGTCATCCTGCAGCGCACAGCCCTGTACGACACACACTACACACTGTCCTCATGTAGCACACACTGCAAAACACGCCTTTCTGACTCTGTATTTTTGTCTTGTTTCCAGTCCAGATATCTAAAAATGATTAAATCAAGATGCGTTTACTAAAGTAGTAAAAGGCTATAAGGTAATTTTATCTGCCATTGGGGTAATAAAAAATGATCTTGTTTGTGTTTGTTTCAGTTAAGATTATTTTTCTTACCCCAATGGCAGATAAATTAGCTTGTTTTAAGCAAAAGCTCTTTTCATTTTGATTTATTTCCCTAGAAAAGCATGTTTTGCATAGAGTTTTCTGCATTGAGAGCTGTTGGTAGATGAAAACCTTTTGTTTTTCTCTTGGGTAGGAACATAATTGACGTGTCGGCTGTGGATTTCTAAAGCATGGAGCAACATGAATACCATGGACAAAGCCAGACAGTACAGGTGTGTTTGCTCTTCTCTACAGTAGAGTCAGCGGAAGTCACGTTTCTCTTTGAGGGTTTTATAGGGATAAATACCAGAGACGGTTTATATACGTTTTCTATTACGGTGTACTAACAGTGTTCAGAGATTGTGTGTTATCTAAATAACCTTGCAACGCTAGATGTCGAACATCTTTTTTGGTAACATCTTCGTTCTGATTCCACACAACACACTGTCAGTGACTATGAGTATAAGTACTGACTACAAGTAACTTTGCAAATACATGTCAACTTATCCTACTAGACTCAAACCCCAACAGTCTACAGAATACTCTAATGAGAGTTAGTTGACACGTAGTTGCTATCGAAATAAACTGTAACTAACTTTCTTAACAACATCGGTATTTTAGGTTCACATTTAACCCTTAATCACTCTTTGGGTAAAATATGACCCCACTGGACCTTTCTCTTGATTTTTTTAAAATGTCCCATCATCTAGGGACATGAAACTTAGTGACTTTTCCGTAATAATCTATCTAAACATGCACAAAAAACTGGGTTTCGATTTGGATTCTTCTAAAGGTGTGTAAACATTTTTTTTACCATTTAAGGTCTTTGGGGTCAAAATGACCCCAATTGAAAATGAATGGGAAAATGAAAAAAATGCCTTTTTTTAATTTTGTTTGTTAAAAAAATAAAAGTAAATCCATTATAAATCTGAAATGTTTCACATATAAACCAAGGTCTGGTCCTAGAGCATAATTAGAAAGTAGAAAAATCTTTCTATCTCATACACACACACACGTCATGACTGCAACAGAGAGCATTTTTACAGAAAATGGCAAATAAAACAAACAAAACTGGCATAAATTAAAAAAATGCATTTAAATCAAGGTCTGGTCCTAGAGCATAAACACAAAGTGGAATGAGCTTTCTATCTCACACACACACACAGCCACACACACACACAAACACACACATGTATGCATCCTGTTCATTACAGTTTTATTCGTGCTGTTGTTTTGTATTATATTGGTTTATTTACTTGATTTATTAATTTTTTTTGTTCTAAAATCTCTTGTTTAAAAAAAATAATAATTGTTGATAAATAATTTTCTAAAATGAAGTGTGTGAATACAATCATGTCATATAGTGCTTATTTGTAATATTTATGCAAATGTATGTTTAATAATTTGCATAAACAAATAATTCAAAATATATCAGACAACAACAACAACAAACTCTAATTTTGACAAAAATATTTTGTGCAATTCACAAAATATATATATCATATATATCAAGTTGTGAGGAGAATTTGAAGCATCAAGAAAAAGGAAGTGAAAATTAATAAGTCTCTATGGGCCCCTATTGGATAGATGTGTTCATTGCACTTTAATTCCTTAACTATAAGAAAAACTGTTTTTCGACTAACCACCAGATGGTACATATTCTTATCCCTAACACATAGAGCAATGTCCAAAAACTGTTTAGATTTAATTATCATCATAATTTAAGTGTTTTTCTCTTAAAAAAATCTTTTTTCATGTGCCAATTTATGGCCTAGTTATGTAATTGTGCAGTAAATAGGTAGAAAACTTAAAAAATTCCAACAAAACACAGCATAAATGATTAGTTAGTTTTCCATATAAAAATGTATATTTCCTTATGCAATCACTCTTTAAAAGTCTGGGTTAGAAATGACCCCAAAGAGCCTTAAGTGTTGTTCTTTTTTAAGAGTGATTAAGGGTTAAATGGGTTCAAATTTGAGTTACTTCAGCCAAAAATGAAAATCCTGTCATTAATTACTCATGTCGAATCAAACATGTAAATGTAAGTGTATTGAGCTGAATGGTGTGTGTTTATGTTAAAGCACAAAGCTGGAGGTGTTGAGCAGAACGCTGTCTCTAGAAGAAGCCGGTTCCTCTCCCGTCATTGACCAGCCAACCTCATCAGGTGCTCGCCGCTGACCTGGTGCCCTACGCAGATGTACAGCAGGTCAGATTCACGTTATCTAAATCACCCTATCACATGATGACACACAAACAACTGATGCTTAGCTTGTAAGGCTAGTCTTAGCGGTTTATGCCTCCAGTTGCATAAATCGGCTAAGACTAGCCTTACAAGCTATATCATATGCAAACATAGAAAGACATTCCTTAGAAGGCACTTCAGTGTCACATGATCCTTCATAAATCAGTCTATTGTGCTGATTTGCTGCTAGAGAAACATTTCTGATTATTATCAGTGTTTATAACAGTTGTGCTGCTTCAGTATTTTTGTGGAAACGGTGATACATTTTTTTGTTCAGGATTCTCTGATGAGATACAAAAGAAAAGCAGTTATTTGAAATGGAAATCTTTTGTAATATTATAAATGTCACTTTTTTATCAATGTAATGCATCCTTGCTGAATAAAACTCCTTCTGACCATACAGGGTCACAGTTTCAGGTTGGGTATCGTTTAGAATTTGAACGATTCTGATTCTGAATTTTGAATTCCTTGTTTCGATTACGGTTCCTAACGTTCTCGATTCCGATTCTTTAAGAGGCAGGGTCGAAAAACTTTAGCTAACCTTGCTAACCAACGGTCTTTCTGAAGGAAATACTCCTTCTGTCACAAATACTCCTTTTGTCACAAATTTTGCATTTTGACGAGATTTCGTTATTTTTAGAAAAGTGAAGCCACACTTCGAGACCGCGACGTAAGCTACTCATGTTCAACTCGCACGGTTATGCCAACACTTGCCAGTAGACACTTCTTCGTTGGTGTTGTTCTAGCGGTTTCTTCTTTCCGGTCGGCGGACTGTGAATATCGGAACTAGGAATCGAAATTTTAACTTTTGAGCAATTTTGGGAAAGCGGAAAGTTAGTCCCGGTTCCAATTGAATACTCGATTCTTGATACCCAACCCTAGTCACAGTACTGTATTTATATTCACAGTAGTGTATATAAATTAAGAATGTAGAAAGAACATTTAAAGGGATACTTCAGGATTTAGCGTTAAGCTTTGTCTGTAGTAGGAAACCTGTAGTATTTTTAAATTACCGTGCTTTCACCCTCATATGCCCCTGAGACGAGATTTATGTATTTTTGTTCTGGAAAAAATCCTCAGATGACGCAAAAATCTTAATTTTTTTGTTTTTATCTTTTGTCCAGAGGCTAAATACTACAGTCAGTAGTACGCGAATGTCGCGCATGTCCTCAACCCACCCAATGAGGGCGATCTCACTCACAGAATGAACACATAGTGTCAGCCATCTTTTTTGGAAGCTAAGCTAGCAGGCTTGTTCTGTGAAGAAAGCTGAGTGGTGGGGTTACCATCCTCTTTTTCCCGGACATATGCGGCCGTCGATGTCCGGGATTCAGCTTTTGCTTACTGCAGTCGCCATTCATTGTTTACATGCACATCTTTTATTTCAATGCACCTGATTTCATTCCGTTTGGTGAATCTGAATGTAGTGTTTACATGAACGCTAAGATTCAGTGATCGGTTGATGTGTGTTTTAACATCGCTAAGAAAATTCCCGCTCCTCCGTGAGAATGCGGAGACCGGTGCGATTTCACAGGTGTCGACTCATCGGTAATGGCGGCCACCGGCCCTCGCGCCGTTCTCCCAGCGGCCCTCACTCGTCCCGCTCGCCACAGTAAACATGATGAATGGACTCATCACGGAGACTCACTAGTAGCCTAGACTTGTTGTTTAACGACTGTGCTCTGTTACCGGTAGGCGTGGCCTCCTAGGGCAGTGAAGCCAAGTGCATTCTGGGAGTTGTTGTCTTTCATCCACATAAGCCAAAAATACATTATCTGGCTTTTCTCAGTCTAGAAAGCTCCAAATTCAAAACTATTTTCACATTTCCTCTACATATACACATTAATCTTTCCAGAGGTGAAGTATCTCTTTAATTGCACATTAATGCACTTTTTTCAGTGTTTTGTTTGATTTGCTGTGCTCTTTCCTCCTCAGGTCTCAAAGATCGCTGCGTGCGCCTACAGCGCCATCTCACAAATCAAAGTAGATGCCAAGGAAGAGCTGGTGGTGCAGTTTGCTATACCATGATTCAGGAAAATGGACCCTGTCCTCCCCACACTCTCTGTTTCTGTCTCTCTTTCTGGCCCTTTTCACTCCTCTGTTCTCCTTCCAAACTTCTTGATATGCAGACGCCCATGTCTTTGTTCTCTGAATGTCCTGCAGATAAATACAAATTCCACCCCAACCAGAGCTACTTTGTGTAAAATCCGTTCACCCCGACCCTTTAAGGCCGCAGCACAGGATACTAGAGGGCGAAACCGTACTGATCCCAGACGGTTTCGCGATGATGAGTTTTGATCAGTTACCGCTCGATCTTCAGGTGTGCTCATGCATTCAGTATCAGACACAAATGTAAAATTCGACCAGTCGATCTCAGGAGCTTGCTACGGTTGCAGTGTAGTTCCTTATCTAGTTACTTTTCTTGCTTTTTCTGTTGGGATTTTCATTGTTAAACGCAATAGCACATCCAAACTTAACAATTATTCTTATACTTTGTGCTAGTTTTACTCGAGTTCGACTGGGTCGATACTTAACACATGCTGTTGGTTCTGCACGTGTAATTCGATTCGTTCGCCTGTCAGGTTCATGGAATAGCTGTGGTTTAGAGCTCATTGTCTCCTAATTAAATCCCATAGATGTTATGCACTCTTTCGAGGATTGGAGACAACATGCATAAGAATAACACCTCTGTATTCTAACCAGGATAACACCCTTTTACTTTAATTTGAACTCTTCATTGGAAGCAGAACGCTGCTTTTATGTGAATGATTTTCTTAAAACTCGATCAAATTGGATCAGCCGGTCGGTTTAGAATTTGAGTCTATTACGTTACCTACTCAGAAGTATGGGATGTCCTGCAACTTTACACCTTGTTAATTAGCATTTTTAACTAGTCAGCATCATTTTTCTCCATTTGCCACTTGGCGGAGTGTTGAGATTATGTGACCAGAACAAGTGACGTGCCGCATGTCAGTATCAATAACACTGGTTGCAATTTGCGGCGAGGTTTCCGAGAATCCTTAAAGCGGCTCTTCTGTGACTGAAGGGAAAGGAGACAGGGTTTTCTTTTTACGAGTCAGAAGCTGCGGACGGCTGGTTCGACTGCGCCAGGCTGTGAGGCCCGTCTAACAAATGTAAACATACTGTCGTACTAAGCAGGAGTTTCGGATAGATCGGGGTGGATGAGGTTTGCGAGTGGGACGGACAGGTTTGTGAGTTACGTTCTTTTGTCAATGCCTTTAATGTACAAAGTGTAAAATGATTCAAGAAGAATGATTAGCGGAAGCGTCGGCGGCTCTCCAGCCCAGGCTGCATTATGCCTAGGTTGTAAGGCTTTCTCGATCAGTCGCTTGTTTTCAGCTTAAGCAACCAGGGACCTTTTTACCTTTGCCTGTTCCACTTTTAATGTAATAAAAATAATTAAACACATGTGTATGCAGTCGCTTTAACATAGTCAAACTTTTTTTTGTGCCGATGACCGAGGAAAGCACTAAGTGAACTGCCATTCTTCTACCGAGTTTGAAATGCCACACAGTATGTTTGTGTGAATTACTTTATTTTTTGATTTTATGTATTTTTGCACGCATACAAAGCCGTGTGGCACCATACGCGCTATCTAGATCGTCGCAAGGCACATTTCTCTTCTCTTGAGGTTTTTAAAGGGATAATTACGCTGCAGGTTAAGATTCAGGCTTTTTTTGTTTGTTTTTGTTGCAGTGGACTAAGTCACTGTTCAAGTTTGTTGATTATCCTAAATGTGGAATACTACCTGATTTACAGAGATCTCGTTTCTTAGGCTAGTACCAAAAAATTAATCTAATTTTCTGTTAATACTGTTTTGTTGAATTAAATTATGCATTAAAGCTTCGAAACTGTAAAGTGTTATTTTATTGAATGTGCGGACATACATTAGTAGCAGTACAATGAGAATATTTGTTAATTCACTGTCCTGCATGCAACACTTCTAGATTGCTTCATGGGACGGTTATCTGTGCTTAAGACGTTTCACCACTCATCCAGTGTGACTTCATCATCAACTAATGAAGAAACACTCTAGTTGACTAAAGTAACTCCAGCCCTGCAACCATTCTGGTTTTGGATAGAGGTTATAGTAAAGGCAACTTAACTGTGGTCATAAACCATTGCAAATAAACATTAGTTTATCAGACATAAAGCCAAGCCATCTGTAACATGGTGTGTTGGAGGAGGAAGGCTCAGGTCCACTTTGCTTCGACTCGTGGATTTGCGTGTGTTTTGCTCTCTTTGCCAAACTGAAGTCAACTCTCGTTCCTGTTTGGTCACTGCACTGAAATCAATCATCTTCACATGAGGAAGGGTGGCAATCAAATGTGCCCTGGGAAGAGGGCAGAAAAGCAAATTAGTGGAATAATCAAACCTCTAATACTGAACATTTGACTGTGATTTTATACACAATGCTGAGCAATTCAACACTTTACCATAAGGTCCCATTTGTTGGGTCTGTGTATAGAATTCAGGAGCCCTTGTTATTAACGACTAGTGTTATATAGCGTTAAGTGAACTGAAGACTTAAAAGGAGTAGTTCATTTTTAAAAAACTTTTGCTGATAATTTACTCACCCCTCTGTCATCCAAGATGTCCATTTCTTTCTTTCTTCAGTGGAAAAGAAATTAAGGTTTTTGATGAAAACATTCCTGCATTTTCTCCATATAATGGACCTTATTGGGCACCAAACGGTTCAAAAGACTGTTTCAATGCAAAGCTGTCAAAGGGCTTTAAATGATTCCAGACAATGAATGAGGGTCTATAGCAAAACGATCGCTCATTTAATAATAAATAACAAAGTTGAAGTTTTATAAGCTCAAATGCTCGCCTTGCTTGTTCTGTGATGCGTGTTCATGACTCCTCTTTGAACTCTTCTATAGAAATGAGCGAAATATTTTTCAGTGTCATATTTGGTTCATTAGAACAAACTGACTCAAAGGGTAGAGACAGTTCATTTTGATAAATGAGTTTGAACAGGAAAGTAGAACAGTTCTTCACAGGAACAGAGGGAACGCAACCATTGAGCTTCTGGAACTTAACTTTATTATTTTATTATTAAATGAGCGATCATTTCATTTGATGAGTCTTTCGATCGTCTGAAGTGACCTTTAAACACCGTTTCATACTCGCCAATGCTGTCTTTTACTTGCATTTGGCAAGTGTTAGTTTAGGTCCTGTGCAATTCAGGAAGCAGGAAAAAAAATTGAAAAAGGCTGTCCTCATTTTTAACCTTCAGATCGTTCCAAATCTGTTTAACTTATTTTGTTCTGTGCAACTCAAGAGTTCAGCATAGACACGACTGATGGCAATTGATGAGGCTACAGCGTTACATGCAGTAAACACATCTTGCTGTATCTGAACTCTGTGATTTTCCACTATGGATCTCTGTACAACAGGTGTTGAAATGCAGTTAGGATCCAGTTACAAACCTCTGCTGTCCTGTGCACAGCAACAGTAATCACAAATAGTTCTGATACACACATGGCATGTGTTCAGGACCTTCCCAGCCCATGGTCTATAATCAAAGGACGTGTCCAGGTCTGGTCTACATCTCACAATCAAATAGAAAGAAATTCAGACCATATAACAAAGCCTACTTTATACACCTTGCATTGAAAGTATGTTTTAACATCAAGCACAGAAATTCACATTCCTGTAATGCAAAAACAAAAATATTTATACATCATGGATTTATTTGTTATACTTCCATTCATTCATGAAAAATGTAATTAAAACAAGTGTAATAAAACTGTTAATCTTAATTTTAGAGTCAGAATTATCAGAACCAATGAGTATTGTTTGTTTATAACCTTTTTACTTTAGCCGACTGCATTTAAGCTTTGAAATTCATAAAAGTTGTGTTCATCTGTGATAATTATCTTGATGGACAAAATCTGAAAGTATCAAACTTTTGTAGATAATTTTTGATTTTAGCAATAATAAAAATAAATATATAAAAAAATAATAATATAAATATAGCGAAAAATAAAAGTAATATTATCTAAAAATATTATTTTATTATTATTATCATTATTAAATGATAATAATAATAATAATAAAATATAGCAATAATTAAAAAAATAAACCTTAATTTCTTTGTGACTGAAGAAAGAAAGACATGGACATCTTGGATGACATGGGGGTGAGTAAATTATCAGCAAAAGTGTTTTGATAAGTGAACTACTCCTTTAAGTGAATGTAAACAGTTGAGAAAGTAAACTGCATGTTTGTGTATCAGTGCATTCACTCTTAAAGTGACAGCACCCTAATATTCCTGTGTGTGTTGTTGGACAAAGAAAATTCACTCACTGCTCTTGACTGAATAACCTTTCTAACATTAATAAGCATTCATTAATAAATATGTTTAATATATACAGTGAAGACCACACAGTGTTATTTTACATTTGCTAACTTCACATTTCTGTAGTTAAAAACTACTGTCTTTAGACCTACAACATCTTTGTTACATTGTATTTGTGCTTTTCCTTGTAATATGATTATTTGTCTTATTTTATTACTAACTGTTTTTAACCATGTTTTACATTTATTTTAGTAAGGCTAGTAGCCTACTTTTAGCTTTGGTATCACAGAATTGCAAAAATGTTGGTGTAATTACTCCGTTAGCAAAAATATTTCCATGACCGGTTAAAAAAATGTTTATGCCTGGTATATTTTCTTGGCCATTGGCAAGTGTGGCAAAAAGTTAGTTTTAGGCCCTGATTGTGCATCTAACTGCCCTATGACCTTCAACCATACCTGTAGTCAGGCTCGGTCACTATGGGGTTGCCGTGCAGAGTGATGGTATGGAGGGACGGCAGCACAGTAAAGTTTATCCACTTCCGACAACTTACAAATATGATTTCCATGGAGATACAACAGACGTAACTCTTTAAGTTGAGTGAGGACCTGACGGAAAGAGAGAATGACATGTGAATGTAGATCATCCTATTATACAGTACACAATCTGCACGTCTCAGTTACACACAAACGGTTCTGCTAGACACAGGTGGTGAAGTGCCGTACTGGGTCGATGTGTTCTATGTTGTTGAAGGAGAGGTCAGGCCAGGCCAGATGTGTCGGCTCAGCAAACAGAGAAGATATTGTGTCCGTCAGACCTGACAAGCCTGAGATGAAGTTGTTGTTGAGTCTGAGCGTCCCGGCTGAGGAACTTCTGCTCTGAGTCACGCTTTAGCCGAGGAGCGCCTGGATTCGGCTCAACAGAAAGAATGTCTGAAGAAAAAGGGATGGAAAGAAAGTTAATAGTGCTTTGGAGGAAAATCAATGCACTGCAATCAATATTTGTACACAGATACAGATTGATAATATTTTTCTGTATACATTTTTTTTCTTGGGAGAAATCTAATTATTTTTACCTCTTCAAATTTCCATTATATCTACAGTATATATAATATACAGTATATATATAATATATATATATATATATATATGCAGTATATATATATATATATATATATATATATATATATATATATATATATATATATATATATATATATTCTGCTTTCTATTGTAATATATAACATATTATAGCTTATTCGTGAACTACTTGTTTTTAATGTGTTAATTTTGTGAACCAGTTGAACCGATTCATTGGAAAGATCCGACTCAAAGGAAGGACTCGTTAAAGCATGTTCTATTTTGTTTCACTCGAAAACGTGACTCATTTCTGGAAATAAAATACGTTCCTAATGTTGACAATTTGAGAATATAAAAAATTAAGAGCGATATAAGCAAAACTTTCAAACCAATATATGAAAGTATGTTCCGTAGAAACACACCTGGAATTGTTTTGAGCTCCTTAAAGGAAAAGTCCACTGGAGATCCAAACATGTTCAAACCCCCAGACTGCAGCAAACAAGATTAAATACTACATAACAGTTGGAAGAGTACAAACACTGGTCTAGAAACGAAGTGCATAAAAGCAAAAACAAATGGATTTACATAGAGTTAATATGCAAGTTTAAAATGAACGAATAATTTTCTGAATTGTCGTCGTAATTTTCAGGAGTTCTTTAATCATAGCAAGTTAGGGAAAAGCCGCAACAAACTTACCATAGAAACAACGCGTTTAGTATTGCATTCTGGGAGATGTATTTCTTTCTAAACTGGAGACTTTTCAAGACTTCCCACAAGGGCGTTGCGGACGAAGCTGCGCTCTCATTGGCTACTTTGATTTGCGTCATCACGTGATGACCAATAGCTGTTCAGATTCAGTTCGGCGTTGTGAGTTTTGAATTTGAAAATGTTTGAGTGAAGGATTGGACGTGCGTCTTTGCTTCGACTTAACCCGAAATCACGGTAAAACACATAATTCATTAATATATAAGTATATTCAGATTTTGGGTTGTTTTATGAGGACACTATTTCTGCTTCGGTCGATGTGTTGTTTAAACATTGGTAATGTAAGCGGACAAAACGCTGCAGGGTAAACAAACAAACAAAGCTTAAACGTACTGGTTGAACATAATACTGTAATGCTA
Organism: Hybognathus amarus; assembly: GCA_030378365.1. NCBI lineage: Eukaryota > Metazoa > Chordata > Actinopteri > Cypriniformes > Leuciscidae > Hybognathus > Hybognathus amarus. The sequence continues at coordinate 162,500 of JAQIUQ010004055.1, read as the reverse complement.
ATTATATTCGTGTTTTTTGCACTGTCATATTAAAGCAATAATGTGCAGTAAGGTTAACATATATGTGTCATAGGTTTGAGTTTTGTTTATTATGATTAAAATAATCAAATGTCATGCAATGTCATTGAATAAATGTGTTATTTGTGTTGTTACAGTAACGTTATCTGTTATTCAGAAGTAGATTTACAACATGAGTGTACACATAAAGCACACATACTTCATAATCTGTGTAACATCTTGCTGGTTTCATTACAATGGATTTAAAATGTTTTATAGTGTTCACCATGAAGTTCAATAGGACCAAGGCGGGACCACTGTTGATATGGGTAAGACAGTTCTCATTTTAATGTATTGACACAAACACACAAATGGGGTCCTTTTGGATTTCATACAGAATTATAAGTAAGATTTTGTTTAAAAGTGATTTAAGAATATTATAGGTAAATAAATAAAATAAAAAACTCACAAAGTATTGCTTAAATTCTACTGTGTGTCATCCACAGATTTACAGAACTAATATATATCATTTTGGTTTCTTTACTCAAGAAAATATAAACAGAATAATGACAGATAGCAACATGGTGTTGGCCCAGATCCCGGCCACATCTGGATTTCACAACAAACATAGTCAAAGTCTATCTTTGTGAGCGGACACTATGTTGCTGTCTGGATAGTTATTTGAATCTATTGTCATGTGTAACGTTTTATTACAGTCTGTTTTATAGTTTTAACAACTAAAATGTTTCCTCTGTAAAGTTTCAAGAGATCTTAATATTGACGGTTGTCCTTTTGACAGATGAATGCCATGTTTCCCGAGAAGCCGATCTGGAAGCTTCGTTCATTTGGAGATGGGGTCCGACTCCTGGAGATCTTCGGCAAACTGTGAGTTGTCATTTTGAGATGGTACATATGGAAATGACTTGCAACGTAATTTGCCTCTGACTAATGCCTCATCCATTACTGTAGAAACGGGGAGTTGAACATTGAGGTTTTAAAGACTTTATCCCTGAATGAGAAATTGAAAATCATCTTCAATGATTTGCATGGTGAGTTTTAAAATCTGTGCTCATGTCTTTCTTTCTACAATTTCATGCTTGTACAAGATCTGTAGTTTTAGTTAATTTGTTGTAGACATTGTAAAATTAATGAGAAACAGTTTATTAGTAGTGACATTATGCTCTATTACCAGTATTTGGATCAAAATGTTGGTTAATGCAGAAAATACTTGTCACTTATTTATAAAAATGTGGTTGTGGTTCGGCACTTACATTTAAAAGTAACTTGGGCCATATAAATTTTGAAATCTTAAACATCGGTTCATAACTATAATGTTTGCCAAATTGATGTGCACAAATGTTTTTTTATTTATTTAAAAAAAGTTTTTCTGCATTTAGAATTTCAGGTAAGAATAACTTGTTTTTAACTTTCTGTTTTCCATATGCAGATAAATATCACCTCACCGAAAGACAAAGTTTCCTCATCTTACAGAAAATCAGTCATGGGATTGACCTGGAGCTCCAGCTTGCCAAGGTATTTGTGCTCTAAATCAGGAGGTTTCAAACTAAATGAATAATAAAAAAAAATTAGATACTGATTAAAACAATATCTAATAAAATGTAATTAATGTAAACAATTAGATTATGATAAATACTACATCTAACAATACTGTACTATACATTGTAGAAGAAAAGACCAAATAAAATGTAACTTAAAATGTCCCTATTATGTTATTTTAAAGGCTCCTAATTTAAATAGATTTACCATACATGCATCAAAGGACAAAAAACAAATGTTCTCATAATATATATTGTACATCACCTAATTTCTCAGAGTCCGAAACTGGTTTGTTCGAAGTCTCTAAACTCCTCCTATCTGAGGGCCTGCTCTGCTCTGATTGGTCAGATGGCTCAGTCTGTTGTGATTGGTTTACCTCTTGCAGCACATGTCGAAAAATTAAACGGTCGTCACAATATCAAGAATTCCAGCTCTTGAATCTTCCTCGGCACTTAGCCTATATACACAGAGTTACAGTCATGATGGTGTTCGGTTTGATTGTATCAATTGGTGCGTGAGCTAAGTCTTTTGAAGTGGATTCGACAGCGCAGAAAACAGCGTTTCTCGACATGTCGAACAACACGAAAGTCTCAGCTACAACTAAAGTATTTGAGGTGTTTTTAAACCATTTTCAGCTGGCAGGCAGCCAGTGAATGATGAACCATAGGCAGTAATTATGCAAATTTGTTACTTGGGTTTGTAACAGGAAGTGAGACTGGAGTCATGGACGAACTCGTTTCAGGCAGTTCAGAATCGATTTTGTTTTTTTTGTCTGTTGTATCTTTTAAACTTTGCTTTTTACATTCCCAAATCTATTTTACATTCACAAATTATGTTATTCACTGCATTAAAGAGGATATTAGGGGCACTTTAATATAAATTATAGTCTCTATAATAGTGTATTATGCTAATTTAAATTAATCTAAATTGAATGTAAGTTTTATACATGAGAAGCTGTCTTTTTTTAATTTTAGGATATGGCCCCTTGCATGAGTGATCATATTTGGTGGTCTTGTAACATCTAAAATGTTGAAAATATTTTATGAATATTATCCTAGTGGTTTGGATAACAAAATAATAAATCAAGTTATAATGTACTCACTTTTAAAGGGGTCATTTGATGGTATTTTAAAAGTTCATTATTTTGTTTGTTGTGTGTAATAGAATACATTAACATGTTTTAATGTCCATCATAGCAGCTCCTGTACTCACAGTCAGTCTGAAACGCACTGATTTATACAAAGTCCCTCCTTCTGAAAATGATAGAAGCCATGTCAAATAATTTCGGGTTAGAATTGTTCCTTTAATGAAATGCGTGTTAAATGTTGTGTGTTTATCTGTGCACAGGTGATGCTTCTGCTTTGTTACTGCAGTTTTAAAAAGGGCAACCTGTTACCCTTGGATTCAAGAACAGAATTGGTGAGTCTTTAACGAGCTGCTCGAATGCTTCGCTCTCTGTATATCTAGTGTTTCTCAATGCATCTCATTTTGAAATTGTCACTCTTTAACAAAGGTTCTTTTGTTGTTTCTTTCTGTGTCAGCCGGAGATTACATCCATGTTTCGTTTTGTTAAAGTTGATCTTGATGGTTTGTCGTTAGACGAAGGCTTGGATCAGTTTCTAGACCAAGACTGTAAGTAGTCATGTGATTAAGTGTTTGAACACATGTTCATTATTCAGCATTATTGACTGTGTATCAGTGTTTATCAATGCCTAAGTAAATGAAGGCAAGGGCTATTTGGGTTTTCATAACATTTTGTTTCAGACTAGTGGAAAGTAAACATGCACAAATAGTGCACTTTATCTATTTGTATCTGTAGAATTCAATTACAATACACATCTTTAAAGGCTTTTTCCTCATCTCTACTTCAGCAGCTTTATATACACCAATTTACAGTTGTATTCCTACAGAGGGGTTTATTCATACATCATTACCCTCATTTTATTTTAATCCTAAAAACATTGTGAAAATGTGTTTGTTTTTTCCCCTCTCTGGCTGTTGACTATTTCCTGATTTGAGTGATGAAAAAGATCAAAATCCCCTCTGTAAAACCCTTTAACTTTTCATGTCAACAAAAAGACTCTTTTAAACCTGACTTTATCCAGTGTTTGGATTTGTGTTCTGGAAATAATGAAAATTGGTGCATATCTGAATTAGATAATCCCTAATTTGCATACTTAAACAACATTTCTGGTAACCTGTAATAGATAAAAGTGATCATTCAACTGGAAAAGTATGGTGATATCTGTAATATTTCCACCAAATGTAATCTTTGCTCATGAATCCTCTGTCTCTGAGCGGTTCCGACGGTTGTGAACTCTGAGACGGTGTGAGCAGCGGCAGCTCGATATCGTACACTGACGACGAGTCTCCGCTCTTCAGCCGGTTCCAGCAGCTTCCCAGAGTTCAGTTTCAAGAGCTTTCGCACAGTGGCTTCCAGCTCAGACAGGTCAGTGCGTTTTGTGCTGATCCCGTGGAGAAGGACAAAGCGACTTAAACTAAAATGTTAAATCAGTCACAGCTTCAGAAAGTTATAACTTAATTATCAGTGATAATAACAAGTAAGCAAGTACGTATTGAAAATACTTTTTGTTTACAATAAAACCATTAAGTTAAGGTTTTTTGAAATGTTCAGTACTATTTAATCTCAAATCAACACATTTGTGGTATCATTTTTATTTCCTTTTTGTTTTACCTTTTTTTTTATTTTGTGAAAAATGGCTCACTAACCGTATCTATGCAAAGTTATATACAATTGTACAACTTTTGCGCCCATGACAGCACAATGCCATAAATCCAAAAACCCAGAAACGACTATAAAAAGTAGTTTACAGCTCAATGAATTCACACATTTTTAATAGAAGTATTTCTATATTTATGTAAGTGATTTTATAAATTAAAAAACTTTATTTTCTGATTTTAAATCCTCCAAAAATGGGTTCCATTCGCTTCCATTAAAGGTGCCTTCCTTTAAGAAAATGCGGGACGAGTCAAAACTATTTTTTGTGGTAATAAATATTACACTACAAATGTCGTAGATTAAGCTTGAACTTATTTTTAAGCATCAAAGATGTACTGTACAGGATTTCCCTTTCATAAAATATTGCGTGATGTTGGAAAATTATAGATTTGGAAATGATAATTTACTGAATGATAAATCCTCAAATAATACCCATGCATCCCTGATCTCCAGCTCTCCAGTGCCAGATTTAATGAGCACACCACATTACCAGTTGAAGAGACTCCGGAAAGAGTTGGCACATGAGGGAGATGTGAGAGACGAGCTGGAGAAAGAACTGACTGATCAGATCAACATCATCTCAGAAAAAGGTATCCTATATGCGATCTGGAGTGAATTATGTAAACTGGGGTGAATTTGGCTGAATTTCTCTTTTGCACACAGAGGGTCTGATAGTCCAACTGCAGCACAGGGTGGACCGAATGCTGAGAGAACAACAAGAGCTGGAGCATGACCATAAAGCTGCTCTTCTGGAGCTGCAGGAGAAGAACGAGAGGTGAGGGGCAAGAAGGGGAAGGTGGACTATGGCCCTGTTTACACCTGGTATTAAGACGTGTTTTGGTCGATCGGATCTGGTATGATACGAAGTAGACGAGGGAGATACATTCCTGTTTGAATCCGTCTCTTGTCCCTTTTCACCCACTTCTGTCCTGATTTATTTGAGGGGAGGGTCTATGAGCGGCTAAATATGTTGGTTTCTTTCGATCTAATGGATGATATAATCTCACGAAATTTACATGTGAACGCCACAGAGACGACAAAACATTAGTCAAAGCCTTACTAATGTTTTAAACATGGAAAAGTGTTAATAAATACTATGAAATATATTGCTAGTTTGTGTTAGTTAATGCATTAGCTAATTCTAAGAAATAAGACTTATTGTAAAGCTGTTTTTTCTTGTAAAGTCTTCTCCGCAGAGTGCACGAAGTTGTGAAGCAGTGCCATGATTTAAAAACCGAAAACTCTCAGAAGGACAAACAGATTGATAAACTAACAGAGGAGAACCAAACTTTCGCTGCTCAGGTGAGAGTACTTTTATTTTTCCCCCTTCCTTTCTGTCTGGCAAACATGTTTAAAATGAATTTCTTTCTCACACTGGACTCATCAGGTGCGAAACGCCTTCGCTCAGCTGGCGAGAGCCGAGGAGGAAGTTACAGAACTCAGCGTTGGCCCATGAATCGTCACTGGCTGAGTGGAGGAGCAGAAAGGAGTTTCTCAGAGCACGAGTTGAACGAGGCCGTCACACACAGGGTACAGCATTTCAAATTACATTAATCATGTTGTGTTTCTTTGCTTTGTACTCTACCTGACTGGTATGTATTAATCTGTATTATTTTCTTCCCTCCTGTTTTCCTCGTTCAGGAGTGTCTGAGTGAGCAAGTGCAGATCCTTCAGGGAAAGATCTCCGTTCTGGAGGATGAACTCCTGAAAGCTCAGTCTCAGGAGAGAGGAGAGGTTTTGGGACCCATCATGGAGGTGAGATATTTCTGTCTTTGCGTCATGATAATGTTTACACAGGGTTATATTTTGTTTTCTGATGGAAAGATCCTTATATTTTGGTCAGTATGTCTAATAATGTTATGTTCAACAAACTTGCAATCAGATTGCATGGCTTCCCAGTTCAGGTCTTTTCTTGTATGGGCTTTGCTAAATATTTAGCTGTTTTATTCAAGATGCCTTCCAAGGAGCTACTAAATATTAGCATGACTGATGTCAATCATATATGCAGATTGATATCTAATATTTTATCGTGATGATGCACAACATAATCAGGGTTAATCAGAGTCTAAAGCTCATTTCATGTTTTTTCAGTACATGCATTGACTGTTAAAAGGAAAATATTGTAAGAAACAACTTAGAGCCCAAAACATCTTCATTGAATTGACCGATGTTGACTAACATTTTTAATCTCTTTTTGTTTTTCTCAGTGGGAAAAGCTTAAACAGGAGCTGGCAGATCTGACTCTTAAACTTGCTGAGCTTCAGGACACTATTTCCCGTCTTGAGAAGGAGAAGACGGAAGTTGAGGCTTTGTTGGCTGAGGAGAGAGCCTCTTTTGAAAAGGAAACCAGAAGACTACAGATGGTTGTGTTCGATCTGGAGCAGTCAGTCAACAGCATCCCGTTTGAGAGAGAAACGCTGGAGGAGGCATTACGGAGTCAGAAGGAAATGCTCACTGCGCAGATATCAGCTCTGGAAAGTGATGTTTCTCGTCTGCAGCAAGTGGAAGCGCAGCTGACAGCGGAGATCAAAATCTCAGCGGACCTCCGCCAGACAGAGAGAAGAGCTAGAGGGGAAGGTTGTATCTTTAGACAAGATGGTTCATGCTCTGCATGCTGAGATCCAGGGTTTGGAAGTGGAGAGAGCATCACAACAGGATGTCCTGAATGCCATGATTATTGAGTTGCAAAGCGCCAAGAACACAGTTCAGGAATATGAGAAGAAGCTGGAAGAGCATCAAAAAGTTGTAGCAGAGAATGTTTCTTTGAAAAAGGAGGCATGCACATTGCAGCAGGAGCTTGATGAGCATCTGCAGGCCATTGGAGACCTTCAGGGGCAAATAAATGTTCTCAGACAGGAGAAAACTGAAGGAGAGAACCAGGTTAGTCAGGCTTTGACTAAAATTGAAAGCCTCCAAACTCACATTCTGGAACTGTCTGAGCAGATTTCCCTAAAAGATGAAGAAATCAGAAATCTGAGGAACGAGTCGACTCTGTTGACCACGAGCTGAAGCTTGTGAAGGAACAAAATATTGAAATAAACGAATTGATCAAATCCAATCGCAAAGAGCATGAGGAGACGGTTAAAAAACTTCAGCAAGAGCTTCACTCGGCTTCTTCAGCCGCATCAGAAAAACAAGAGGAAATGCTGGTTCTGTCAACAGAGGTAACCTCTCTTAAAGAGCAGATCTGCCGTTACAGTGAAAATGAAGTGCTGAAACAACAAGAAATCTCTGTTTTAGAGACTCAAACACAATGTGTTGCAGGAAAATCTGACCTCTCTTATGAACCAGCTGGCTGAGGCGACAGCTACAGCTTCACGTAAAGATGCTGAGCTTCTCTTCGTTCAAAATGAGATTCACCAACAAGAAAGCCTAAGAAAAAAGGCTCAGGAGCTTGAGACTGCCAAGCGTGAGGAACTTGAAAGAACAGTGAGTGAACTTCAAGATAAGATCCTAGAGGTCTCCACTCTTGCCTCTGAGAGAGATGCTCAAGTAATTTCTCTTCAAGAGGAGATGAAAGATCAAGAGTTGAGGGCCAAACAGTCTGAAGATGAGCTCCGCAGAGAGCTAGAGGAGAAGGTTGGTAACCTACAAGGAGAATTAGATGCGTTCAATCGTTGTGCCTGCAGACAAGGATGATCAGCTGGGCTCTTTAGGTCAAAAGCTGAAGGAGATGGAAGGACTTTTCCTTCAAAAGGGAGAAAGATATCCTTGAGATGCATCAGACAAATGAGGATCTGGAGAAGAGGCTTGTTGATGAGAAACAACAACTGGAAGAGTACCAGCAGAAATGGGAGATGGTGATGAAGGGAAAGAGACCACCTGTCAATTGAAGTAACATCTCTCAGTGATAAAATCTGCAGTTACCAAGACACTGAAGTGCAGAAGCAACAGGTGATATCTGTTTTAGAGGTAGAATGCAACCAGTTAAAAGAAAACATGGCTACCCTTGAGAAGAAGTTATTAGAGGAGGCAACTACAGCTTCACAGAAAAATTCTGAGCTTCTCTTGCTTCAAAATGAGCTTCACCAACAAGAATGTATTAGAGAAAGGCTCAGGAGCTTGAAACTGCCAAGTGTGAGGAACTTGAGAGAACAGTGGCTGAACTTCAAGCTAAAATCCTAGAGGTCTCCACTCTTGCCTCTGAGAGGGAGGCTTCTCTTCAAAATGAGTTACAGGATCAATTGAAGGCCAAACAGTCTGTAGATGATCTCCGCAGAGAGCTAGTGGAGAAGGTAGAAACCCTACAAGGAGAACTAGATGCGGTCAATCGCTTGCTGCAGACAAAGACAATCTGCTGGGCTCTTTAGATCAAAAGCTGAAGGAGATGGAAGGGCTTTTGCTTTCAGAAAGAGAAAGATGTCCTGGAATTGCATCAGGCAAAGGAGGGTCTGGAGAAGAGGATTGATGAGCTTGTTGTTGAGAAACAACAACAACTGGAGGAGTACCAGCAGAATTTGGAGATGGTAAGGAGGGAAAAGGATAACCTGTCAACTGAAGTAGACTCTCTCAATGATGAGACCGCAGCTACCCAGGATGCTGAAGTGCAGAAGCAAGAGGAGATGTCTGTTTTAAAGGTAGAATGCAACCAGTTAAAAGAAAACATGGCTACCCTTGAGAAGAAGTTATTAGAGGAGACCGCTACAGCTTCACAGAATAATTCTGAGCTTCTCTTGCTTCAAAATGAGCTTCATGAACAAGAACATATTAGAGAAAAGGCTCAGGAGGAGGTTGAAACTGCCAAGCGTGAGGAGCTTGAGAGAACAGTGACTGAACTTTCAAGCTAAAATCCTAGAGGTCTCCACTCTTGCCTCTGAGAGATGCTCAAGTAATTTCTCTTCAAAATGAGTTGAAGGATCATTTGAGTGCCAAACAGGCTGAAGATGATCTCCGCACACAGCTAGAGGAGAAGGTTGGTAAACTACAAGGAGAATTAAGATGCGGTCAATCGACTCGTGCTGCAGACAAGGACGATCAGCTTGGCTCTTTAGATCAAAAGCTGAAGGAGATGGAAGGGCTTTTCCTTCAAAAAGAGAAAGATATCCTTGAGATGCATCAGGCAAAGGAGGGTCTGGAGAAAGAGGCTTGTTGATGAGAAACAACAACTGGAAGAGTACCAGCAGAAATGGGAGATGGTGATAAAGGAAAGAGATCACCTGTCAATTGAAGTGACATCTCTCAGTGATAAAATCTGCAGTTACCAAGACACTGAAGTGCAGAAGCAACAGGCGATGTCTGTTTTAGAGGTAGAATGCAACCAGTTAAAAGAAAACATGGCTACCCTTGAGAAGAAGTTCTGAGGAGACAACTACAGCTTCACAGAAAAATTACTGAGCTTCTCTTGCTTCAAAATGAGCTTCATGAACAAGAACGTATTAGAGAAAAGGCCCAGGAGCTTGGAGAACTGCCAAGCGCTGAGGAACTTGAGAGAACAGTGAGTGAACTTCAAGACTAAAATCCAACAAGTCTCCACTCTTGCCTCTGAGAGGGAGGCTTCTCTTCAAAATGAGTTGGAGGATCAGTTGAGGTCCAAACAGTCTGAAGATGATCTCCACAGAGAGCTAGTGGAGAAGGTAGAAACCCTTCAGCGACAATTGGAAACAGCCACTCTTGAAGTCACAGACAAAGACCAAGTCCTGCAGACTTTGTATCAGAAGCTGAATCAGACGGAACTGTTGTGCCAACAAAAGGAGAAAGATGTTCTTGATATGCAGCAGGTAAAGGAGGACTTCGAGAAAGGATTGATGAGCTTGTTGTTGTGAAACAACAACTGGAGGGGCTCCAGCAGAATTTGGAGTTGGTGAGGAAAGAAAGAGAGCATCTGTCAACCGAAGTAATATCTCTCAATGATAAAATCCGCAGTTACCAGGAAAGTGAAGTCCAGAAGCAACAGGAGATGTCTGTTTTAGAGGGTAAACACAACACATTAATGGAGAACCTGGCTGCTCTTAAGACACAAGTAGCAGAGCTGACAACTGCAGCTTCTCAGAAGGAGTCTGAGCTTCTGTTGCTTCAAAAGGAGTCTAGCAAAAGGGCTCAGGACCTTGAGAAGGACGTATGTGAACTTCAGGCTGAAATACAAGAGGTCTCCGCTCTCTCCTCTGAAAGGGAAGCTCAAATAAGTTCTCTTCAAAATGAAATGAATGATCAACAATTAAGGGCCAAACAGTCTGAAGATGATCTCCGCACAGCGCTTGAAGAGAAGGTTGAAACACTTACAGAGACAACTAGACACTGCCAATTGTGAGGTTACTGACAAAAACTATCTTTTGGAGTCTTTGGATCAAAAGCTGAGGCAGGCGAAAGAGATGTGCCAACAAAAGGAAAAAGATGTAATTGAGATGCATCAGGCAAAGGAGGAACTGGAGAAGGATTGTTGAGCTTGATGCCAACAAACATCAAATGGATGGCTGCCAGCAGAATTTGGAGATGCTGAGGCAAGAAAGGAGCCATTTGACTTCTCTCAACCACGTCTCTCCAGAGGGAGTGTGACGCCTCCCAGAAGATTACAGAGCTCAGCTAGAGTTGAAGATTGAGGAGAAAAACGGTTCCATCCTTGCTCTTAAAAAGGCTTCCCGACAGTGGGAGGAACAGAATCAGGAACTCCTGGAACAGCTGAAGACAAAGTCAGAAGCAGTAGAGCACTACAAATCACAGGTCTGTGTTGAGTTAGATCTTGCTATGTTTCTATGGCAAATCCTCATTGCACAACTGGAATTGCTCCAGTTTGATATCACCTGCCCTTATTTAAAACTCAATGGCTGTCTTATGGTTCTTCCTCAGGTGGAGAAAGCCATGAATCACTACAACGGTAAAAAGCAGCTGCTGGTGGAGGCTCAGGAACTGAACAAAAATTTCGAGCAATCACTTGAGGCCAGTAAGAGGGAAGTTAAAGCTCTAGAGGCGGAATTGAAGCTAGCGCGTATGGAGCTTGACCAGGCAAACGCCAAAGAGAAGAAGCTTGCGGCCAAAGTGAAAACCTTAGAGGCACAAGTTAGTTTACATTCTTAATCTTTCAATAATGTCGAAACGAAACAAGTTTTTAAATGTTTGAATTTCATGACTGATTGTGTGTTGGTCTCAGGTCGACTTTGCTGATAGGCAACTGCGAGACCATCACGAAGATTACTGATGACATTGAGTACATGAGACATAGGGAAAGTCAGTACATAAGAGTCCCAGAGAAACGTCAGGACACCAGCACCGACAGCTTGGAGTTTGAGCTGAACGATTCGCTCAACCCTGACAGGTAACTAAACCAGCATATTTGTACAAGTTTCTCACATAGTTAATATTCCAGTTAACTCATGCAGTGTCATTGTCTTCTTTTCCCAGTCGTTCAGCAGTACCGGGTGAATCCAGCACTCCGCTAGTACGCAGTTCTGAGCGCTTGGCTGCTAAACGCCGTGCCTTGGGGCCGAATCCCTGGAGACTCTCTACTTCACGCCAATGGGTCAACAAGGCAACAAGCGTAAAGCAGATCACAATGATGCCTTTGAACACAAACTGGAGTCCAGCATCACTTCCATTGGCGATCTTGTGGTTGACTCTGCGAAGAAGTTGACCGCTTCGGCTCGCAGGCGACGTACTACACAAGTTATCAACATCACACTTGCTAAGGTTGGAAATGCACAAATGTCTTTTTGCCTTCTACTTGTCATTGGGTTAAAAAGAAAGTTTGAGTTTGGCTATTGTAAAGTTAGTTCCACCTTCAGCATTAAAGAGCCAATCAGTAAAACTGACTGGACCAACATGATACACTGTAAAAATGAATATGCTTTATATTAATCAATAAGAATTGTGGCAACAGATTACAAGCAATATTATTAATTAAATTTAACCAATTAGAATTGTATAATAATTAATCAAATTAATTCCTTAAAGTTAACCATTTTAAAATGAGTAAAGTTTACACCAAAAAAAATTAACAAATATCTCCCTAACAGACAGGCATCAAATATTAAAAACTCTTTATTTTATATTGCCAACATTAAAGACACCTGATGTTAACAAGCAGAATCACTGAAGGAGAAAAACGTAATTTTAAAACAAACCTAAAAGAACACCGAATCACCATACGAATGGGTTTTTTTGGTTGTTGTTGTAAGTTTTACTCATTTTAAAATGGTTAACTTTTAAGGAATTAATTTGATTAATTATTTACTCAATTATAATTTGTTAAATTTAATTAATAATATTGCTTGTAATCTGTTGCCACAATTTTTTTGATTAGATAAAGCATATATTTATTTTTACAGTGTATATACAGTTTTAGCCTAATTTTCACACATTACTGCAATGCCGTTGCTCACGGTTATGGGTGCTTATGCATTGGTTGGACCAACCTGAAATATCCTCTTTAATTCTATTTGTGGGCAAGAAACTGTATTTTACGAGACGTTTTACGTCAGATGTTATTGCTGATTTTAAATGTTATTTAGTTGTAAGTTTGGCAAGCCGAATTCAGTGATTTCCACATACAAGAGAATAGACAGCTGTACTTGCATGACTGAAAATAGCTTCCCAAGAGTGCCAGCTGATTTGCCTTTAAATAGGCATTTACTAGTAATATTAATTCAGTTGTGACTTCATGACTTCTTGCGTTGCAAAGGTTATAAGGAGTTTGTTTTATTCTTTCTCGTTTAGAAAACACCAGGAAGCGCTGAAGGTGAGGAGTCGTTTTCTAGTCTGCACTCTGCCCGATCTCAGCCCAACTTGGCAGTCCGTCACTTACGACCAATCTCCTTGGACCTCTCGGAGGAAAGTTCATCAAAAACAGACACCCTTCAAAATCTGCCTGGGTATTGACAGAGTGCCGTGCATACCATCGCCCCACTCAAGAGGTGAAATTTTGTTCTTAGACCTTATTGCTTATAGTTACTTTGCACAATAATTTAAATTAGGGCTGCATGATTAACCAAAATAAAATACTATTTGCGATATGGCGTAATGAGATTATCAAATTGCATTGAAATGTTGTGTTCATTTACACTGTGTTTTCACTGGCTCAAAGAGGTTTGGTTCACAGTAAAAGTATCTCCACACAAACTCATCTCTGCATATCTGCTTTGAGTTTGAGTCGCTTACAATGTGCATTTGGGAACACAACATGCTGCCAGACCATCTTCTCATTATTGTAATGAGAAGTGCTTATAAACTGGCTTTAAAGACTTATGAAAAAGTTTGATTTAATGTTTGTAAAAGACAGCTATAAATATTAATACTGTCATTTTGCAGTTGTAATGTAAAATAAAATTACTATTATATTGTATTAAATACTCTATTTTTATTTTCCTGATGAAATATTACAATAGTAATATTTCTTATTTTGCTTTTTTTGTAACTTAATCAAAATATATATTTTTTAAGATATATTTTATAGTCATTAACATTGTTCTGTTCTCTGAATCATTAATTGGATTCTTTATCAGATTCTAAAGCACAACTTTTATAATAAAAATTGCTACAACTGATTTAATAATTTTGGTTTAAATACTCCTAGTTTACACTGAAATGTTACAATAATAATATTTTTTTTAATACATTTTTATTATTAATGATATATATATTTTTTTTTTTCTCATATTGATATTTAATTAATTTTTTTGGCCAAATTGTGCAGCCCTAAAAAGAAGCATAGTAAACAAAAAAGTTTTTTATTGCGTTTTAAATCAGTCAGCATTTCTTATCAGGCAACCTACCAATTTGCACCACCAAATCATGCCTGATACATAAGTAAACTAACTTATTGTGTGTGTTGTGCAGCCACCAGTACGTTCTGTATTGGAGCGGAGAATGAACCCGAACATGCTTCTGATGATTGGATGCTAGATTACGCCGAATTGCAGGCACGAAACAAAGTCTGTCTGCCCCACCTGAAGAGCAGCTACCCTCTGGAGTCCAGGGTAAGCTTGTAATAGTTAGCTTTAGCTGGGTTGTTTGCATAAAACTAGAATCGAAACGTATTGTTCTGCCTCTGTAGCCCAGCCTGGGACCCTCGTCTCACCGCAACCGACGATGACCTGCGCATGGGTGACCCGGATGAGACGATCCGACGTGCTTCCATGGCTCCGGGTCGAATACAAGAGACCCTAAACTCTCGCCGCTTCTCCCTTGCGCCCGGAGTGAGTTCGACCCAGGGTCCTGCACTCTCCCAGCCTCAGCGCGCCACCATGTTGCCGGGTCAGATCCGGTCCAGCACTGCTGCTCACCGGGCGTCTCAACTCACCAAAACAAGCTCACAGCTACGTGCTTCAGAAAATAAACGCAGCCCGCTGGCTCCCAAACGCCCTGGATCTCAACTACAAGGCCCAGAGCACACCTGAGGTACGAGATTCGAGATGAAGGGCAAATGTTGATCCCACTTGATTAATGTTTAGAATTTTCTTTGAATAAGAAACCTTACTTAAATGCAAGACTGTTAGTTACAGATGTTGTTGTTTCTACAGGCAAAGAAATTGGCAAGTTGCTTCCCACGACCAATGACACCTAAAGGCCGGTTCGGAAACAGTCAAAACAGACCTCCAAACTCTCCGGTGAAGTACTTTTGTTTAACACGTGGTTACTAACCTAGACTTTATTTGAGGACAAAATTGCTGTTAAATATGTCCAGAATTTAACTAAATGGCTATTTGGACACCCAGCTACTAATGGTTTATAAAACACCTAAAGAGTTTTAAGACTTGAACTTTTAGTGTTTGTGATTTGCCGTTATTACATTCAGCTTTATTTAAAAATAATAGGAATATTTTAGGCCAACTTTGAAAGATAATTTGCCATAAAACGTGTATTTAAAACAGCAACTAACACGTTGCTGCATAAAGGCTACAACGGTTGTCTAATGTACTTTTAATTTTTTTTGTAGTAATTTTGTGTTGTAAAGCAAAATGTCTAAGTATATTATATTTCAGACCTTATTTAAAAAAATCTATACAGTAGTGGCCTAAAGGGGGTGTATTTGTTTTTAATTACCCTACAAGTTCAATTAAAGCAAAAAATGAGGAAAATATTTGTGTTTTAAATATGAGGGAAGAACAAAACCCTAAACTTGACACTTTTTTGGCAAAAGTCTACAGCTAGAGGTTTTATTTTACTAGGCAAGTAAGAAATGCATAGAAAAACATACACTTACTATATAATAGTCAGTTATTAATATTTTATATCAGTAATATCAGCACAATTTCGCATGTTTCCGTTGCCTTATCACAAATATGTAAAATTGACTCAAAGTGAACTATAATGCTTAAAAATAAATAATATTTTGATAGTCCATTTTCCTAGGCTGAACATTACCGTAGGCCGCTACTGCATAAGAATAAAGACCCAACACTAACTGTCACCGCCCCACAGGTGGGACGTTTGCCACTATATTTTTAAATCAATTATATCTTAGTAAATACCTTTAGTAATATTGACAAACTATATATCATTTGAAAGCTTACAATCTCTAGTTTCCATATTTGGTGACTGATTTTCAAAATATATTACAGAGGAACCATAATTTATCAATATGCAACAAGAATATTTTCATACTCATAAAGCGAGTTCAGACCTTTATTTTAAAATAGCAGAGAACATGAAAAATCATGAAAAAATGGTAGATACCTCAGTTTGTTTTCATGCCAAAAGTTCTAAAGATAGCATCCATACAATTATTTTGGAAAAAAAGGACTGAAAAGTTTGAAATATCAAGACAAAAATATTGGAGGCGCCCTTATATGGGCAGTAATGGAGTCTGATTGTGCCCTAGTGAAAAAGTTTGGTACTGCGCTCAAACAAAATCTCACTGAAAGCTAATTTTTGAGATATCAACCTAAAATTTGAAACACAACTTGTTCAGATTTTTGGCTTTGATTTTTCTGCAGTTTTAGAGTAGCCCAGGTTTTGAAAATATATATTTTATGTAAAATATAAATAATTAATATTTTTACATTGTACATTTCCATAAACTCAAACTTCTATAACTTTTTTTCTGTTTAACTTTCTTAATTTATTTCACTTCTACAAAAATCTGCCAAATGTCTTCTTTAAAACAAGACCAATCATATGTCTATATTCCAAAGCATTCTTGAATTACAACCATTTAAGTTTGAAATGTGCATTTTCATGTCTATTCAAAAAAAAAGGGGGGGGGGGTGACGGTTAAGAGGTTAAATAGTACAATTTTAGCCTAAATAAATAAAACAATCATGTAAATAATTTCATAATACGCCTTTTACGAAAATAAAGTTGCAATATTATGCCTTTTTTAAATATTATTACAGTAGTGCTACAAACTACAAACTCATTATGTAACATGTCCTTCTTTGGAAGCATGTTTTATGTTCTCATTTAGATGGCTAGGTAAAGGGGTTTGATTATGCAGTATTAATATGTCACTCTTTCACCTGTAGGCCGAAGCGAAGGCAGTCTGTGGTGTTCACTGTTGTAAACACCCGAAGAACAGCGGTCGAGGGGACAGCAGGCTTCAGCGCGGCCTCAACAAACTGCGTAACAGCGCTCGCAAGTCTTCCCGCTGCGTGGCCAGTCGTGCCCTGCGTTCAGCCGCGAGCGCCAAATCTCCACTCGACTCCACGCTCAGGAAGTCTCCCAGGAACAAGTCCCCCAAATCCTCCAACGCCAAAAAAGGTACAATAAACCCTTCTGTTTTAGAAAACGCTCTCTCTGTAGAATACATGAACACTTAGACCATGTACAGTAGTCAACATTTGAAGTGGATTCAAAAAAGTTCATCAAAGACAACGGTTATTGTTTAAAATTCATGTATAACTTTGAAGAATGGTTTTGATCCACTTCAAATGTTGAGCTACTGTAGTTCTTATCTGGTATGAGGATCCAGAGCACATGGGAAATTAGTGATGCATTGAAATTTATGTGGCCGAAAAATTGCTTTTCATTTTTAGATCAAAATAATTGACTGAATATTAAAATATCTTGGTTCATGTATGAGGAAAAAAACTTAACATGATGTAATGTAGCACAATAATCACATTAAGCTTTGAGCTTAGTTACTTTTGATATGAAATTTAGTCTGGTGTTTCAAATTCTGTAAACTTTCTCACAAAATTAAAACAATAAACCAATCACCTCCTTCTCTTTACTGCTAGTTATAGCACCAAAGTAAACATGAATGGACATCTGAAGTTATGTTGAAAAGACAGAACAACTTATTAAAATGAGTATCTGTCACTAAACTAGTATCATGTTTCATGAATCGCACAATCAGTGTTTTAACTGCGGAAAGATGTCAATGAAACGTGGTCATGTCACATTTTATTTACCTCATAAAAATGATTCAATGTCCATAATTTCTTAGTTGGCTAGAAAAAAATAACAAGCAAGCAAAGGAGCATTTTATATGCACTATTGCATATATCTTTACTTCACCTGTTGTCTTTTTTAAAAGTATGTCTGGAAAAATTGTCAATTTTCTTTTTTTTTATTGCAATGGTTTAATGTTTACATTTCAACTATGAATTGAGAGTACAAGTTAAATTATATAATTAAACTTTTTAATTAAATAACGCAACTGCAGATTTTAGTGTTGATTATTAAATAAATGTGATTAATTGTCTAGGTTAATTTCAGGTTTCGGTGTGTGAAAATGTTAATCACTGCTTTGGTAGAAAGAACTTTTGATGCATCACTAAATATAATGCATAGCAAAGTGTGTTTTATTTCTTAAATTCCAATATTAATGTGTATAAATTGCAGGTGTGTTGAATGTGCTGAATGTGTATGTGCTGTGTGTGTGTTTAGGGAATCCAGTGAAGTCGCTGTGCCAATCTAAGTATTGAACTGTACAGTGTGGAGTGTAGTCGTTGCTTTACACCTGCAGGTGTTTCTCCTGTGTGTGTGTTGCTCGTTTCACTCTGCTGGTCATGTGCTCTAACACACTGTGGCTTCGGGAGTTTGGTGGCCGGTGTGACTTCATTTTGTCATGAAATTTAGCGGAGTGATTTAAATAGTAATTAATTATTTTTTTGTTAATTACGTAAATGCACATTTTACAAAATGTTTTTAAGGACATTTTGATATTTTTTTATTTTTATTTTTTTTATTTTTTTTTTACTTTTGAACAAATTATTCTGGTGGTGGTGTCTCACTGTTTTCTGATCATTTCACCTGATGTTGGTGTTGTTCAGTTGCTCTCTGTCCAGATCTATTCTAGAGTAACAACTAGAGTCTCACTTTCAAAATGTCATTTTCAATTGCAATTTAAATATTGTTCTCGTATGGATTTGAACTGAATCATCTGACCTCTCTCTCTCTCCACAGATGAAGTTCAGGATTAAGGTGTAAGTTTGAGGATTCAACACATGCCAATGATTCCCTTTTCTCTATCTTTTCTCTTTGCAAATAAGTTATTTTTCATAATGGGATGCAGTGATCTTAAATTACTGTCCTGTTTTCTAATCGGCTGTTTGTGTATTATATTTAAATGTATTCCTTGTTCTTTGATAATAAAATATCTCTATCAAATCATTGACCTTTTTGTCAGCCATTTGTAAATAGTGTATGAATGTGCCAAAGCCTCTTTCGAAGGCAATATACATTAGGAGTGTTTGCAGAGTCTGTTTTGGAGAGTTATTTTGCAATTCTATGTTGTTCAGTGGTTAAGAAATGGTTTAATACTGATTTTAATAAAGACTAAATTAACTTCTGTAAATGTACAATGTTTTTTTTTATAAACATGCAATATTTGTATAAACAGTTTGGATGTTAAACTCAGCTTGTAAATGAAAAAATATATGACTGCAGAAATGTTCCATATAAACAAACACTTTTCTGACTGCATTGAATCTTCAAACAATTAATTAATACTATTTTCAGTTAAAAGTATTTCTCCCTGTGATTGTCCCTAGGACTGGATTCACAATCTAAATTTATGGAAACTTTCAGCCATGTGTTTTAATGAGTGATAAAATACATGTCAAACTCCTATAAGTTTTAATAAGCAAGCTCTTGATTCTCAGAGGAGGCAAATCCTTGAATATGAACAAGTCAGCTATACATATCAGGTGTTTTAAATGTGCTATTTATCTTATTTGATTATTTTATTTTAAAGAATGCAACTTTATTTGGAAGATTATAATAGAAACGACATTTAGTGTAAGAAATCAACATTTAAGCATAAAAATGCATGCATGAAACATTTTCTTAAACTTTTAATAAAATCGGTTGCACAGAACTTTAACATGGCTTGAAATTCTAAATATATCTGAGTTGTCCCATATTTGAGGTTATTACAATTAAATTGATGTTTCTTTATTTTTCCTTACTTTGTCTGGTTTATATATATATATATATATATATATATATATATATATATATATATATATATATATATATATATATTTTTTTTTTTTTTTTTTTTTTTTTTTCAAATTTAAATACTAGTAGACTACCGACAACTTGTGTAGTTTCGGAAAGGAGGGCATCCATTGTGATGACGTCACTTTGTAGGACAACTCGGAAGCTAGCAGCGCACTGGGTTCCCTCGGTCGAGAAGCAATGCATTTTCCAGTAGGGGACAAGATCTGTGTTTAACAAAGGGTTGTGACCCTTACACGTTTTGTCTAGCAAAATAATCTTTACAAGTTAATCCAAAATGTATACATTTTTAAGCATATATAAAGATTATTTTAAAACACACAATCAGACACAATAAAGTTTAAAAAACTACAAGCAGGTTATAACTGTTTGTTCTATGTCATAGATCAAAACGTGAAAATATTTAGAGGCTCTGTTCACCACAGACCTTATTTCAGGCGATTTAGCAAAAACCCATTCAAAAATCCCATAGGCTTTGTTTAGAGCGAGGGAACCGTAATGTCTGTGGGTTCTGGACTGGCTGCAGTAACACGTCTCTGTCCATGCGGGGCGCTGCGGTTGAGTGCAGAATCAATGGGGTTTCACCCCCAGTAATCCACTTTTCTCAGGATGTAATTTTTTTGTCAAGTAATTTGATAGTTGCATTCAAAAGGGAGGGCTAAGATAATACACTCAGATGAAAATTGCATTTTTAAGTTCACTTATCTGTTCTAAAAATCCGTTCAAAATGTGATGACGTCACACAATAGCAGAATGCTAGCGTGTTCCGTCCAACAACGGCCTAACCTGTAAGAAATCAAAAGAACATAAGTACTCGTTCATTCGACTTTTGGCCTATAATCTATATTGAACTTGCGGAATCAACAATAAAATATATGTTAATTTAACGACAAGCAGGTGAAAGAGACATATTTAGCCGTTTAGCCCCATAGACTCCCATTCATTCTGCTCTAGCCCGCGATCACCTCCAGTGGAATTCTAATGGAACTGCAACCAAGATGATACACAATAGGGCTAATAGAAAGTGCCAAGGCTCTCCGTTAGACGGGCTCTGGTAATGCTAAAATGCTAGCTCACTTCCGCGTTTTGGCCTACAGAGTGACGTCGTAACTTCGGCACTCTATGAGCATAGAGAATGGAGTAATGCGTGCATCATATACTTAAATGACCAGTGAAGCGCTGCTTCGTTTTGTTAAAAGTTTCAAGTGTGGTCGAGTGTTTCAGTGAAACAGATGCGGTCAATGATTCACCATCTCAGATGGTGAGATCAACATCTCTCAATGATTGATTCTCAATAATTATGCCCACCTGTAGCCTATTGATTATTTCAAAATTATTTTTTTTTCTGGCATTGTAGAAAAATCAGGGATACACCAAACCGTCTGTCTGCGCGTGTCTGAAGTTCGCTTCACATTTTAAGGAGGTAAAAAGTTTTAAAATACCCAACAAGTTTTCAAGTATGTGTTGTATGTGTCTAATCTAGTTTTGTAACAACAGATTGAGTTTAATTAATCAAGTATATTTCTTAGGGAGCACTCTTGCTATTCTTTTGACAGTAGTTTTTGATCGGTCAAGATTTATGTTTTTAAATGTACATCTACTCACCAAGACTGCATTTATTTGATTAAACACACACACATACACAGAATGTTTAATAGACGGGCTCTGATAATATGATGATTTGGTGCTCAAGAAACATTTCTCGTTATAATTAATATCGTCAAACAGTATTTACGTTTTTATTTCAGGATTCTTTGATGAATATAAAGTTCAAAAGAAACGCATTTATCTGAAATAGAAAGCTTTTGTAACATTGAAGAATACTATTCAAAAGTTTGGGGTCAGTAAGAATTATTGTAATTTTTGTTTTTTTGGGGGGGGAATCAGATACTTTCATTCATCACGCATGTATTAAATTGATCAAAGGTCACAGTAAAGGCATTTATAATGTTACAAAACACTACTATTTAAAAATACTGTTCTTTTGAACTTTCTAGTTTTTACACAACTATTGTCAACATTGATCATAATAATAAATGTTTTGGAAGCCTCAAATATTAATTAAAATATTTAATATATTAAAATACATCACTTTTTTGAATGATATAAATGACACTGAACACTAAAGTAATGATGTTGAAAATGAATCCTTGATCTCAGGAATAAATTACGTAAGATCTTATGAAAATCTTACCGATACAAAACTTTTGACTGTGTGTCGTGTGTATACGGTGGCCGAGAGAGCTCAACGTGCTGCAACTGAAAAAACTAAAAAAAACACAAACACCAGAAAATTAAGAAAGCATTTTCATCAGTTTGACAACACGTGCCAAAAATACTCACAACACACCCGAAATACAGAAACGTGATGCAAATACTCCCAGCGCACTGTGATCAGGATATTAAAATAAACAACAACAAAATCTCAATTCAGGTCATTGACTTGTGAGTATTTGCAGCACATGTTGTCAAACTGATGTTTTCTTCTTTTTTTATATTTTTTGTGCAATTGAGCTTTATTGGCCACTGTAGACACCGTCCATTCATTCACATAAATCCTCATTGTAAGGTAGTTGTCTACTTGTAGTGTCCATTATGGAGTTGAATGGCATGAAGGAGGCAGCACTTTTGTCATGGGTGAGTTAACTCCGTCATATTTAATGTGTCGCTCCACATGACATTTGTAGACATGTTTACAGTGACCGATGTTCTTCTGACAGATTAATAGTGTCTGTCCTGAGGAGCCCATTAACAAAATCACCCAGATGATGGACGGCCATCGACTCCTTACGCTTGCCTACAGAGTGTGAGCTGTGATGGTTACGATTCAAATGCTTATCTATCTATCTATCATCTATCTATCTATCTATCTATCTATCTATCTATCTATATATCTATATATATATATATATATATCTATATATCTATCTATCTATCTATCTATCTATCTATCAGTTATGTTTTTCTGAAAAGCAAAATGCCACCAACATGAAATCTGATGTTCAAAAATCAGATGCAGACTAAAATGATATCAGTTTTAAAAGTCTGTTGAGAAAATCTAGATCTCATAGTCACTCTTTTATTAGCTTGTTTACTAGTCAATTTGTTTTACTAATACTGTGAATAATGCTGTAAACATGAGATCACTTGTGGTGTTCCTCGTTCTGTAAGTCAGATTGGATAGAAGAATCTGTTAAATGAGTAAATGTATTGGTTAATGTGTGTCATCTTGTTCTGTAGACGAGGGAACAGGTCCGGTGAAGATATATTGGCGTCACCAGCTGCTGATGTGATGGAAATGCTCTTCAGCGCACTGCAGTGTGAGTAGCAAATCCTAACTGTTCAGTCCAGTGTTTTATAATTGAAACCATATTGTCACAAAGTCATCGGTTCAACCACAATGGTTTATGATGTCACGCACGTGGAGTAAGCACTTATTTTAACGAAACTGAGATTGAATTAATGCTAGGTTTTTGATATAAATTACAGACATGGCATCTGAGGACGATTTCTAATTTCGCATTTTTTCCAGATTCAGTCATAGGCTTGTTCTTACACACTCGAGTACATTCAAAAACCTTGCTTTAAATCTCTTGACAAACTCCAACGTCAATGACCGTTGCATGTATTGTAAATAAAGGACACCGGTTGTACTGAATGTCAGCTTGCTTATTTTGCTGAAGTTAACCCTTAAAATCATATTCTGGACAAATGTGGGCAAAATAGTTTTGATTTATTTTAAAATAAATACTTCCCTTGATCTGAGCGGTTCAAGATTTGGCTACTTCTACTAAGTTTGCCTCCTGAACATGCACATTTTTTTTCTCAATTCTACAATGTTAAGTGGGTGAAAAAAACTCCTTAATCTTGTATTTGGGTCAAAAATGGGCACCCATAGAAATGAATGGGAAAAACTGTAATTTAGAGCATTCTAAAATAAGCCAAAAATAAGACACCAGGTGACAGCAAAGTCACTTCATCTTTAGGTTTTAGCTCTAAGAACTTATTGGAATGATATTTTAATGTAGTAAAATTAAAAAATAATAAAACATAAAAATACGCATAATTTACATAGGAAATATGGTACTTTTTTTTAAGGAAAAAAAATTCAAAAATACCCCCAAAATAAAAAACGCACAATAAATGGATAGACAAAACTTTATCAAAGACAGTGATGTAACATTTATAATAAATAAAAATTAAGATCACACCTGAGTCCTCTGTGCCCATATTTGTCCACAATTACAGGAATTTGTTAGAAATATATTAAAAATATGCTTGTGTTTAACATATTTCTTAAAAGTATAATTAAGCATGTATTTATTACCAATGTACTTTTAGTATACTTTTTAGAAAATATATTAAGACTATATGCTTGGGTCTAGCATATTTCATAAAAGTACAATTAAGTATATATTTATTACCAATGTACTTATAGTGCATTTGTTTGAAATATATTAAAATTATGCTTGTGTTTAGCATATTTCTTAAAAGTGTAATTAGGCATATATTTATTGCCAATGTACTTCTAATATACTTGTTAGAAACATATTAAAAGGCAAAAAAAAATGCTTTTAAAATATCAATGGTATTTAATATACTTTAGCAATTACACTTAAGTACTACTTAAGTAAAAGTATTCTTTAAATTAGTGTATTTATAGTGTATAATTTTTACACTTTTATTTAGCACAAAAAGAAAAATGTTCTACAAATATACTTTCTTGTATTTAAGTGGTTCTTTTTTTTTTAGTGCACTCAAGTACACTTGACCTGGGATTTATTACGTCCACATATCATGCAATCTAGAAACTCTGCTTCTAACCACAGGTTTTGGGAAACGCACCCTGTTTAGTTCCTGAAAGCACACTGTGCTCTGATTGGTCAAGTGCTTTGAGTGTGTTTTTGAAATGTCCCTCTCCTTACCATAACCGCCAGTTTCAACACGCGACTAACTCAATCAGGCCCCGCCCCTTTAATTAGCATATCCCTTGGGTGGGAATTATTTAAATAAGTTTCTTCTGGGAACGAACACATCTCAATATTCCTCAAGACTACAATAAAGGTGTTTTAAAGTTTGTGTGTTTCCACATTGAGAGTGTAAGAGTAGCAGTGGCTTAATGGGTAAGGAGTTGGACTGTGGATGGGAAGGTTGCAGGTTCGAATCCCAGGTCCCGTCACCATGAATGTTCAGACTGTGGTTTGTCCCAGAGTGTCTGCAGAGCCGAGCAGTGCCGCAGTCCGGGACGCCACACAGAGAGATGCTGGTTCCTGCCGACAGGGCCTGTCGAGCGATCGGGCTCCCTGTGCAATGGTTCCACACACACGTGTGCGTTTGCATAAACTACTGCTTACCTTTATTCCCTTCTACATGCAGACGACTTTCAGTTCAGCCCGAGACAGGCATCCCTCATGTTTCAGAAGATCAGTCAGGAGTCGGAGCTGGAGCTTCAGATCGCAAAGGTGTGTGTGTGTGTTTCTGTCGGTTTTTGCTCTGAATAAGAAACTCTTAGTTGTTATTCTTTATATATGATTTTGTTAATGATGTGTCACGTTTATGTAAGCAATAAGGTACGAGAGGCTGTGCTGTATCGTGAATAAGTAACGGCTCAAGGGCGTTGTTAGGCACGACGCGAAGCGGAGTAACCCCTTGAGCCGTTACTTATTCACGATACAGCACTTGCCTTGAAGTATCTTATTGCTTTTATAAAACGGTTGCCACACAATATTTAAGTAAAAAACAATGTTAGTGCAACTTTCTTGAAGTAAAATCACTAAAAGCCTACCTTCCGCTGGAAAAATAGTACCCGAGTGTGAACAGCAACAACGTTCCAATGTGTAAAATGCATGAAAGCTCAAATAAAAACAACATTGAACCGCAGTGTTGCACAGCGATCAATAGAACCGTTGGGTGAAGCGGTCGTAGCCGTGTTTTATCGTGAATAAAGCACAGCTCTTGACCAATCAGAATCAAGGATTCAAACTAACCGTTTTATAAAATGCATTATAATACGTTTAATATTATAATGCATTAAATGGGTTTAATATTATAATGCATTAAATGCAATTCACAAATGAGAAAGTTCTGAAAAGTTTCTGAATTTGTCTTTTTTTTTTTTTTTTTTTTTGCAAATCAAAAATGTTCTGTTCTTGCATTGCATTCAAAGTATATATTTTATAGTTCAGCATGTGCTGGTAATCGAACTCATGGCCGTGATGTTGCTAGCACAGTAATCATTAGTTGACCTCATAATTGTGTGGCAAAGTCAGAAATTGTCTTAAATATTATAAATCCAAAGAACTCCTCATGATGTTAAATTCTATTACCTTTATTTGGAAACTTTTAATAAAATTATGATGTTTTCTTGACATTATAACTTTTCTTATTCATATAAGCATTCTATAAAAAACACAACAAAGAAACCCATTAACTCTGAGTTTTTAAAGTTAGGTGTTTTTATTTATTTATTTATTTATTTATTTTTAACCTAAACACTGAAAATGCTTTTTCCATGTGCCGTTGTGTGTTTAGGTGGTGCTTGTTCTGTGTTACTGCAGTTTTAAAAGGTACAACATGGTACCTTTGGACACCAAGACAGGGGTGAGTGTTCAAAACTCACCGACAGTTTGTGGCGTCTGTGTATTTTCTGAACTCCCCCTATTGTCTTTATCAGTTGATGATCGCATCCATGTTTCATTTTGTTGAAGAGGATGCTGATGGTCTGTGTTTAGATGATGACCTAAATAAATTCCTCACCAAAGCCTGTAAGTAGAGCCACATTATCACATTTGCTAAGGGAAAGTACAGCTTATGGAATTATAGTGAATCTTTTAAAGACGTGTGTTTGTTTTTTCCTGCTTATACGCTACCCTTTGAATGTTTTTAATAAAATCAGTCCATGTAAATGTAACTTTTTAAACCCTCTTTGTTTGAATCTTTTTCTCACCATGAACTTGGTGCTTAGATGCTAGCATGGTATTAACAAATCAGTAGGTTTGGGCATCACTTTAATTTCAACGATTTCGATTCCAATAAGGTCAAAACAAAGTCTAAAAGATAAGTCACTTATTGCAAATTTAATTGCAGTTGAATAAAACAAAATCAACTGGCTAAAGAACACTTACGCAAGGAACATATAGCTATGGTTTAACTTAATTAAAAGAACAAATATAACAGCAATTGCAACAAACAGATACAACTGAACAAAGATACAATTTAAAATAGTGTAAGATTTCAGGTACAGAAACTAATCAAATGTAAAATCTCTGCATATACATTACAAATATAGTTATTCAGTCAAGAACGAGTGCATTCGCTCTTTGACTTGTTTGATCAGTGTTATAGAGACTGCTGCAGGAATATTAGGCTACTGTTGCTTTAAGAGCTGCACGGATCCAATATAATGTTACACACGTGTGCAAGTCATCTCGTGCTTGATTGGTTAAAGTCATTGAAATGCTCACATAGGAATCAATTAATTTTTTAACAAGTATCTGATTCTGACCAAGTTTTTCGATTCCCAACCATAGACTGTAAAAAATATGGACAAAGCGTCTGTGACGTCACCCATAGACTGGTTTGACGCTGTTTATGGGGGTATGGGCGGCGCCATACTGGAAAATCTTGGAAAATACAAAAGTTTCAGAAAGGGTACAGAGTTGGTATGATGGGTCAGATCATGGCCGAGACGTCAAATTCACTCGGCGCAGCCCGTTATCAGCTGTCAATCAAAGTTAACCGCCCTTATTTGTCATGCATTTTACATCTAAATACGATCTAAACTAACGAGTTAGAAAAAAAATCACCCCTCACAGTTGTCAGGCACTCGGAAAATATTGAAGATTACAATAAAAGTCCATGGGACCAAACTGTAAACATATTTATGCTGTGAAAATGGATATTTTAACATGACGTCTATGGATATTTGGGACCGCCCTCTAGCGGGATTTTCGATGTATTGCAGTTTTTCGCGTTCCCGGGTAGGCTTAATTTTTTAGATTAGAATGTTGTCGCTTGTTCCGAACCCTACAATTGAGTGAGGCATGCGTTAATGATTGTATCCTTACAGGAGTGTTAACCTTCTCTCTGTCTCTGTAGCGGTCATGACCTTCTCCACCTCCAGCAGTGGGAGCAGCTGCGGTTCGCCTTTATACACCGATGACGAGTCTCCATTCACCAGCCACTTCCACAAACCCAGACCTCAGTTTCTAGAGCTGGTCACGGTGGCCGGCGGCTCGGGCAGGTACAGGAGGCGTCCTTCCTGCTTCATTGCATCATGTTTAGCTTCATGCACCTTGTCAAAGGCACTTAACTCACTTCTTGATCTCCAGCTCTCCGGTACGGATAAAGTGAGCACGCCACAATTGTTGAAGAGACTGCGGAAAGAATTGGCACATGGGGCAGATGTGAGAGACGAGCTGGAGAAAGAAGTGGCCGATCAGATCAACGTCATCTCAGAAAAGGTTTCATTTGTGCTACCTCGAGAGAATTAAAGGAGTAGTTCACTTTTGAAAACCTTTGCTGATAATTTACTCACCCCCATGTCATCCAAGATGTCCATGTCTTTCTTTCTTCAGTCGAAAAGAAATTAAGGTTTTTGATGAAAACAATCCAGGATTTTTCTCCATATAATGGACTTCAATGGGAACCAAACGGCCCAAGATCCAAAAGACAGTTAATAACAGTTTCAGATGAAACGCATAGTAAACGACACCAGACGATGAATAAGGGTCTTATCATGCGAAACGATGGGTTATTTCAAAACTTATTCCAAAAATGTAACTTTTCTAAGGACAAATGCTAGCCTTGCTCTATTCTGGAGGCGCGTTTGTAACATCATCGTAATACGTATTTACGTTCAAAAGGTCACGAAAACTCCACCTCCCCTTCAGACGGGCTCTGATCTCACCTTCTCCACGTTCAAAATCGTCCAACATCGTCTGTTTTTTTTTCAATTCCTTTTTTTTTTTTTTTTGTGAAACGGCGTTTGAGTTAGTTTGCACGATCAACCTATACGTTCAACTTACTGACTCTGTATTTCCAGCTATGTCGCCCGTGACCTTTTGAACGTAATTGCGTATTATGTGACGTTACAACGCGCATCACAGAATAGAGCAAGGCTACCATTTGTCCTTAGAAAAGTTACATTTTTGAAATAACCATTCGATTTCGCATGATAAGACCCTTATTCATCGTCTGGTGTCATTTAAAGACATTTGAAGCTGCATCTGAAACTGTTATTAACGATCTTTTGGAGCTTGGACTGTCTGGTTCCCATTGAAGTCCATTATATGGAGAAAAATCCTGGAATGTTTTCATCAAAAACTTTAATTTCTTTTCGAACTGAGGAAAGAAAGACATGGACATCTTGGATGACGTGGAGTGAGTAAATTATCAGCAAAAGTTTTCAAAAGTGAACTAATTCTGTAACTCTGGTGTGAATTTGGTTGAATGTGTCTCTCTTTTTCACACAGAGGGTCTGATAGTCCAGATGAAGCACAGGGTGGACCGAATGCTGAGAGAACAACAAGAGCTGGAGAAAGACCATAAAGCTGCTCTTCTGGAGCTGCAGGAGAGGAACGAGAGGTGAGGGGCAAGAAAGGGTTAATCTATTATACCAGGGATGAGTAATGTCAGTCTCAGAGAGAGAACTCCTGTTTAGCTTCTGTTAGAGGTCAGTGTCTGTTAACAAAACATTAAGGTGAGACACTACAGGTGAAAGGGGTCATTTGTTTTAAACTAGCAGATACCAACATGAAACTTTCCTAGTTGATTACCTACATTAAGATGAGAAAAATATATTACAAGTTTTGTATAGTCTAATGTTTAAATATGCAAATGAGGCATTATCTACTTAAATATGCACTAATTTACATATATTTTAAAAAACGAAATCTGAGTATTGGATAAAGCCAGGTTCAAAATCATTTTTTCATTGTGTTCACATATTAGATGAGGAAAAACTTACAGAGGGATTTATGAATATCTACTTTAGTTATCCTGTAAATCAGAATATACGGTCCGATAGCCTTAAAAATGATTTTCGCCATGTTTTTTGGAATAAAATGTTATATAAATTAGGCTAGGAATAATATATTTACAAATCCCTGTGTAAATGTCTTCATAATATAACTAGGTACAAGACTGGAAAGTTTGGTGTATGTAGGTTCTTCTGAAGTGGAGATTTCGGACTTGGAGTATGAGAGAAAAGTCATTTTGAGAAAACTGCCTTTGAATATTTAGCATAAGCCAATGAGATCGAGCATTTAGAGTTAAATCCCCTCCTTTTACCTTCACGATTGGTTGCTGATAAAAAGGAAATGACCATATTTGGATCCGAACAGCATTGCACCGGAGAAAGAGAGCTTTCTAACTGTGTGTGATGACCGGGTGCAGATCGCTGAGCAATTATAAAAAATAGTGCTTTTTGTCAGTCAATCAATGATGACTGAAGTGTTTTTTTGTTTTTTTGTTCTTGTAGTCTTCTCTGCAGAGTGCATGAGGTCTTGGAGCAGTGCCAAGAAGTTAAAAACTGAAAATTATCAGAAAGAGAAGAGAATTCATGAACTAACAGAGGAGAACCAAACTTTCGCTGCTCAGGTGAGATACTTTTATTTCTCCCTCTTCCTTTCTGTCTGGCAAACATGTTTAAAATGAATTTCTTTCTCACACTGGACTCATCAGGTGCGAAACGCCTTCGCTCAGCTGGCGGAGAGCCGAGGAGGAAGTTACAAAACTCACGTTGGCCCATGAATCATCACTGGCTGAGTGGAGGAGCAGAAAGGAGTTTCTCGAGCACAGAGTTGAACGAGGCCGTCACACACAGGGTAGAGCATTTCAATTACAATAATCATGTTGTGTTTCTTTGCTTTGTACTCTACCTGACTGGTATGTATTAATCTGTATTGTTTTCTCTCTCCTGCTGTTCCTCGATCAGGAGTGTCTGAGTGAGCAAGTGCAGATCCTTCAGGGAAAGATCTCCGTTCTGGAGGATGAACTCCTGAAAGCTCAGTCTCAGGAGAGAGGAGAGGTTTTGGGACCCATCATGGAGGTAAGGATGGAGGACTAGGAGTGACGCTGAAAAATAAAAGGAGCCGTGTATCAAATTAATAGTCCAGACATAAAAATGGAAATAAATCCGTTCATAAATGGACAAATCGAAAAACATTTTGTTAAACTGTTAAATTAATGCTTTAAACTGTTAAACAATTGTTTTCTATTATTTAACTACATTTTAAAACATGAATCATAAGCAGTTTTAAATGTCTATTTATTAAATTTTTTCTTTTTATTAAATTGGATACTTTTAAACCGTTTAATTCATGTTTTAAATTTTTTTTAAACCCATTAAATAAAGTTTTAAATGTCAATTTAATAAAACAATAATTTAGTATTAAATTTACTTTTCACACCATTTAACTCGTTTTAAAATCTAGATAGTTTCGTTCATTTGTCTTATTTGAACAACATTATAACATGTATTAAATTAAGTTTAAAATGTGTTTTCCTATTTAATAATGTTTTGACTTTTTAAATTGAAAAATAAATGAAACTTGTTTTAATGTTGTTTGTTTTTTAAACCCATTAAATAAAGTTTTAAATGTCAATTTAATAAAACAATAATTTAGTATTAAATTTACTTTTCACACCATTTAACTCGTTTTTAAAATCTAGATAGTTTAGTTCATTTGTCTTATTTGAACAACATTATAACATGTATTAAATTAAGTTTAAAATGTGTTTTCCTATTTAATAATGTTTTGACTTTTTAAATTGAAAAATAAATGAAAGTTGTTTTAATGTTGTTGTTTTTTTTAAACCCATTAAATGAAGTTTTAAATGTCAATTTAATAAAACAATAATTTAGGATTAAATTTACCTTTCACACCATTTAACTCGTTTTAAAATCTAGATAGTTTCGTTCATTTGTCTTATTTGAACAACATTATAACATGTATTAAATTAAGTTTAAAATGTGTTTTCCTATTTAATAATGTTTTGACTTTTTAAATTGAAAAATAAATGAAACTTGTTTTAATGTTGTTGTTTTTTTTAAACCCATTAAATGAAGCTTTTAAATGTCAATTTAATAAAACAATAATTTAGTATTAAATTTACCTTTCACACCATTTAACTCGTTTTAAAATCTAGATAGTTTCAGTTCATTTGTCTTATTTGAACAACATTATAACATGTATTAAATTAAGTTTAAAATGTGTTTTCCTATTTAATAATGTTTTGACTTTTTAAATTGAAAAATAAATGAAAGTTGTTTTAATGTTGTTGTTTTTTTTTAAACCCATTAAATGAAGTTTTAAATGTCAATTTAATAAAACAATAATTTAGTATTAAATTTACTTTTTCACACCATTTAACTCGTTTTAAAAATCTAGATAGTTTCGTTTCATTTGTCTTATTTGAACAACATTATAACATGTATTAAATTAAGTTTAAAATGTGTTTACCTATTTAATAATGTTTTTACTTTTTAAATTGAAAAATAAATGAAAGTTGTTTTAATGTTGCTTGTTTTTTTTTTAAACCCATTAAATGAAGTTTTAAATGTCAATTTAATAAAACAATAATTTAGTATTAAATTTACCTTTCACACCATTTAACTCGTTTTAAAATCTAGATAGTTTTCTTTTCTTATTTGAACAACATTATAACATGTATTAAATTAAGTTTAAAATCTGTTTTCCCATTTAATAATGTTTTGGCTTTTTAAATTGAAAAATAAATGAAACTTGTTTTAAAATGTAAAGAAAGTTAATTTGTTTTATTTGATGAAATAAAATTAATTGTACATTTTTAAATAATTTATTCATTTGTTTTATTACATTAAAATTAATGAACATATTAAACATTTTATTCACAATTCAAAATCTAGTTCTATAAACCATTAAATAGATGTGTGTAAAACATATATACATGTATTAATTTGCAAACTTGTCTCTTGTCAGGTTTTGACTAAAATTGAAAGCCTCCAAACTCGCATTCTGGAACTGTCTGAGCAGATTTCCCTAAAAGATGAAGAAATCAGAAATCTGAGGAACGAGTTTGACTCTGTTGACCACGAGCTGAAGCTTGTGAAGAAACAAAATATTGAAATAAACGAATTGATCAAATCAAATCACAAAGAGCATGAGGAGACGGTTAAAAAACTTCAGCAAGAGCTTCACTCGGCTTCTTCAGCCGCATCAGAAAAACAAGAGGAAATGCTGGTTCTGTCAACAGAGGTAACCTCTCTTAAAGAGCAGATCTGCCGTTACAGTGAAAACGGAAGAGCTGAAACAAGAAGAAATCTCAGTTTTAAAGACCAAACACAACGTGTTGCAGGAAAACCTGACCTCTTTTCTGAACCAGCTGGCTGAGGCGAAGGACTTGCTTCGACATGAGCTTTGCCATCAAGAAACCCTCCAAGAAAAAGCTCATGAGTTTGAGAAGATCGTGAGGGAACTTCAGGCTGAGATCTCAACTCTTTCCTCAGAGAGGACGCTCAGATAAGTGCTCTTAAAAGCGCAATGAAGGACCGAGAGCTGAGAGCTGATGGGCTTAGAGCTCGAACTGGAGATGAAACTGGAGAAACAAAACGCCTCCATTCTCGCTCTGAAAAATCTTGCTGGACAATGGGAGCTGCAGAATAAGGATGTCCTGGATAAGCTGAAGATCATATTCGGACAATTACAGCGTTACAGCAGTAAAAACCAGGCTCTTCAGAATGGAACGACCAGGCCAAGGCTGAGGTGGATACTCTTATGTGGTTTACACTGAATCCTGTTTTGAGTCATTTTCAGTTTGGTTTAACATGCAACGCTGTTTGTTCGGGCGGACGCGGCTGCAGAGAGCGTCTGCAAGAGTTGAGGAAGATGATCGACGAAAATGAGGACGTGAGATGCAGAGAAAGTCTTAAAGTAAATATGATATACATGAAGCCACAATACTAAAAGGAGAGTCACTTTCAAAAACTTTTGCTGATAATTTACTCACCCCATGTCATCCAAGATATCTCATGTCTTCTTTCTTCAGTCGAAAAGAAATTAAGGTTTTTGATAAACATTCCAGCATTTCTCCATATAATGGACTTTAGTGGGAACCACACGGTTCAAGGTCCAAAAGGCAGTTTCAGTGCAAACTGTTCAGAAGGGCTTTAAACGATTCCAGACGATGAATAAGGGTCTTATCAACCTAAACGATCGCTTATTTAAATAAATTAACTAAAGTTGAAGTTTTATAAGCTCAAATGCTCGCCTTGCTCTGCTCTGTGATGCGTGTTCGTGACTCCTGTTCGAAACTCGTTCATCAAAATGAACAAATCTTTTTCGAGTCATGACTCGAACGGGTCCTTGATAAGACCCTTATTCATCGTCGGGAATTGTCTAAGCTTTGAACAGTTTGCACTGAAACTGTCTTTTGGACCTTGAACCATTTGGTTCCCATTGAAGTCCATTATATGGAGAAATCCTGGAATGTTTTCATCAAAAATTTTAATTTCTTTTTCAACTGAAAAAAGAATGACATGGATATCTTGGATGACATGGGGTGAGTAAATTATCAGCAAAGATTTTTTTATAGTGAACTTACTCTTTAATAAATACTGGGTTTTTGAATAGTTATAGTTAACCCTAACGTCCAGTATGTAATGGTTTTAGTGCTGCTTTCTCTTCCGCTGAATCAGTAAACTGTCGCTCCCACAGGTTCAGAAGAGGCCGGGATTTCATCTGCATGTCCCGCACACCTGAGGTACGACAGGTGATTTATTTTATAGGATAGGGTCATTTGTTGAATTTAAGGGTAAATTGAATGCGCTTTCTTTAACCCTATAAAGCCGACTGTATCATATTTGAAACACCTTTCTAAGGCCTCAACATTGATCAACTTTGCTGAAAAACCTGTTGCACACAGTCCACTACATGCCTCATGTCATCTGATTGATTAGTTTGATAGCAAGTAAAAAGCCTTTTATTAATAATTGTAAAACGTCCATCATCAGCTTGTGATTTACGAGCCTTTTTGCTGTGAGATTTTTAAGTAAAAGTAACAGTGAGTTTGATATTGTCAGTAATATTTTAAGATAACACTTTCTGGACTTGATTATCCAGATGTCATTTTTTAGAAAACTCATGAGTATCAAATATGATCAGGCTTTTGAGGAAGGTTTGTTCATCTCTTAATGATCATTGTATTGCATTATGTTTTAAAACTACAGAGCTTTGA
Organism: Hybognathus amarus; assembly: GCA_030378365.1. Lineage (NCBI taxonomy): Eukaryota > Metazoa > Chordata > Actinopteri > Cypriniformes > Leuciscidae > Hybognathus > Hybognathus amarus. The sequence continues at coordinate 127,657 of JAQIUQ010004055.1, read as the reverse complement.
TCATAATACAAAGCATTTACATGTGTTAAGATGTTATTGGCAGATATAGCAAGACTGGCTGATATGCATTTTATGCGAGTATCTGCTATACTGTTATAAACATCTGATTCATTTCCCAGACGGCAACATAGTGTAGACCCAATCTGCCCACATCTGGTACATGTGGATTCTTCCGTACCGAATACTGGCCTGAACGCGATGTTGCTGTCTGGGTTGCATTATAATTTCATCTTATTTTTTGTCCATAAATATCAGCATCTGCACCAAACTGCATTAAAACTGAGGTGTTTTCCTCGTATTATGATCCTGATGCATCATGATTCTCACCAAAAACGCATATGCAAACTTATTGTCTAAAGGTTTAAAAAACTGTTCCATTAAAAAAAAAAATGGAATTTAGAGTTTATTTCAAATGTCAGGCTTTAAGGAAATCTATCCTGAATGATGTGTAAATGTGCAATCCATGTTCTTTTGCTTCTGAAGTCAGCGAACTGCATCTCTCGGAAAGCAACAAGTAAGAGCAGGCATACCAACAGACTTTCAAACACTCAGGTAAGGTAGTTGTATTTATTTATTTTATTTATATATCTCACACATGATCCTGGACCACAAAACCTGTTACAAGTGTTTTTTAATTTAAAAAAAAAAAAAATTTTATTTGAGATGTGTATGCATCATATGAAAGCTAAATGGATAAGCTTTCCATGGATCTATGATCTCTGATGGCTCATGGTACAATCACAGAGAGCCACAAATTCACGATACCATGCTGGTAGAATGATCCGCCCACCAATGCAGAATCCCTGACCGCATTCAAGACGACTGAATACTCATATCTTCCGTGAGCACTTAACGTAAAAAAAAAAAAAAATTATTTCCTTTAAATCCTCACTTATCTGGCTTATGCTACTATGAGCAATGTCTGAACTCTGTATTTTGAGCACTTCTTGCATTGTTTTTGCCTCTTCATGATGACTCGTTTGGTTTAGTCCTCAGTTGTCAGTCGCTTTGCATAAAAGCGTCTGCTAAATGACTAAATGTTATGATGGGACAATATTGTGGGCGATAAAACTATTTGAAAATCTGGAATCTGAGGGTGAAAAAATCTAAACGTTGGGAAAATCGCCTTTAAAGTTGTCCTTTTCTGTTTGCGATTTGTGCTGCATCCACTCACAAAAATATATTTACGGTAGGAAATATCTTCACTTGATATCCTAATGATTTGGCATACATTTTTATCCATACAATGTATTGTTGGCTATTGCCATAGACGTAACCCGTGCATGTCAATTTTATTTCTATAGCACTATTAATCACAACCATGGTTGTCCAGTGTGCTGCACAATGGTAACAGAACAAGGCAAGAACACTATAATTTAAAAGCAATAAAAAAACAGAGTACAATACAACTTCCTCATTGATTATTATGCCAAATCAAGAGTTTTTAGCATAGATTTTGTGACTGTTTTTGTGGTCCAGGGTCACATGATGTGCACACACACTTGCACCTAACTCTATTCATCTCTAGTCTAAGCAAAGGCAGTCTGTGGTGTTCATGATCCCTAATACGCCGAAGAGCAGCGGTGGAGGTAGTTTGCTTCGCCGAGGCCTCCGGCTTCATGAAGACGCCTGCAATCCCCCGAGGGCCAGTGGGGGCCTGAGAAAACGTCCCCGCAACAAGCCTTCCAAAATCTCTGATGCCAAACTGGTACAAACCACTAGAATTGGGGAAAACTGTTCATGAGACTTCAGTTGAGCTGGGAGCTCGTTTGATTAAGAATCAGGGTACGTTTACACGACTAAGATATGCTTAAAACAGAGACGTTTTTCCACGGTTAGACAAGTTTTCATTGTTTGGGTGGTTGTTAATGAGTTATGAGATTTAAGTAGTGCATTACATGAGTTGCTCTCTGCGTCTTTCGCTTTTCAAAAGTAGCTCTCAAATGAAAAGGTTTGAGATCCCTGCTAACTGAACACATAATACGCATGACGTCATCGTCTTCAGAGATTCACGTTTTTGCTGTTTACACGGAGACCGTTTTTAAAACTTGCAATTTGAAACCAGTTTTCAAAACTTTGCTTGTCCAGGCACCCGAAAACACAGATGTCTTGTATACAAACGGCCAAAAAGCATAATTTTTCACGTTTTTAGTTGAAACCGGTGTCGTGTAAACGGCCCCTTAGACTAATGCATGGTTAATAGGCACAATAATTAAGTGTAGGTTAAGAAATATATTTTGTGTGTTTAGGGAGAGCAAAATAGAAGTAACTGTGCCGACCATCTTTCCTGAAGCGTTTGACTGTATGTATCTGCTGTTATGAGGCAATAACACTTTGTATTGTATTTAATGAACTTTCTGAAACCACTTCTCTCTCCACAGGTGAACTCCAGGATCATTTGTGAACAAATCCTCCGATTTATTTGTATTGGCCATTTTCTTGTTTGTTTGTCTTCTGTTCACTTTATAGATTTGAATTTTTTGTTTTTCAATGTGTTTAAAATAAAGTATTTTTATAACATTTTATTTTGTAGTGTTTTTTTAAGGGTTTTAAAGTGTCCTTTTTCCATGTCTTTCCATCTTTCTGTCTGCTTGTCTTTATGTCCCTCTTTTCCGCCCATCTGTTTTTGTTTGTTTCGATTTTTTATTTTTTAAATTTCAGCTATTGAAAAGCTTGCTGGTATCTGTGCAATATTATGATAGGTTGATCACTCTATAACACTGCAGTAGTACTTTTATTTTAAAGTTGTAATATAAATATACATTAACAACAATAACAAAGTTTTAGTTTAAAGAAATCCTCTTTAAAGACTATGCAGAAATGAGCTGTGCACATCATTAAGGTTTTTCATCTCGGTTGATTCGCATGTTACGGCGTATACAGCGCGTTCACGCGAAACCATGGAACCCAAAGTGAATGACGTCACCGACCATCACCGACAGCAAATGCGGAAGAAATGCGCGAGGCCGTGTCTTAACGGAAGACATTTCTGTCGAATTTTCAAACTCGTTTTGACAGCGAAATGATCAACTACATGACTTCAGTTTAACCTCTATCGCTTCCTAAATGTTTCGAGTATGTTTCTGTCGCTTTATAAATGTTTTTGGTAAGTTATGGCGCTTTATTTGGTAAATAAAGCGCTTATAAATATACAACTCCAAAATATTATCCTTTTACGCCTGTAAAAGAGTTTCCATGTGCTGTTTTTGAAGCAGGAGCTGTGCTGTAATCGTTTATAAGGACCATCATGAGTGAATATGATTCTGAAGTGGAAGGGTAAGTTAAATGTTTAGCGGTGTTTAGCTTTCCTCATTTTAGTCCGGTTCTACCGGCCTGTGTTTTCTTAGTTCTGCCAAACCAGCTTTAGTTTGGTTACATTTCACTCTAACGTTAGTGGTCAGACCTGATTTGCAGAACATTTAACGGACGAATAATAACCTACAATCATAAAGTTAGTGATCAATTATTGTCCAGTTAACTTTTTATGCCTTTAAGTCACCTACATATAAAGGTATGTGAACAGAAAAGTAAGTGATTCCGCCTGGTCTAGCACCTTGTTGGTCCGAATAGTTGTTTAAAAGATGACCATGTCCTAACATAGCAGCTACAGTATGTTTATGCTTGATAAGGAATCACCATTATCAAGCATAAACATACTGTAGCTGCAATGTAAGGACATGGTCATCTTTTAAAAAGTGAAACTATACAGTAGTAAATAAATGTGTAAATGGGGTGTAATGGTTTAGGATCAACTGCAGAGATCTTTAATGTCATATCAGGACAGGTGAGTTTAATCTGAGCTAGTAGTTGTGATCAATGTGATTTTGTTTTAGGTATCGTACACTTGTTGTTCATCATTCAAATTTTCTTAACAGTGTTCTCATATTTATATCTTGACATTTTTGGGCAAATCGTGTTTTCCATTTAAAACGGACAAGCAAACTTGTTTAGTGTTTGGAATTGGAAATATGAGGATACTTTTTCTCACCTGATGTTTATCTGTTCAGAGATCATCAGGATGTGTATTAGACCCTGAACCTGACTGATCAAATAACAAGCCACTTAGTTTGAAAAAAAAAACCTGTGTCTGTCAGCCAAAAAAATTATATAATGCTTGCAATACAATCTGCATTTAAAGAAGCAGAGTCTTTGCAGGTTCAGACATTTTCGTGGACTGTCAGGTTGGTTCTATTGCCACTCTTGAGTTGCTTCTGATTTTTAAAGTACATTTAATTACAGAAAAGTTTCAGCCATTAGTGTTTTAATTATTCTTTTAATTTTGGCCTCTAAATCACAGGTATCAGTTATGCATGTGAAAAATTGTTGTGGCGCTTTTACGATGACTTCTCATATGCCTGTTTCAGCTGATGTCATGTTATTTTTTTTAACGTTGATATGAACATTTGTTTTTAAGGGTCATGGCAGGCGGCCGTCCAGCAGTTATGGCTCCATGCATAGCGACTGATGAGGAGGAGGATGAAGATGACTTTGAACCTCGGTCAAACATGCAGAAACAAAGTACAGTAATATACAGACTTAACCATTACAAAAAACAATTTGAGCAAAACAAAAACATCTTAGACGCATTCTATGAATAATAGTAATACAAGTTGTATGATGGAGTGATTATAATGCTTGCTTAATCATGTCAAAACTGATAAGAACTACAAGCTGTTTATATGAAATAAGGTTTGATCTTGTCAGCTTTTGAACATGTAATTATTTTGTTTTTTAACGTTTGAAATTGATGGTTCATTCTTGTTTTGAGGTAAATGAGTGAGATGGGGAGATAAATTATCCTAAATTTTCAGCATAATTTCTCCAGTCTTCAGTGTCACATGATCCTTCTTGATAAAAAGTGATAGTAAAGATTTATATTGTTCTAAAAGGTTTCCATTTTGAATAAATGCAGTTCTTTTTTCAGGATTCATTGAATAAAATAAAAGTATCACAGGTTGAATGAATACATAAAAGTATCACAGGTTATTAAAAATATTAAAGAGCACATGACAAATCATCATATTAGAATTATTTCTGAAGGGTCATGTGACCCTGAAGACAGACTGGAGTAATGATGCTGAAAATTCAGCTTTGATCACAGGAATAAATTGCATTTTAAAATATATTAAAATAGAAAACCATTCTTTTGAATTGTAGTAATATTTCACAATATTAATGTTTTTACTGTATTTTAAAAAAAATATATTAAATAAATGTAGGTCCTAGAGTTGCATTAGAGTTCTTTCAAAAACATTAATGTTTCCAGACTTTTGAGCAGTAACTGTCTGAGTTTAATTTTAGTGTACTTATAATGTTGTGGACACATGTGAATCATTTCATAGTCCATTTATGTATTCACATTTATATGTTGTGCAGGGTCAGGCTTAACCGCTGCAGGATCACCAAAGACTGCGATTACTGGACGAACACACACAAATCAGTCCAGTCGTATACCAAGATGGATTGTATCTGCGACAGCAGTCCATCGTGTACACAAAGAACCCTTGCATTCAAGACACGAGTAACTACATCCACAACACATGCATCTAAATGAGTAGTTTACCTGTGCTCAAAAGACTCACTTCATTGTCATTAACAGGGAGCCCATGACCCTAGAGCAATCTGAGGTGCAGTCTGAATGGACAGAGCGAGCGCTGAATGAAGAGCCGGATGATTCAGAAAGATGCGCTGAGCTCAACCTGCCGGATCAGCCCAGTGAAAGTGCTGCGATGGAGGAGCAGGGCAAGGAGCCGGTTCTATGATTTCGATGAAATTGTTGTACATTACGAGGAACTGAAGGAGCCTCGCGCCCCTCCAGAGGGCGCCGGTCTGCAGTTTCGGCACACTCACAGCTCCCTCACCCTGCGCCATGTGCTAATGGTCAGTGGCTGTGTGATTGGATTAAGATAGCCTGCGATCGTTTTGTCAGTTATCATGATCATCTCAGTGTGTTTGCTGTTACGACCTTCGCTACTGACTAAACATCAAAAATGCAAAATCAAATGGTGTATTGATCAATTCAACATGGCGCTAAAATTTAACACCTACTTGCCTCAATCTCCATTTGCAAAATTGTCATGCCAAGTTGGCCTCTTTTCCTCAATCCTAGCCTAGTTTATATTCTCCTTTCCCTTCTTTTTCAGCAAACTTTCCAAATACACTGCAAAATCATTCTTTTCCAGTCTTGTCATATATATATACATATACATATACAGGGACAAAACCATTCAACTTTTCAACATTTATAACTTTTTGTTTCACTTTTTATACTTTTTGTTTTAGTAAAAAACAAAATTCGGCCTTTAAAATGAGATCAAACTGAAGTTTGTGCTCCAAAGCTTTACGTTTTTACGAGTTTTCTGAAGTCATCAGAGTCACTTTTTTAAAATTGATGCACAGGGGTTAAACTTATCTTTCACTGTATTTAGATAAATATTCCAGATGTTTCTGTCTTTGTCTCATTCAGGCCATGGTGAGAAGTCTTAGTCAGCTCCATCCATCAGAGATGTCATTTTATAAGCGTTGTCTGAGCAGTAACTACAAATTCAAGAAGAACTACCCGGTGATCGTCGGACCTTACTGACGCGCTGGATGTGGCTGATAAAATGATTCGAGATCTGTAAGCTGGGAGAGGCTCTGCATCTCACTGTACGAACCTTCCAAAACATCGGAAGAAACGAATTGTTCGAAACCCTGAGGAAGACCTGTAGAAGAGGTACAGTACATTTAACACATCACCTGATAGATGGCCAATGAACAGTTGCCCCAAAAAAGAAAACTTTGATCATTTTATTTATTTATTTATATATATATATATATATATATATATATATATATATACATCACACACACACACATAAAATGATCAAAGTAATTTAGGGCTGTCAATGTTAACACAATTCAAAATCCTTAATGCATTAATTTAATGCAAATAAATGATTGACGCACATAAAATTGCACCATTAACATAATTTATATCACGCAGTAAGTAGGGATGCACTAATACGAATTTTGGTCTGATACGATAATTCTTTATATTTAATCGCCGATAACCAATATATTGGCCGATACACCTAAATCAAAATTTATATAATTAAAGAGCCTGATTATGATTTTATGTAACCTTTTTGAATTGATTACAATATATTTCAAGCAATTCAAAACCTTTTTGACGAACTGTGCATCTGAATTGTCTCTGCTGAAGGAAATAGTCCATAATTTTACATTTCCTTGCTGAATAAAACAATCTAGCATCTTGCTGAGTAAAGTTGATGAGGATTGTTATCAAGGTAAAGATGATTGTGGTGTCGTATAAGAATCACACATTAGTCCTTTATATTAATGCGCATACAAACAGTTTGTGCATTCCCGACACTGATATACATTATTACTTTTGCAGAGTCAAATTTCACACACATTCAGGATAAACATTTGATTTGTGTGTTTGCTGAGTTTAGGAATTCTGAATCGATTCTTACTGTAGGTATTCATGCAGTCAGGTCAAGGTGGTTTCGTTGACATGACTTATCTAACATTAAATAAGGTGTTTGCTTTTTGCATTGTACACATGCTAAATATTTTTCATGTGCATACATTTCTGAATTATATGGATTATAATTTTGTGTTGTACTTTCATAGTCCCCAAGTGTCCTTTTTAGGAAATACCTAAATTTACCTTGAAAAAACCTTGCAGAGAATACTTTTGTGAGAATATTTCATTAATCACTACTCCAGTCTCGGTGTCGCACTGATCCTTCAGAAATCAGTCTAATATGATGATGATGATTTGCTGCTCAAGAAACATTACCATCATCAATGTTTAAGTTTGAAGCAATGGAAACTGATAAAAAATAAATAAATTCAGGATTGATTAGAAAGTTCAAAAGAACAGCATTTATTTGAAATGGAAATCTTTGGTAACATAAATGTCTTACTGTGACTTCTTGATCAGTTTAATGCATCCTCGCTGAATAATAGTTTGTTTCTTTGGAGGAAAAAATCTTACTGACAACTTTTGACACGTGTAAAACTGTGTGTAACTCACAGAGATGTGTACAGAAAAGAGTAATCAGTTCATCATTAAAAATTGTAGTTAATTCACAATAAATTATAACTTGAGTGAACAATTCCTTTCATTTTTGAATATTTTTATATTAGAATAAACCTTGCATGTAAAAAAGCATAATTCCTTCAGTCTGATTTCTGTTTTGTTTCTTTTCGCAGCGTTGTTATCGATATGCATCTGAAAATTGCCTACGACAGGCGCTATTACAATCTTTACGAGGGCCGATGCTCGTCCAGGTCAGCAGCGCTACATCAGTGACGTCTACGTCGAACCCGTAACCGTCATCAGGGGCAGCAGAGACCCGTCAACCCTGAGAACGAGGTCCAGCGCGATCCCGTACACGATCGAGGGGACGGCAATCAGGGCCGCCGACATCTTCCGCCCGCTTCCCTCTGACCATAAACCAATCCGTACGGTCATGATGACTGGGATCCCTGCATGCGGTCTAACGGTGGCCGTGAATGAGTTCCTCATTGATTGGATGGAGGAAAAAAACAATCAGGATTTTCAATTAGTGTTCCCAATGCCGGCGAAGGAGTTGCACATCGAGAAAGGTGGAAGATCTGAGCTTCCTACAGACCCTCTCAAACTATTTCGCTGAAGCTGAAGAAATCGGATTCCTCGAGAAGGAAGATTGCTTGAGTCTCTTCATTATTGATGGGATAGAAGTTTGCCGTCATAAACTGGACTTCGAAAACAATGAAATCGTAACGAGTGCCAGGCAGAAAGCACCACTTGATGCCATCCTCACCAGCCTAATCAAAGGCACGCTGCTTCCTGAACGCGTGTGTTTGGATAACCAGCCACGTCAGCGCCGCCTACAAAATCCCGTCCAATTTAATCGACCGCTTTGTAGAGTTGAGAGGATTCACGGATGAAGCCAAGAAAGAGTACTTTACCAAGAGAACAACCGAACCTGAGCTCGGTGTTAAGGTTTATAACCACATGAAACGCTCCAAAGCTCTTGAAATCATCTGCCATCTTCCTCTCTTCAGCTGGATGGTGGCGTTTATCTTCGAACGGGCGTTTCGAGATCCCGATTACGGCAAACATCCACCCGGCATCACAGCGTTTTATTCGCAGTACATCGTCGTCCAGATGAACCGCTCGTTTGAGAAGTTTCGCGGCTGTAACGTGGAGGATCAAAAGTGGAGGGATGTAGATAAGACGTTTCTAGAGATGATGGGGAAGATGGCGTATCGGATGATTCTAGAGGGACGAGACTGGTTTAACGTAGCTGATTTGAGAAACGTTAACCTGACCTATGAGGATTTGCGCTCTCGGGAAGAGTTAACCACCGAAGTCAAGCGGGCGAGCGAAGACGTAGAGACGTGGGTCTTCAAGTTCGTCCACGTTACCATACAAGAGTACATGGCCGCCATGTACGTATACGTGGCATTTAGGAAACGCGCGAAAACGGGTGTTCATACTCGAGCCAAATGTCTTGGTTACAAGGTACAGCGAGCAAGGATCGCCCCATGATAGAGATGTACCGTCCCGCCATCGACCGCATGCTGGCTTCTCCGAACGGACACCTGGACATGTTCTCCGCTTTTGATCGGATTGTTGACTCCAGGAACTGAGGATAACCTCCGTGGATACCTGCTCAATCACTATCATCCCAAAGCCAAAGGCACGGAGGATGTGGTCAAATACATCAACAAAAAGATGAAGGAAACATTCATCCGTAGAGGCTCAGAAACCTGGAGTTGTGTCTGGTCGAGCTGGAGGAAGGCAAAGAGGAAAGATGAGCGGATATTATAGAAAGTGGATTAATCTTTCGACTTTGAGCGGGACTGTGGAACACTAAACTAACAGCAGCATCCGCACAAATCAATAGTTCACCCAAACCTGTGTGTAGATTCGTCACTGCTGCCTTCATTAAACGGGATGACGGCGATAAAGCACTTCACTTTTTTGTTTCTGAGGGGTTAAGGCCCGTACACACTGGGACGAATATTAGCGCGTCTTTCAACACGTTTTTGTGTCCACACACAAGCGTTTTCGCTGGCCATGAACTCGGTTCATGGCCAGCGAACATGCAAATTCATTCCCTGACATTAGATGGCGCCCATTTGCCATGCAATACCACTCCATAAGAGTTATCTTTTATCAAGATGTGTGTAGTCCCTGTCACGTTTGTCATATAGTTCTTTGTTCTAGCACCAACGAGAACAGCAGCTCTACATTCATCTTGCCTCGCATCTTCCTCGTCTTATTTCTTCCTGGCAGTGTAGACAGAGATGCGCATATCTTCTTCACCGTTGCATATGTGTGTCTCGGCAAGACCGTTTCGTGTTTGAGCGCCCCCAAGTTGTGTTTTACTGTCTCTTCAGAAGCTCCAAACACGTGAGCAAAAGCGGCAATTTCATTGGTCGGATAGTTTTTCTACGCGGCGCGTCAAACTAAAAAAACGAAGCAGAGGCCTTTTTTTTTTAAATGCCGCTTTTACGCGTCAGTGTGAACACTCACATTGGCGCCCATTGTTTAGTCACGAGGCGTTAAACGTCGGCAAATAACGCGCACGAAATTCGTCCCGGTGTGAACAGGCCTTTAGAATGACATTTGCAAATTCGGGTGCTTAAACCTGTTTTGTTGGGTGAGCTGTTACTCCTTTTTAGGTGCTGAGCAGAGAACATTAGTAATAGCACTACTATCGTTAAAGTGCACACAGTGCTTTCAAGGAGCTGAGGAACTGGACAGAATCACCAGGACCCGATGCAGACTCTAGTAAACACGTTATTCAGTCATCTGTGTGTGACATGCATGACCAGAATTTATCTTGACTAGACGATGTTCTGCTGCTTTTATATTTTTATTCATGTTTCTGGTATGAGCATTTGGTTTTTTCAGGTTTGTAATCACAAAATAATCATTACTTGTGCTTCAGATTTAGACTTGGGTAATCATGTAGTTACTGATCCAGAATATGTCCAAATAGTCCAGTCTGCTTGCATACACTGACATATGAATTTGAGCAATAATTATAGTATTTAATTTTTTTTTAAGGGTAGTGTGACTAAATCTGTGTTGGAAAGCCGAAGGGTTGTTGATCTACGTGGATTTTATGTGCCTTTTATTACCATTGTGTCTGAGTAACGTATAATAAAATATGTTTCATGTAGTGATGGAGTAGTGGTATTTCTTTTCATGGTAAATTTATCAAAATATCTAATGTCAATATCTAAAGTAATGTTATACAGCATTAGGCATGTGTGTATATAAAGATATAACTAGGTAACTTGAGGGAAAAAATAAATAAATGCAGTGGGTTTTTTTTTAGACAAAATGTCTGTTTTCATTGCCACAAAAAAGTCAAGGCACATTTAAAAAAAAGCTTTACTAGCTTATCACATGTAAATGAGCATATTAGCTTATTTGTAGTGGGTAGTTTGTGATGGGGTACATTTAATTACATAGTGATGTATTCATAATAGTTTTTTAATAATTTTACAAGAGCTTTTCCAGCTTATTACATGTGAGCAAATGCATGTCTTATTTGAGATGCGTTCATAATATTTTTATACATACATACAGCTATGAAAAAATTAAGAGCCACTGCCAAATCAGCAGCTGCTCTGGATTTATTATTTATATTGTAAATAATAAATCCAGAGCAACTGCTGATTTGGCAGTGGTCTCAATTTTTCCATAGCTGTATATGGTCACCCTAGCCGGAAGCAAATCTAGAGACCGTGTTTCCGATCTTTGCCGATTTTGCACGAGTCCGCCATGTGCTGGTTCGGGTGTGTCGAGGAAATTCTCGAGGTAATAATTTTTTTCTGGTTGGGCATAAAAGTATTTTCCTCCAGGGGGCGTTTGATGGCTCAGAAAGGCGAACATTCAAACATTCAAATCTCAATACATATAGTTCCTTTATTGAAGACACCTGTACACTATAGACAGCTTAAAAGTTTTAATTAATTTACAAGAATTGGTATCTATAGAAATAGAAATTGGTATCGATAGAAAATGTAGAAAACTAATTTTATAAATCACCTCATCTAGTAATCGTAATCGACTGTGATTGGCTCATCCTGACGAGCGCTGAGAAAAGTAGCCGCTACCACGTGACAACACTTACTTCTGCAGCGCTCAGGACAATAATTTACATTAAATAACGCCAGCGAGAAACCATAAAATACATTAAATTAAAAACAGACAGTGGATCGTCGTAATATAAAAATATAATTAATAGACCCACCATATCACATGTAAACTTATACTGAGACTGACCGCCGCTCTAGCCACTTAATTCCGTTTCTGCGGTCGAGTGTCAGAAAGTTCGCGAATTTTCCGGAATTTTCCCGAAAGCGTCGCGAGTTTCCGGATCCAGCGCGAGGACAAAATACACGCGCGCGCCAGACATCAAAACCGAACCTTCAGTGCAATAAATACACACACACACACACAAAAAAACTGTTATTACGGGTTGTGAATACTTCATCAGTATCGTGAACCGTCCGTAATGTCTGTGTTGTGTTATAATAAAGGCTGCGGACAGCGGTTTGATCCAGAAATCAATCCGGAGGGTGAGTGTTTCAAGTTACAAAGTTTATTCATGATGATCGAAAGTGTTACTTATTATGTTGTATACCGCGTTATCTGTTATTTACCTTCATACCTACAGTCTGATGCTTCATACTCGTACGTTTCAATTGACCAAACAAAAGCATGTATGGCTTTTTCGTTATTAGAAATATAAGACTTGCTTCGTAGAATATAATGCATATGAGTGTGTTATTGTGAACTGGACAGGACAGCACTTAATACTACTAGAGCTCAATGAATTATGTGCTATCCGTAACAAGGGCTTACATTTTAATAAATCATCATCAAACATGATGTATTGTATAAAAGATCAATAGTTTGTAAAAGAAAATGCCACACAACTTAATATTTGCTATATTATTTTCCTGAAACATTACATACTTAAAGCAGAAGCTTTCAAATAATTTTAGATTTAATGTTTTTATATGAATTATCTTTTATTATTATTATTTTATAATTATCCATATAATAAGCTGATGTTTGTAATCACATGCCACACTGACACTATTTGACAAACCAGCACAGGACTGAAAAAAGGAGATAAGATAGGGAAGCAAACAAAAGCCATGGAGGATAGGAAGTTCAGAGGAACTCTAATAGCGCTCTTACAGCAAACACTGAACCAGACTGCTTGCTTGTAGATTGCATGTAAATCAGCCTGCATCCTCTAGAGTTTCATGATTGATGTGTTTTGCAGATGTGTGTACGTACCATCCTGGAGTTCCTGTGTTTCATGATGCTCTGAAGGTGAGTATCTGAAGATCGTGGATACTTCAGGATTTAGCATGAAGCTTTGTATTAGTAGGAAACCTGTATAGTAGTATTTTCAAATATCAATGCTTTCCACCCTCATATCCCCTGAAATGAGAGATTTATGTATTTTTTCTCTGATCGGAGGATTTTTTGGCCAGAGGTTAAAGACTGCAGTCAGTAGTAGGGGCTGTCCCGAATGTTTTTCAACATAGAGAACAAATCCTTTTTATTTCTTTATCTCTTTCTTTCTTCAGGGTTGGTCGTGTTGTAAGAGACGCACAACAGACTTCTCAGATTTTCTCAGTATTGCGGTAAGTAAGAAAGATCTGCCATTCTCAAATCTCACTCATCTATAGCAGAACATCGTTTACACAAATAAATGTATTTTTGTGTTGGATGGTGTGTAAATACAGCTTGCTGCTTCAGAAGAAAGAAACAGAACAACTATTTTCAGTTTTGCATTGATGTGCTTTAATTCTGAAACTGTCAGTTGCTAACCGATATCACAGCCATGTAAAATTCCTTTATCTCTTCAATATCCATGAAGTGTGTCTCTAAGATAATGCAAATGCATGCAAATGTCTCCTGTTTTGGGGCTTGTTCTCTGTCAGGGCTGCACTAGAGGTCCTCATAACAGCGAGAAGCCGCTTGAACCCGTGAAACCAGACGTGAAGATCTCAGGAGAGAAGAAAGAGCTGGAGGATCTGAAACCTAGGTTTAATGAGTACATCATCCAGGCCCCCAAACCACTGGAGTTCATCAAGAGACCCAGGTAACTCTTCCTCATCTTCATCATCATCATTATAATGGCCGCTGAAAGCTGCTCTGTATTGTATAAAGCGCTTTATAAATGTTGTTTCAGCGCCTGAGGAGCCGCTGGTGGAGCTGCAGAGGAAAGTCTCTCGTCTCTGAACCAGACGCTCGAGAAACTCAGACTCGCAGACGCCGCTCCGCTCCAAGAGAAAGGTGACGGTACATCATTATAAACATGAGGAGGTTCTACATACACTACCGGTCAAAAGTTTAAGATCAGTAAGATTTTTTTATGTTTTTAAAAGATGTTCTTCTGCTCACCAAGGCTGCAATTTTTTGATAAAAATACACAAAAAACACAGTAATATTGTGAAATATTATGACAATTTAAAATGACTTTTTTATGTTAATATATGTTTAAATGTAATTTATTATAGCTGAAAAAAGCTGAATTTTGAGCATCATTACTCCAGTCTTCAGTGTCACATGATCCTTCACAAATCACTCTAATATGATGAGTTTATGCTCCAAAACATGTATGATTATTATCCATGTTGAAAACAGTTTTTTACATTTTTATTTCAGGATTCTTTGATGAATAGAAAGTTCAAAAGAACAGCTTTTATCTGAAATTTTGTTACATTAAACACTACCCTTTAAAAAGTTTGGGGTCAGTAAGAATTTGTATTTTATTTTTGGGGGAAATAAATAAGAAATCAATACTTCTATTCATCAAGGATGAGTTACATTGATCAAAAGTTACAGTAAAGACATTTATAATGTTAGAAAAGATTCGAATTAAATAAATGCTGTTCTTTGAACTTTCTATTCATCAAAGAATCCTGAAATAAAAATGTAAAAAACTGTTTTCAACATGGATAATAATCATAAATGTTTTTGGAGCATAAAATCATCATATTAGAGTGATTTGTGAAGGATCATGTGACACTGAAGACTGGAGTAATGATGCTGAAAATTCAGCTTTTTTTCAGAGGAATAAATTACATTTTAATATATATTAACATAAAAAAGTCATTTTAAATTGTCATAATATTTCACAATATTACTGTGTTTTTTGTGTATTTTTTATCAAAAAATTACAGCCTTGGTGAGCAGAAGAGACTTCTTTTAAAAACATAAAAAAATCTTACTGATCTCAAACTTTTGACCAGTAGTGTACATTCTCGTTTTATTTAGTCACATGACCATCACATGCTAAACCTGAAATGTGCATCTTTTTGACCTTCAGAAGAGGAAGGAAGTGAGGTCAAAATTGGGACGGCGTGTAAAAATGGAGGCTGCTCGAAGGTTAGAAAACATTTATTCTGTATGGTTACACTTTACAATAAACTCCTGTTGCGGAGTTATTCTCTATATCAGTGTCAGTGTTTCTGAACTCCCTGAAATGCCTCCAAGTGTAAAGAGAGGAGCTGCGATAACAGAGAATATGGGAAGATAATGTGTTTTTTTTAACATTCAAAAATGAAAAGTTGTTCCCCCCAAAAAAAAAAAATCAAGACATAATATGGCCTCTTTGACATTATTAAATGCATAACATAATTATTATCCTATTATGATTATCAGACATACAACGGACCAAAGACTGATGAAGAAACGTGTTCATATCATCCCGGAGTGCCGATCTTCCACGAGGGTGAGGAGAATTTATAACTAATGTTGAAAAGTGATTATTTCATATTTTTAAGACGTTTTTTTATATGCATGCTTGGTTTCAGGATGAAGTACTGGAGCTGCTGTAAGAGGAAGACGTCTGATTTTAACTCATTCCTGTCTCAGGAGGGCTGTAATAAAGGATCACACCAGTGGAGGAAACACACGGTCAGCTTTGCATTATCAGGTCAATATCACATGATATACTGTGATTCTCAAACGCGTGTGTTTTCTGTGTCTGCAGGGGAACAAAGTGGCTCCATGTTGATTTGATTGGCACCAGACAGGAAGTCATGTGACCATGTCTATCTATGCAAAGAACTCGAATCCTGAGCTTTGTTCTGTGGAAGCGAACTGCATCTCTGGTGAGGGAGTTTGACTGTGTAACGTGATATACTGTGCAACATATGTGTGTTTGCCATTGTCCAGTGTGGTGATGTTATTTATTAATTGTCTGGTCTTTTGTTGTCTGATGAACGATTTATTTGAACAGCTGAAAATCCGTCTGATCTTTGAGGGAGAAAAAGAGTTTGAGCTGAAGATGAGCCTGTGGGGGTGAGTTTCAGTCTCCATCCATTATCTGCGTTAAAACACATTTAGTGTCTTTGAGATAACATTATTGATTTATTCAAATCTTGAACTCTTTTATTTAGCATTTTTGTGTTTTATGTTTTTGTTAATTTTATTTCATTGTATTGGTTTACTTTTTATTTCAGTTTAGTTACTAAACAAAAATGTTGCCTTGGCAAACGGCTGAAATACAAGAAGTTAAAACAATTTCATAATGTTTATATTTCATTTTAGTTCAGTTTTTATTTTATTAAAAGTAACACTAAATAAAAAAAAACATTTATTAACTATAATAACACTTTGTTCAGATAATTTGATAAACTTGTATTGAAAAGTTTTATTTTGTTATGATCTTAAAAACCTTTTGTTTCATGCTTAAGTGCATGAAATTACTTTGTGGACAACAGTGTTATTGAAATAAAGCTAAAATAAAATAAAAATTAAATATTAAATGAAAAGTAAAAACAAACGGGAGATGTTAAAAGAACGCAAAGAAATCATTTCAAGTTGAATTGCTGAAATTATTAAAGTTTAAAATAAATAAAAGTGCAAAAAGCAGAGCAAAAATACTAAAAGCAAAATTAAAATGAAAGCAAAAAATGAATGTACTTCAAAATAAATACTATAATAGTATATTAATAATATTATAATAACACTGGTAGACAAATATAAATTGTGCCTACATGCAAACTTGTTTTCAAATGTGACATTTTAATGTGAAAAAGAGACTTAACACATTCAAGTCAATGATTTATAGTGTGAATATCATCCATTAGATGAGCGTTGCAGCACAAATAAGAGGAAAAGCACAATACCTGTGTGTTTATTAGACATAATCCATTGAATGGTTTTGTCCCTGTATATTAATGACAGAAGAAGAATTCAAAGTTCATGATTTTGCAGTGTATTTGTGTCGTTTTGTTGATATATTACTGTGTGATTGACAGGTTATTGACGTCAGTAAGAGTGTTATTAACATGATGGCCTCTAAAGTGGAGGTGGTCATGAAGAAGGCGGAGCCTATAACCTGGGCGCGGCTGGACACGCCCCCTCCAAAGCCTCAAACGACCAATGAGAAGAAAGAGAATCAAGACCAAGAAAAGTTTCCTCTTGACTCCCGCCGACTCGATCAGGCTCTCAGACAGCAGTGATCAACTAAACCTGCATCCTCACTCGCTGTATGATCTGGCAAATCAGTGAGATTATTGATTTTAAAAAATCTGATCATATAGATTGTGTAGGAAGAGCACATCATGACTGTTCTCGCTTTACACTTTAATCAGTTTAGATGTGAATGAAAACGAAGCTGTAAGGGTCTGGGAATGAATGTACGTTTAAACAATCTTTATATAATATTATAGTAATATTAAATCTTTATCAAAATATAGCAAATATCAAAGTAATGCATACAGACACCTAACTAACTATATTTATTTCTTGGAGCTGCTGTAATTTCAGTCATGTTCACATCACAACAGTCGACAGGTAATAACACATTTTACTTTTTGATTTTATTATTCAGGAACTCATAATTACAGTAATTTTAACATAAGATCAATGAAGCATCACTTTTTGTTTTTGTCCCTCTGCATACCATTTTTCCACTTAATTTGTGGAAATGCTAATTTCATTGGGTGAACATTTTGTTTAATATCTCTCACTGCCTTGTTTTCATTGTGTCTGATTTATTATGGCATCTGAAGTCTTTCTAAATTTTTCACTGAATTATACAATTTCAATATGGCACTAAAATAGATTTGGTCCAGTAATTCTAACTTTCCTACTGTTGAAGTGAGAGTAAGATGAGTCCAATTAATGCGCATCAAAATGTTTAAAAAAGTGTCTTGTTTGTATTTTGGTTAATTCCTCTCATGTTAGTGCTGTCAACATTTATACAAGCAAATATACTTGTTGCCTTTTTGTTGTTTGTTTTGATGATTTCCTGCCTTTATTTTCATGCACATTCGCTTCCTAAACTACAGTCATCAGCTGAGTTCAAGTTTAACAGTCTTAATTCAGCTTGGATTAGGTTTGTTTGTGTCATGGATTGGGATCTTTCGTTCATGTTGTGTCATGAAAGTAGTCGACAGAAAATAATTCACCTTCAGATACTTACTCGGGTTTGTCATTGTAGAAATAAACTGCAGTAAATCACTGAAAACTTAGAATGAATATATAAATTTGTTTGTGTATCTGATGGAGTTTATGAGGCTCTCATGTTACTGTAAACATTAAATTATTGTACTGTATACTATCAAATGTGTCGTTCTGTCTAATCATTCGTCTATGAAGATTTTACTTGCTAAATCAAATGCTCAAATAGCATTCATTCTCTAGAGATTTTATTTTTGTAAAACAGTGCTTTATTATGAATGACTTACCAGGAATTTTTTATATAAAACCATTCCATTGCATGTTCTATCATTCTATTTTTTATATGAATTCCACATTAACTGTTTCAGTTTTTACAGTGTTCAAACCAGACGGCGCCACAACATGCGATTAATGAAAAATGAATGTTATATCATTTTTTTTTTGCCCTAATGTTTACATTCCATTGGTCCTATCCAGCTGTGACCACATGACAATATAGACATGTTTATACGAACAGTTACCATTCTTCTGCAAAGTCACGGCTGGAACATCAACTACAAAGTACGACAATGAAAATCTCAGGTATTGTTTATGTGCTATACTTGAAGCGTCTCTTTGTGTGACCTTTATATTCCTTAATGATGCTACCGCACTCCAGTCTGTCAAATGGCACCTTCACCTCCACATTTTCCCTAACTAAACTGCCCTAGCAGCCTCATCAGAAGCCTCATTTCCCTCAACCCCTACATGTGCAAGAAACCCATACTACATCCCCGCCTCTTAATCTATAAACCCTGACTAAGATCTCCTTGACTAAATCCAACCTAGCCCCTCCTCTCTCACCCCCTTTCCCCATCAAACCAGAGAGTCAGAACAAATTATGGCTTTCTCCACCCACCACAAATCTGCTATGATTGCTACTAGTTCAGCTGTGAAGATTGAAAGACCAGGCAATCTATAACTCTGTCTAACATGAAATTGAGGAACATAAAAACCAAAACCCACATTCTTACTTCTCTCAGGATCTCTACATCCATCTGTATAAATATCTATATATTTATTCCATAATTTCCTGAAGATGTTCTTGTACATAGTGATCAACATTTCCTGACACGTCCTTCCTTTATTACATTTTTATTAGATATGTCTACATCAGCCAAGGAGGGATATTTGACCAGATAGACAGAAAGGCACCATTGTCTTCATTAAGCTTAAACTCCTCTGCGTATGTCTTAAGAGAATATAAAACCCTATACCGATTAAGTCTACTCTCACCCTTACTAAACTCCCAACACTCTAACAAATAAATCCTGTATGAAAGACACTTAGAATAGGCCTGACACTAATAGAAAGTGAACTAGTGTAGATATAGATAAAGATGCAAACAAACAAAAACATATGGCAGATTCAATTTCAAACTATAAACTTTGACGGGTAAGGAATAAATCGCACCAGCTGTCAAAACAGAACTTTTAATTTAAATTAACTTTTGTAGGAAAATATTGACTCCTTTTTCACACTCATTTTTTAAAAATAATAGTTATTTTCTGGTACATTAGGGCCTTCATAGCATTATTTTCAATAATTCTTTCTATTTTACATCTTGCATTGCTTATGGATCTACAATTAAAATAGCTGGAGCAATTGCTTTGCTGTCAGGTGCCCAAAGAAACACTGCTGCCATATTACAATAAATAAAGATTGAGTGCATGCAAGGGTTTAATACAAAGCTATGTAAATGTTAACACACGGTATGCCCTCAAAATAATTACACTTTAACTTCATTAAGTTACTTAGAGGTGTACAAGGTGACAGACTCACCACACTACTGCTATTGCCACATCTTGGTTTGGAGATTGTGTGGTCACAAAAGCATTGGATTGTCACTTGTTTCAGTGAAATGGGTTTCACTCAGGGGAGTGGGATTTTCACAGCATTAAAATATCGCCTGTTGAAATCACACTCCCCTTACCTTCACAGGTGTTTGAAGGTCACAGTCTCACCACACTACTGCCATTGCGTCATTTCTGTTTGGAGATTGAGCGCGGCACAAATTGACGTCATGCGCGTGCGCGCGAGGGCAGTCAGATTCTGGCAGAGAGTCGGAATTCGGCACAACACTAGTGTTAACTCTAACAGGAACCAAAATCACAAAGACAGGTGGAAACAAGATCACTGAACTGAACTGAAAAACACTGACTGAAAACGTGACATATGGCTTTCTATGGCTCTGTTGACTAACCGAATGCGAGTGCAGGTTTACCTGCAGGACTCGAGCGCGCGCCTAACGTGACGCCATTATTTTTTTTGCGCGTAACAAAAAGCAAAAGTAAAAGTAGAAGCTCGGAGTTGGTGTTTCGCCATTTTATCAGCCGGAATAGATTCTATACTAATTATCAAATGTAAAGCGTTTCGTGGAAACCTTCATAAAAGCTAAGACACGAATGTACGTGTAAACTACTTGGTAGAAACGGCGGTGGATTTTGTGAATCTGAATGTGATAAACGTTGATCAAGGTGAGTGTTCAGGTCTCGAGACGTTTACAGGTGACTTCCGCATTTAGGCCAAAACCCTATTACTCCTTAAGGACATAGTTATTTTATATGTGTTTGATATTTTTCATTTTTACAGCTAAACATTATTTTATTGTGTCGTGACTCGTGTTGTCTTCTGGTTTATTTAGCATTTGTGTGAATATACGACTAACAGTGTGTATTTGAGTGAACGCCGCGTCTCATGATCCTGTTTCTCTGAATCTCAGGATCCGTTTTGCTGAATTATTGTGAATTATTGTGTTTGTTTGTCATTTCCATTCAGAGTCAGTGTTGAAGATCAGATTCTGTTTCAACTGTTCAGCTTCATCATGGATGAGCACAAACATCCAGAGATGAAGATTTTTATCCAGGATACAGGTATTTTGAATAAACTACAGATTAAATCATCTTTAAATTATAGGCAAGAAGATGTTTTGAAAGATGTTAAAGTTGAAAACTTTAATTTTATATACAATTAGACCAGCCAGTCTTTTAATTAAAATATCTTTTAAGAACTTATATTAAAATTGTGTCGCCATTAATTATTTTTTTCTGTTATAGTTCAGTTCATCAGAAGAGATCAGAACCAGAGCCCAGCTGTGTGTCTATGAGGAGTGACGTGTCTATGGTATCATCCAGTACATTTTAAGAGTGAAGATACACAACATGATCTCCGGTATTACATTTCAATAAAAATATGATTATAGTATGGCATTTTCTATTATTTGAACATTATCTGTAATGTTTTCTTCAAGAGCTGAGAAATTATTTTTGGACATTGCTTACAGTTATTTTTTTATATGTAGCTAATATTTTAATATGTATAGTGTTACTCTCATATGAGAAGATGTATGAAAGCACTTAGATAATTTTACAGGTTTGGTTTATAAGCATTGCGAAGCTAAATTAAAATGTGATTTTTTTTAATACAGTAATTCAATGTATTGACTTTAATCTATGTATGTTATAGTTCAGTTCATCAGAAGAGATCAGAACCAGAGCCCAGCTGTGTGTCTATGAGGAGTGATGTGTCCATGGTATCATCCAGTACATTTTAAGAGTGAAGATACACAACATGATCTCAGGTATTTAAAGGGTTAGTTTGCCCATTTAAGACATTAAGTTGTATGCAATCCTTACCAGCACTATAGTGCCATACACACTGACCCACTCTGTTGTCACCCCTGGTCAGAGTTCTGACCACTGGAAGTTTTTCAATGAAGTAATCCCGGCTACTTTCGGGGCCACAAAACTGTGAACTGTGAGCACTGATTGATAGAAACTGAAGGAAAATAGTGCCGCATTAAAACTGAGGTATGAATTTTTACCGGCGTGTTTTTTGTTTGGTAAATTAATCAAGCTTTGAAACGCAAATCATTTTTTCACGTAAAAACCCACAGTTTTGTGGCCCCGGAAAATAGCCGGGATTACTTCATCGAACAACTTCCAGCGGTCAGAACTCTGACCAGGGGGGTGCCAGAGTGGGTCAGTGTGTATACATTATAGTGCTGGTAAGGATTGCATACAACTTCATGTCTTAAAAGGGCGAACTAACCCTTTAATTTCTATAAAAATATGATTATAGTATGGCATTTTATATTATCCGTAACATTATTGGTAATATATTCTACGAGATATAAACAATGTACAAGAAAAATGTTTTGATGTAATATTTTGATGCATACAGTATAGTGTTGCTCACACAGAGACACATCTGTGAATAACTAATTTTAATGTACAATTTTTAAATAACAGTGTAAATTAAATAATCATGATTTATTGATGGATGGATATGTAATATGTTGAATATGGCAAATATGTTTAACTTTTTATAGTTCAGTTCATCAGAAGAGATCTAAATCGAGAGTCCAGCTGTGTGTCTATGAGGAGTGGAGATACACAGACTGATCTCAGGTATTACATTTCAACAAAATATGATTAAAAACATTACATTGTGTTTATTAATACTGTGATAATTTATGATATTTTAATTTTACAGCCATGAAGTACTCAACCGGTTTATATCAAATCTGAAGAAGAAGTTTGAGTGTCTGTATGAGGGAACAGGAATGCAGAGAAACCCAACACTCCTGAATGAGATCTACACAGAGCTCTACATCACAGAGACTGAAAGTGGAGACATCAGTAATGAACATGAGGTGAGACAGATTGAGACACAATCCAGGAGAGCAGCAACAGAGGACACACCGATCAAATGCAATGACATCTTTAGACCTTTACCTGGACAAGACAAACCCATCAGAACTGTGCTGACGAAGGGAGTCGCTGGCATTGGAAAAACAGTCTCTGTGCAGAAGTTCATCCTGGACTGGGCTGAAGAGAAAGACAATCAGGACGTCCAGCTCATATTTCCACTTCCTTTCAGAGAGATCAATCTGATGAAGGACAAAACACTCAGTCTTTCAGAGCTTCTTCATGTCTTTTTCCCTGAAACTAAAGAAATATCCAGTGACAAATATAAAGTCTTGTTCATCTTTGATGGTCTGGATGAGTGTCGTCTTCCCTTAAACTTTCACAACAATGAGATTGTATGGGATCAGAACAAAAAGAAATCAGTGGACGTGTTGTTGACGAACCTCATTGTGGGGAATCTGCTTCCCTCTGCTCTCATCTGGATCACCTCCAGACCAGCAGCAGCCGATCTCGTCCCGTCTGAGTGTGTCCATCGAGTGACAGAGGTACGAGGCTTCAATGATCCACAGAAGGAGGAATACTTCAGGAAGAGAGTCAGTGATCAGAGTCTGGCCAATACAATCATCACACACCTGAAGTCCTCAAGGAGCCTCTACATCATGTGCCACATCCCAGTGTTCTGCTGGATCTCAGCCGCTGTTCTGGAGAAGATGATGAGCGAAGCAGAGAGAGGAGAGATTCCCAAGACTCTCACTCAGATGTACACACACTTCCTGATCCTTCAGACCAACATCACACATGAGAAGGACTATGAGAAGAAGGTGACGGATGAAGACCTGATCCTCAAACTGGGGAAACTGGCTTTTCAGCAGCTTGTGAAAGGCAATGTGATCTTCTATGAGGAAGACGTGAGAGAGTGTGGCATTGATGTGACAGAAGCATCATTGTACTCAGGATTGTGCACTCAGATCTTCAGAGAGGAGTTTGGCTGGTATCAGGGGAAAGTCTTCTGCTTTGTTCATCTGAGTGTTCAGGAACATCTAGCGGCTCTATATGTGCATCTCTCCTGTACAATCGAAAACACAAATGTGTTTGACCCAATCACCACACAGAATTTGCGTAAAATTAAGGATTGGTTTCAACAAAATTCATCAGAACATGTTTCATTATCTGCGCTGCATCAGAGAGCTGTGGAAGAGGCTCTACAGAGTAAAAATGGACATCTGGATCTTTTCCTGCGGTTTCTTCTGGGTCTGTCTGTAAAGTCTAACCAGATTCTCCTACAAACACTAATGAAACAGACGAGAACATCTGACAGCAATGAGGGAACAGTTGAGTACATCAAGGAGAAGATCAGGACCATCGACTCTCCAGAGAAATCCATCAATCTGTTCCACTGTCTGAATGAACTGGGTGATCGTTCACTAGTGGAGGAAATACAAAAGTATCTGAAATCTGGAGGAATAAAGGAAGCCAAACTCTCTTCATCTCAGTGGTCAGCTGTAGTCTTTGTGTTGTTGACATCAGAGGAGAAGCTGGACAAGTTTGATATTAATGATTTTGTTGGAAGAAACAATAAAACTGAACAACTAAATGTTCTTCTGAAGCTGCTTCCTGTGATTAAAGAATCCAGATCAGTTCAGTAAGTATCAATCAGAACAATCAGTTCACTGTTAAAACATTAGGAAAATAAAAGTTCATAAATCTTCAGTGCTGCAGATGTTGTGTAGAGTTCAGTGTCAGGATTTGATGTGTTTCTTAAACCGTGACAATGTAAAACTCCTTCAGGCATTCAAACAAAGTTAGTGTACGAAAAACTAATTCAGGTTTACTTGTTCTTGCACATAAAGATGGAATTTAAATATTTAAAAGAAATTATAAAAGAAATTAAGACCAAGTAAACAACTGGAGAAACTGCTCATTTATCAAGTAGATGAAATCACCTACAAAACATTTGATGTCTGGTTTACAGCAGAGTCATACATTTATATTTGACTATTAGATGGACAAATAAACATTAACTTGATGTTTAGATTAAAGTTTACTAAAACTTCACATTTTAATTTTACTGTGACATTGACAATTAAGAATCAAATCACTGAGTGTGTGGAATTAGTGATGGTTCTCTAGTAAAGTCCAGATTTAATGTGTAGCAACGACTCTTACAGAACAAGAATAGCAATGTACAATGAGACATTTAAAATTATTTACAAGTCATTACTTTTACAAATATTGGAATGGAATTTCAAAAATATATTGATATGAATATTTTTCTATTTATCTATGAATCTGTTGTGCGTATCTATTTTGACGTGTCGTTTTGCAGCGTGTAATTGGCCATCGGTCCTCTCAGCAGCAAGAAAAACTAAACTTTTATTCAATGGATTATGTATAACCTCTGAAGAGCGCTCCCTTTACGATCATTATAAATCTGTCACTCATCTCAGTTCACAATCTCACAGAGATACATTATAAACTATAAAGTTGTTAAAGAATTTTATCTCGCATCATGTCTTTTTGTTAATGAGAGGATTTGCGAACATGAAGAACTCGGCACTGAAATAAAGAGAGATCAGCAAACATGTCTGTGATTGGCTACATTTCTTACTGCTGCAAAAACATGTTGTAAATAGAAACATTTGACTATAAGAACCTTGGATATTAATTTTACATTGTTAAATTATATTGGAATTTGTTGGAAAGCTGTTTGATAGTGTTTAAATTATGCTATTTGATTTTCATCTCTACAGGTTGTGGGATTGTGGCGTCACAGATGAAGGTTTTGCTGCTCTGACTTCAGCTCTGAGATCAAACCCTGAACACCTGAGAGAACTGGATCTGTCATTTAATAAAATAGGAGAATCAGTGAATCTGCTGTCTGATGTACTACAGAATCCTCACTGTAAACTGGAGAAACTGGGTAAGATCATATTTGACTCTCACACATGAATCACAATGTAAAGTATATTTGAAGTGTTCAGCCTCTTTTCTGCTGCTGTGAGTTCCAGGGCTCTCAAGTGTCACGTATTGAGCGTGACAGTCACTCATTTCGGTCTTTTGTCACGCACTCCCGCCACACATTGTATTTCTCTCACAGAAAAACTATGTATAATATATTCAATATGCCGCTGCGCCCAAATTGTCTCTGGCCACGCCACTCTCACTGTAGAACGCGGCCGCGCGTCTCACCTGCTCTAGTCTTGAGCCTGTCACTTATCAGCCAATCAAAAAGGAATGGCTACACAAAGGCTAGCCAATCAGAAAATAGCACTATTGTATCTGGGTAAGATTTAACGCAACAACCAATAAAAAAGCATTTCCTGGAATTGTTCACGGATTCTGCAACAACATCTCTGAAGAGATTCTCTTCCAAAAGTTTTGTTCACCCGCAGAGGAAACGACTGGTGCTCAGAGGATCTCTGTTAGAGAATCATATTTTATAATTATCCTGGCCATGGATGCATTTCAAAGATGTCGGGTAAAAGCAAACAAGCATCCTCTCATTTGCCCTGAGAGGAAAGCCCCCTAAAATGGCTGGGCTTGAACCGAAGTGTTTTAAAATTGGAGCCAACACCACAAATGATAAAGGAGTCCTCTCTCTCTCTCTCTCTCTCTCTCTCTCTCCTGAAATTGAATAAATACTTAGTATTTGGTTGAATTGTCAGTGCCATGTGTCAAACACTTTCTGCAATTAATAACAACAAAAACACAAAATAATAATATTATTAATGATGAAACACCCCCATTCCAACACCCCTCTAGGTAACTAAAGGCACCGGGGTTGCGGTGCCACCGGCTTGGGCTCACAATCGCTGCTCGCAGCTATATTTTTATTATTATTACTATTTTGTTACCTTTTGGCCACTTTTGAGGCCCTTAACATGCTCAAAAACTCTTGAAACTTTGCACACGGGGTCAGAACCCGCGGCCATCAGAGCCGGGCTGAAGATGGGTATCCGGGCGTGGCAGGGTGGCTCCGTCAGCGCCCCCTGGAACGGGGTCCGAACACTAGGTCCATAACTCAAAACACGCTTGCATGTAATAGATATTAAACTTGTTTGCTGAGGGGATTTTTGATATTTCGAACAGTTTGGCTGTGGCGAGGAAACAAAATTATGGCGAGAAAACGTGAAACAGGAAGTGTGTCATAACTTTAGCATACATTAACTGATCTGGATGAAACTTCAGCAGTGCGTTCGCTGTAAGAGGACGATCACATGGATGTGACTATTGTGAGTCAAAGTTATAGCGCCACCAACTGGCAGCAGGAAGTGTGTCACTTTCAAAATGCTTTGAAATCACCCTCTTATTTCAGCCCGATTTGCTTCAAACTTCATCTGTATAATGTAAATACACGGCAGATGAAGACCTGTGAATGGATTCTTGATATCTTTGAAACTGTTGCCGTGGCGACGCATCAAACTTTACCATTCTTTTAGGATGCTTTTGAGACTCTTAGCATGCTTGAAATTGCATGAAATCTCGACAGACACATTACATTTATTAGCCAGTAGACATGTGCAAAGTTTCAGAAACGAGCGTGGTGAGGGCTCAGAGCCGCCACCTTTTGACAAAGTGGGGTTGTTAGTTTTATCTACAGTTACAAAAATCGGTATGTATATTGTACTTGAAGCCTGGACAACTTTCTAATTGACACTCATTAGCTAGGACCCACAGAAAGTCAGATATTTTTGTTTGAATTTGGTCATACTCTCTCTGAATCTACTTCTCTTTGCCTGTCTGTGTGTGTATGTGTGTGTGTGTGTGTGTGTGTGTAGGGGAGGGGGCTTAACCATTTCACTGCTGTGTGTCTGGCCTCTAAAAGAAAATACATTTCTTAAGCCTGGTATTTTCTAAATAAGTTTTTATTTATTATTTTTTATAAGTAAAGGCATATAACCAGTTTAATTGTAGTGCAATGACAATAGTTTTATATAGTTAGTTTATTAATTAAATTAACTTGGTCCATAAACTTGGTCTGAAAATTTGGTCCATAAATCAAACACACTTGCATGTAATAATATGAAACTCGGTACACATAAAGATCTCATCAGTTCATATATACTTCACACTCTTACTTTTTACCCCAGCCCAACAGGAAGTCGGCTATTTAGGGTTGTTTGTAAAAAACATGCAATGGAATAATTTAAAGTACTTCTCTAGAGAATTCAAAGAAATGCCACGAAACTCGATCAGTGTGAAGTCAAGACATTGAGGATAAAAAATTGCCAGGGGATTTTTGATACCTCGAACGGTTTGGCCGTGGCGAGGAAACAAAATTATGGCGAGAAACATGAAACAGGAAGTGTGTTATAACTTCTGCATACATTAACTGATCTTGATGAAACTTCAGCAGTGTGTTCGCTGTAAGAGGACGATCACATCGATGTGACTATTGTGAGTCAAAGTTATAGCGCCACCAACTGGCAGCAGGAAGTGTGTCACTTTCAAAATGCTTTGAAATCACCCTTTTATTTTAACCTCGATTTGCTTCAAACTTCATCTGTATAATGTAAATACACGGCAGATGTAGACCTGTGAATGGATTCTGATATCTTTGATACTGTTGCCGTGGCAACACATCAAACTTTAAGAATTATTTTAGGATGCTTTTAAGACTCTTAGCATGCTTGAAAATTGCATGAAACATCGACAGACACATCACATTTATTAGCCAGTAGACATGTGGGAAGTTTCAGAAACGGTGTGGTGAGGGCTCACTAGCGGCCACCTTTTTTTCAAAGTGGGATTAGTTTTATCTACAGTTACAAAAATCGGTATGTATATTGTTCTCCTTCCTAAGCGGGACAACTTTCTATTTATACTCATTAGCTAGGACCAACAGAAAGTCAGATATTTTGGTTTGAAGATGGTGAGCGTCTCTCTGAGCCTACGTCTCTGTATGGCAAGCCCTTTTAACATTTAAAAGCTGAAAGTTTGAAGACTATCCGGAATTGAAATGAATCAGCCGTTCTAATGAATCGGTCTGGAATTAACTGCAATCCTTCACCTCACTTAAGACACTCTTCGCCTACTGACGGTTTAAGTCACACATTTGAAAGTAGCTCTACCCTTTTATTAAAAACATTCAAGTAAAATTATAAATCATTTCATATTTAATTAGTGCATAAAAATCTCATAGCTTCATTAATGCGTATTGTAAAAATGGAATGTAAAATATATCAATACCAGTTTTTGATGCAGTTTCTGCTGTCACCTCTGCACTGCAGAGATAGATTTTGATTTAATAGTTTTATTTGACTGGTAACAGATGGACTGTGTTATTATTCTAGAATAACAATTTAATTCAAATGTGAGATTTTCGACATAAAAAAGGTAATGCATACCTACCTCAAAAAATGTACAAGGTGAAAAGCCACTGGAAATCAATTTAAAGTGGCAAATATTGGCCCTTAGTAAAAAAATTAAATGCGGTCACTGCTGTGAACTGACCACTGCATAGAATATGAAAAATATGAACATCTTTGGGTCAGCTGTCAACAAAAGGCCTAAACCAGCCATGGAATCCAGTAATACAAAAACACAATCAGTAGAATATCATCAAATTATTATCAACGATAACTATTGAAAAAACAATTGAAAAATATCGATATTTGTTGCAACCTATAATGTAACAGTATTAATTCTGATTTCTTCAGGTCTTAAAAAGCCTTAAATTTGACTTTAAAAATAATTAAAGTCAAATGAATTAAATTTGACTATAAAATATTGTTTTTAAACAATAAATTACATAAAAAGTTACACTAGTCCCTGTCTAATAATGGATTCACTGCTAAACTGATCTGATCTGAAGTGTGTGTCGTTGTTCTTACAGGTTGAAGAGTTGTGGCGTCACAGATGAAGGTTTTGCTGCTCTGACTTCAGCTCTGAGATCAAACCCTGAACACCTGAGAGAACTGGATCTGTCATGGAATAAAATAGGAGAATAGGTGAAGCTTGCTGTCTGATGTACTACAGAATCCTCACTGTAAACTGGAGAAACTGAGGTAAGATCATATTTGACTATAACACGTGTAGTGGCAAATTCTGTTAAACATCATCACTGCGTAAAGGCCCGTTCACACCAAGCATCAGAACTATTAAAGATATAATTCTAAAAATCGTTCTCCATATTAAAGAATAACAGAGTTCACACCACAGCTATAACGATAAAGATATGAGGACGATAAACACTGACAACCAATCAGAATCGTGCATTTAAAATGGCAGATGACATTGCAGAGAAGTTAATCGTAGATGATACAAAAAAAATCCTCCACTGGGAATAAACGGTGAAGTATTCACAATGAGATTATGCAGTTTAGCATAGTGTTACAAAATTACCTCAGGTAGACTATCCAGCACTAGTTGACAACATTGCTGAAGTACTAGGTGATGTTTTTATCCCATCATTGAATTCGTCAGCTATATCCAGATATTACACTAGACATGCTAGATTCACTGTTTAGATGCGCTCCCAACACCTCTCGTCTTTTAAGGATATCGATCGTGTACCCAAAACAAAAAGCGCCTGTTTTTTCCTTTTGATATTTGTTTGTAACGTAAAGCAGCAACAGCAGGTCATTTGCGCGCTGCGCGCTACTCTGAAACCGCAGCGCGCGCGTGCTTAGAATAAAAGAACGTTATCGGTCGTTGGTGTGGACGCATATATAGTTATCTTTATCGTTATCTTTATAGTTATCGTGCTTAGTGTGAACGGGCCTTAGAGCAACTCTGAATCAAATTATTAAAAGAGAAGTGTAACGAATCAGCTTTTTGGAATATGAATAATCAGTAATAACTTGTTATTATTAGTTATGAATATTTGGGTCAGTTAATTGGATTAACTTGATGTGGCTGAATTAATATTACAATCAATCAGGGCCGTAGCCAGAGGATTCGGGGCCTCCTGAAAATATTGAATGTGGGCCCCTCTCATTAATATCATATATATATATATATATATATATATATATATATATATATATATATATATATATATAAGATGGTGATGTTGTCTGTAAAACCTTTATTTTATAAGTTAACTGTTTATATAAAATAATAATAATAAATCCAATTTAAAAAAAGTAATATTTATTTCCCCCATTAAATATACAGGGCTCCAGACTAACTTTTCCACATCTTTCTCAGTAGTCATTATATAGATCAGTGGTTCCACCATCAGTGTGCAATGCGCGTGACGTCTCGTGCGTTCGTCAATAAATAAACTGCACGTGTCTTGCGGAAGAACACTGTAGCCGGAGCTACTTCTCTCCATTAATGTCTATGGCGAGTCACGCAGGCACTGGGCAACTCCGCATCCGAGTCGACCCCGGGATAAAATAGTGCGAATATAAACACTTATTATAGGCGTCATCATGATTCAGGATAAATCAAAAACACGGTTTGGAAAATGGATTCATGATGTAGTCATATACACCAAGGATGACTTGAGGGTTCATGTTGAACATAAGTTACGGACTGCAGCAGCTGATACAACGGCGTTCTGGTGCGCGAGCGTCCACTCGCACATATGCGACCACATAAAATTTTAACTCGCACAGTAGCTAATCATTCGGTCGATTGTGGCGCGCACCGATAATACAAAAATGACTGTACACGGCAGACTGTAGACCGAAGTTTTCAAATTCCCAGTGAAACATCAATACATAACCAGTCTTTAAGAACGTCTTGATCGACTGGGATACAACCACACTCTCCTGGCCTCGTCTTTTTTGGTACCTGATTTATGTTTTCTTTTCCCCGACATTTTCAGTCAGTCAGTCTCCTGCTCTCCCACCAAGTTCATCGTTAACTTCAGGCTGCCGCCTCAACTCGGATTGGTTCTGTTCTCACGAGCTGGGGTGGGACTTACAATTTTATTGGGTCCAACTGATGTTTGTCACTGACTCTGATTGAATAATTAATAAATACTTTAGGTCGGACTAAACCATTTTTATGGAGGTAAGAGAAGCAGATATTTGGAAAAAATATTTAACCAAATTTAACGTTTTTGTGGTTTTCATTTAAATCTCAGGCATACAACTAATATAAATATTATTTATACAACAAATTTTATAACTTAAATAGTATAACTGTTGTATTTTGTGACACTGACCAGGGGGCCCCTATAATTGTCACCACCTTTCATCCCACTCAGGCGACGGCCCTGCAATCAGATTACATTGGTTCGTCCAACGAGACTCTTCGATTATTAATTTATTCTAAGAAAAGGTATCTTCCAGGTCAGACCGAGAATAATTATTTCTTCGCATGTACAGCGCTTTGAGCAAGTAGCAAGATAAAGATCGTAAAAGGGACTCCGTATTGCAAACAAAACAGAACCACATACATATTATGCACAAGTTTTATGAACTAAATATAGATATTTATATGAATATAAGTAAACTAAACAACATACACTCATGAATACATAATAGTATATGCTACTCAGGGATGCAAGTATACTTTATCAGAGTTGTTGAAAACTGAAGTTGTTGATGATTCTGCCAGTCTCAGTGTTACACAATCAACATTTCAGTCTCTTGACTTTAAACAGACTCGAGCTTAACACCGTCAGAACTGAGAGAATGAAGAACATGCTGGATTCATTCTTACTGTTAATTATGTTCATCTTTCTGCATTGACTCTTTCTAAAGGATTGTTTTTAATTTAGTAAAATGAAAACTAAACGTTTCTGAATGATAATTTGCAATTTTTTTTTTTACTTTATACACGTTTGTTTTACACAATAGCATCTGACTGGCAACTATAGCAACTGATTGGCTACTAATGTTAAACACAAACAGCGTTGGAAAGTTTTCATTTTTGATGAAAAATCGAAAATAAAATATATACATGAAAAATATGTTTAAAACATTAGTACTTATGCAAAATTCAGGTCCATAATGTTTGTACGCGTTTGTCGTAGACACAAAATAGCATAACTAGTAGCCTAGTGAGTATAAAGTCAGCGCTGGCATTTGAAAAAAATAAAACACAAGCTACGTCTGGAATTATACATGCAAATACATTTAAAATGATAAAGTCTTACGCCGGTTTTCACACCGCAAGCAGCAACGGCGCGTGAGCAGCGCGTATTTTTTTAGCTGCATGTTGATCAATGAGTGCGTTCACACCGCGAGCAGCAGCAGCAGTGCGTGAGCGTCAGAGCAGGAGCGTCGCATGTGAGCAGCACTGAGGCGGGGGTTTCGGCGGAGAGTCTATTTTTGCCGCGCTGCTGACGATTAATTAAAGTGAAAGGACACTTTTGATGGACAAAATAAAAAAGATTTTTACACAAAAAGTGCTCAAAATGCACAGAATAAGCATGTGTGGTTTGTTTTAAGAACTGGATTATGTCCAAAAAGAAATCGAAGATTAAAAAAAAATAAATGTAGAAGATTTACCCATTTAAACTTGTTTTAATCATTCCGTTTGGGTGAAAGTATGGTTATGATTATAAAAAAATTTATAATGAGCCAAAAAATAGGTACTACAAGGACATATCTTCTTAGGAAAAAGCATGGAATGAAATTGCTTCTGCTATTTCTGCAGATTGTAAGTCAACAATTTTTTTGCAAATATTCTGCAATTTAAATGCAGGCATATAATGACATACAAACCGAAAAGTTGTCAGAGAACCCAATGTTTAAAGAACATTGTTTAAATTGTTCTTCTGTCGGTTTGGAGCTGCTGCTGTGACGCTGCACAAACGTTTCCAGTGTGAATACTCTTGCAGGTCTGCAGCTGCAGTGACGATGTAGTTGCGCTGTCGCGCTGTTCACGCGCTGCTGCTGCTTGCGGTGTGAAATCGGCATTAGCCTACTTACAGGTTGTAGCCCAACAACTGCTGCCTCTGGTTTTAAAGTTGGATCTGCTTCATGTTTTAGTAACAGTTTCTCGTTTAATCCAGGTGTTGAAACTCGTGGAGATTATCTGGAAGCTGTCTTCCGTAAAATGTGCAGCACAGAGAGCTAGATTACGATCGTCACTTTCAGGAATATAATCAAACATAAATTGTATCCATTGTTGTCGAAGTACAGCGTCCGTGGGAAGCTTGAACACAGAAGACCTGACAGCTGGATGAACATAACACACTCGACGTGCCTCAGAAATATGGCCATGCCCTTTTTTGTATATTGCGGAGGAAGGGGTGATGTAAATGTTTGGGTTAGTGACGTCTAAAACCCAGCTGTAGTCCCAATCGAGTCGTTTTTGTAGGCAATTATACTTCCTGATTTTTAAAAGACGATGGGCTCTATCTTGCACCCGGCACAAATGACTTTATTCACTGACGCATTTATCATTCCTATTTTGCACTCGCGCAAAGCTGGCTTTTTTCCTCCACAGACGCATGCCGGTAAACTAGGAAATGAACTTGCGCTCCCTGGGCAGGTTGGCGCAAAAAGGAGGCGTGTGTCGGCGCAAACAATCCCTAGTGCTAGCCTATTTTGCAGTTCCAGAAAACAATTGCGCCAATGACCAGGATCTAGTCAGTGGCATGTTGCGCGTACATTCAGATGCTATTTCAAGCACGCAGCTTGGCCATAATACAGATTGTGAACAACACGTATACACTAGATTATTTTCTCATCTACACAGATGCATTTTACTTTTTGCAAATGATACATTATTATATGATGCATAAAGCTTACACATTTACCCAAATTATTATATGCATGTTTAACCGAAGCTAATTTGGGTGGGTTTGTCCCATCCCCAATGTCACTTTCTTTCACCGCCCCGACAAGAAAATCGTTCTCCTCGGCTGTGAACCGATGCTGAAGCGCGCCTTGTAAATGCGCGTTAAAATAGAATTGCGCCCTGGAACAAGCGCGCCTCATTCATCATGCTCTTAAAGGGAATGTGATATGACGCTCTTATTGGTTTATTTCCATTACCCCCAAACCACACCTATAAATAATGAAGCTACTTCAGACCAACCCCTTTTAGATTTGCGCATGAGGCATTTATCCCGCTGGGAAAATAGCAACAGCACCGGGACCCGCCCACAAAGTTACTTGCGTTTCAGAACGTTAAAAATAGGGCCCTGTATCTCTTACACTGAACTTTCAGCGCTGCAACTTTGCAGATACTGTTCATGCACTAA
Organism: Hybognathus amarus; assembly: GCA_030378365.1. NCBI lineage: Eukaryota > Metazoa > Chordata > Actinopteri > Cypriniformes > Leuciscidae > Hybognathus > Hybognathus amarus. The sequence goes on along the minus strand of JAQIUQ010004055.1, from coordinate 92,400 downwards.
CAGCAACATTACACACTATTTAAAATGAAAAAAGTGAAATCGCAATCAACCCCCCCTTTAATATAGTGCAAATGAGATTTTTACCTGATTGAATGATACTTTAGATGTTGTATGATCATGTTTTGTGGCATTTTAGATCTCGATCTAATGATCCCTCAAACATATTAATTTGTGCTTTAAAGAACATGTACATATTGAAGACAAGAAAATGGTTCGTGTTTGTGTTTCTTCCGGAAACAACAGACTATATGAGATTCAGCGCACTTGGATCAGACGTTCGTAGATCGACTGGTAGAGACTATATTTCGAAGATGGCTTCTTCCTGTATTCGCGAAGTTGACAGTGTGTATAAAATATCTTCTTATTAAACTGTATGGACACTAACAAAGTTCTCAATGCTTCGGTTTGAATGTAGGGACCCTTATTATGCTTATGTTACATGTTTATGTTATATTATGTTACTGTGGGGCTATTTTGAGCCTTTAGAGATAAAACTACTTACATTCGGCAATCATGAAAACAAATCTCAGATAACGGTTGACTAGGCAACAATGTGTAATTGGACCAAAGGTTCTTTTTGCGCCGGAGTTGTCCTTTAATTTTGAACTTTCTCTTTAATAATGGATTCACTGCTAAACTGATCTGATCTGAACTGAGAGAGTGAAGTGTGTGTCGTTGTTCTCTACAGGTTGTGGGATTGTGGCGTCACAGATGAAGGTTGTGTTGCTCTGACTTCAGCTCTGAGATCAAACCCTGAACACCTGAGAGAACTGGATCTGTCTGAGAATAAAATAGGAGATTCAGGAAGAAGGCTGCTCTCTGATCTGAAGAATGATCCTCATTATAAACTTGAGATATTACACTACTGTGAGTATTTTTTCCAAGTCTTTATATTGACCCAATCTCAGAAACAGGTCTCATATTTGTGAAACTGGAGAATATAAGATAATAATTCAGCTCCACTTTATTCTCTGTAAACTGTTTTTAATAAGAGTTTAATTCTGTGATGTGAATATGATCTATGAATAGGCTCGGTCTATATGAATATTTTCATCTCTTACATGTTTACATGCACAACTTTTGTTTTAATTGGAATTAATTCATTCCGACTGATGAATCCAAACGTAGTGTTTACATGAACGATAAATAAAGTGATCGGGTTGATGTGTGTGTTTATATGTCACAAGCTTCAAATCAGAATTGAGTTTTTGACATACACACACTGCACAAATATTTCCCACTGTTTGCACACACTCTTCTCCTACTTTGTTTGTTTTAAACAGCAGAATTAATATTAATATATTACGGGTCAGGTCCTAATTAGGAGGCGATGAGCACATGAACCGTTGTGCGGCGCTGCTTTTATTTCTCTCTCAGTAAAAACACCCGTACCTGCACCGAAACAGCCTGTGGATGAGAGTCTGAGAGAAGGACTGAAGCCGTGAGATTGTGTTGATCATTCATGACACTTCATTCAACAACTACAACAGCTCGTACGCATCATACGGCATTACGTCATTGCACACACACACAACTTTCCAGTTTGGGTTTTAATCTGATCGAGTGTTTACATGTCCTCTCGATCGCATTAGAAAAGGAATAAAACACCCAATCAGATCGAACATTTCATTCAGATCGAGATCATTCGATTAAAGAGTTTACATGAAGACTTTTCAGTCCGAGCGTCAATCTGATTACTAACAGATAGTGTGTGTGTGTGTGTGTGTGTGTGTGTGTGTGTGTGTGTGTGTGTACGTGATAAATTGAGAATTGTTTATCATTTGCTGTTATTAATCTTTTACAGTTTTCACTAATATCTCTGGCCGTAATATGAATATATTAATATCTCTGTCTGTAATATGAATATATTAATATCTCTGTCTGTTTTCCTGAAATGATCTCCAGATGTGATGTGACTCAGTAATGTCTCATACTCATATGTGTGTGTCTTTGTGTTTTATTGTAGGACTCTCAGTGTTTAGACGTCAGTTCAGTTTCCTCAGGATCAGCTGATGGTGAATAAAGAGACTGAAGACACAGAAACACACAGCGATCACACTGACGTGTGTGTGTGTGACTTCACACCAGTTTCTTGTTTTATAGTAATGGCTCATGAAAATGAGTGCTGAAAATAGCAGCTTTGAATTGTTACAACTTTATTAGATATTGATTACAATGTAGAAGGAGAAACACTCAAAATACGTGTCAAACGGTTAAAGTGAAAACAAGCCTTAGACAATAGATTTATTGTGTGATACAGACAGCGCTGGGAAAAGTGTTGTAAGTTTGATCAAGATGTCTGTCTACAGAAGAGACTCTTTGTTCACACTTGTTGTTTTCTTTTTGTTGTTTTATCATTCCATGTTGTTTCTGATGATTTACAGCCTCAATATTCATGCACATTCGCTTCCTCTCAGCCGAGTTTAAGTTTAAGTCTCAGTTTAGCTTGGATTAGGTTTGCTTGTGTCATGGATTGGAAGATAGAAATAGACTAGAATGAAATATTACTGTGGATCTACTGTTTGAGACTCTATCATGTTACTGTAAACATTAAACTATTGTACTGTACTCTCAAATGTTCTTCAGGAGATTTCACTAAATCTAATTTTCAAATTGCATGCATTCTCTATATTTTATTTTTGTAAAACAGTGGTTTATTAGGAGGAACTTCTCTGAAAATTGTTTATAAAACCATCATATTGTCACATTCATGTTTTATGTATATGGTAAGTGATGTATATAGTATATACAGATATGTATGTATATATATATACATATACATATATATATATATGACAATGAAAATATCTCAGGTGTCATTTATGTGCTTTACTTAATGTTAAAAGCGTCTATGAGTGTGTGAATATCAGTTTGGGTGATCTTTATACACACACTGACCGCTGGAGAACAGAATGGATAATCAGAAGAACTGATAAGATTGTAAATGTGAACCTTGAAATGCAATATAAGTCACTTTGGATAAAAGCGTGTGCCAAATAAATAAATGTAAATGTAATAATTCACCTCAGATCCTGAAAATAAAATGAAGAACGTCAACTCTGTGATCAAACAAGTCTGTTCATATGTCAAAGATTGTTTCAGTCGGTGTGTATTTTCAATAATGTTAAAGTAATGGTATATTTATGAATTTGATTCAGTATTTGTCCATTTCGTTTCCAGAGACTCCGCCCACAAGCTCTTCTGATTGGCTGTGACTTCGAGATTGATTTTGTCACGTTGAACCTGATCGTATCGGGTCTGATTTCACAATGAATTCAAGGTCAGAAACAAGTTCTATTCGCAATTTTTATCATTTTAGATGTGTGTGTAAGAATAGTTTTACAAATAATTCTCTCAAATGTTACAATTTATGCAAGATTTACAAGGCAAGGCAAGTTTATTTATATAGCACATTTCATGCACAATGGAAATTAAAAGTGCTTTACATAAAAGGAATTAAAACAATCGATATAAATAAAAACAGTTAAGAGTAAAAATAAAATAAAGTAATACCCCTATCTGAGATGAAAGAGATTGAGCTGGTTTACGGTGCAATTCTTTTGTTTATACTACAGGTTACCATTTCTGTGAAGTCACGGCTGGAACATCAACTTACTAAGTATGACAATGAAAATCTCAGGTATTGTTTATGCTTTACTTGAAGCGTCTAATGAGTGTGTGAATATAATTTTTGTGTGACCTTTATATTCCTTAATGATGCTACCTCACTCCAGTCTGTCAAATGGCACCTTCACCTCCACATTTTCCCTAACTAAACTTGCCCCAGCAGCCTCATCAGAAGCCTCATTTCCCTCAACCCCTACATGTGCAAGAAACCCATACTACATCCCAGCCTCTCTAATCTATAAACCCTGACTAAGATCTCCTCGACTAAATCCAACCTAGCCCATCCTCTCTCACCCCCTTTCCCCATCAAACCAGAGAGTCAGAACAAATTATGGCTTTCTCCACCCACCACAAATCTGCTATGATTGCTACTATAGTTCAGCTGTGAAGATTGAAAGACCAGGCAATCTATAACTCTGTCTAACATGAAATTGAGGAACATAAAAACCAAAACCCACATTCTTACTCTCAGGATCTCTAGATCCATCTGTATACATATCTATATATTTATTCCATAATTTCCTAAGATGTTCTTGTACATAGTGATCAACATTTCCTACACGTCCTTCCTTTATTACATTTTTATGAGATATGTCTACATCAGCCAAGGAGGGATATTTGACCAATAGACAGAAGGCACCATTGTCTTTTCATTAAGCTTAAACTCCTCTGCGTATGTCTTAAGAGAATATAAAACACTATACCTATTAAGTCTACTCTCACCCTTACTAAACTCCCAACACTCTAACAAATAAACTGAAGGAAGAGTTGTGACGGAATCGCCGTTGTTCAGAATACCCCAATACATATATCCTCAAAGCTCTAGATTGAACCACAACTTATTAAGCGTGGACCTAGCTGCTGATCTATATACAAGACAGCCATAATCAAAAACTGATCTTATCATAGCTTTATAAATCATTAGCATAAGATTCCTATCTGCACCCCAAGAGCACCCATCAAACACCTCAAAATATTAATAATCTTTCCACATTTATTCACTATTCTACACACATGTTGTTTATACGTTAACTTTTCATCTACCCAGACCCCAAGCAACTTGAAACCCCTAACTCTCTCAAGAGGTTTCCCATACAACTGTAACCCATGAGACCTGCTATGTTAAAGCTGGGGCCTGGGTAAATATTTGTTTCACAGTTATGATTACCTAAAATAATCATATGTATTTTATATTCCCTTCAGCAGCAATAAAGACTATTGAATCCAATACTGGCTGTATGAGTCTTTTTATATATTTGACTAAACAATGAATAAAGTAAAGCAATGTGAAAAGTAATAAAATTTGAAAATACACTCTTTCAAAATGAAATAAAATGTCAAATTAAATCCTTTTAAATAATTTACAATTTGTTGAAACAAACCAAACAAGTGTTAAACCCCCTGAAACATGAATGTAAAACTCTAACACAGTCTTCCAATTGATATTAAACCCAATAAAAACTCAGTAACTTGGATCAAAACCCATTTAAGTGGGCCCACAGTCACACTCTCATTCACACACACACCCAACGTTGCAGACCTGATGTTTCCAGAACGCAACAGGTCCCGCGATGATGATGTCGTGGCTTTGGCTCACCCGAGCAGCTGTCTTTCTCTCCCACGAGGTAACAGAGGAACTCCAGGCTTTTCTGTCTCGCCCTCTTACTTGGTGGCTCGGCTACTAATAATTTTATGTTTTTTTGTTGTTTTCATTCAACCTTTTTGACAATAAATCCTGCTCTAAATTGATCTGCTCTTGGGTCCTGTTGTCTGAACCTCCCTGATAACATTAGCTGGGTCAGAGACTCACGATACACATTCTGGAGACTCATCTCATCCTGTAGACTACCTGCAAAAAAGCACAAGTGTGTAGTTTCAATAATAATTATTTTACATAGCGGAGTATGATTTTGGCAGCTTTGCTGAATTCACATCACCCCACTCTGAGATCACTTTAGCTGGGTCAGAGACCCAAGAAACTCATTCTGGAGACTCATCTCATCCTGTAGAATACCTGCAAAAAAGTGTGCAGGTTCAATAATAAGTATTTTAAAGCACAAGTATGGAGGTTCAATAATTAGTATTTTACATAGGGAAGTATGTTTTTGCAGTCACTGTTGTTTTTATATAGAAAATGTGCAGGCAGCAAAGTCAAATGACAAGTTTGTCTGCATTCCATTTAGTAATGATCTTCATGTTTAGGCGTAGGCTACCCTTACGAAACTAAACCATTGTTTTACTACAAAAAACCCTGTAGTGTTTAAAAAAAACACTGTTTTATAATACTGTAAGTTAGTAAAAACACAATACAAGCAAAAAATTAGACAATCCAAGTTGTAAATCATACGAGTTTGGTCAAATACATATACAAAAAGAATAAATACATGATCAAAGATCAACAAACAAATTGCTATCATGTAATTTCTCTGATTACTGTCTGTTTTCGCAAGTGGCGGCGGCAATAATTGACGTCATGCGCGTGCACGTGAGGGCAGTCAGATTCTGGCAGTGAGTCGGGATTCGGCACAACACAGGTGTTAACACTAACAGGAAGCAAAATCACAAAGACAGGTGGAAACAAGATCACTAAACTGAACTAAACACACTGAAAACGTGACATATGGCTTTCTATGGTTCTGTTTACTAACCTACTGCGCGAGCGAGTGCAGGTTTACCTGCAGGACTCGGAGCGCGCGCCTAACGTGACGCCATTATTTTTCTTTTTGCGCGTAACAAAAAGTAAAAGTAGAAGCTCGGAGTTGGTGTTTCGCCATTTTATCAGCCGGAATAGATTCTATACTAATTATCAAATGTAAAGCGTTTCGTGGAAACCTTCATAAAAGCTAAGACACGAATGTACGTGTAACTACTTGATAAAAACGGCGGTGGATTTTGTGAATCTGAATGTGATAAACGTTGATCAAGGTGAGTGTTCAGGTCTCGAGACGTTTACAGGTGACTTCCGCATTTAGGCCAATATTAGCCTATTTCCCCTAAAGGACTTATTAGCTATTTTATGTGTTTGATATTTTTCATTTTTACAGCTAAACATAGGCCTATTTATTGTGTCGTGTTGTCTGTGGTTTATTTAGCATTCGTGTGAATATACGACTAACAGTGTGTATTTGAGTGAACGCCGCGTCTCATGATCCTGTTTCTCTGAATCTCAGGATCCGTTCTGCTGAATTATTGTGAATTATTGTGTTTGTTTGTCATTTCCATTAAGAGTCAGTGTTGAAGATCAGATTCTGTTTCAACTGTTCAGCTTCATCATGGATGAGACTCAAACATCAGGAGATGAAGATTTTTATCCAGGATACAGGTATTTTGAATAAACTACAGATTAAATCATCTTTAAATTATATGCAAGAAGATGTTATTATTAATTTGAAAACTTTAATTTTATAAACAATTAGACCAGCCAGTATTTTAATTAAAATATATTTTAAGAACTTATATTAAGGTACATTGCGCAACATTTTATGTTAAAAATAGCCGTTTTCTAACCCATACATGCTGAAACAATCGTCTGATGGGCTGAATGAGCCCTTCTCTGATCACTGCGATCGCCTCTATAATCCTGTACAGTGAAATAAATAAGAGGGATTCGGGCTCGAATCTGAGCCTGGGCGTGACGTCATGCGCGTTCACGCTCGCCTGGCTATGTGCCTATGCTTTGCAGGTTAGTGTATTCGCCGCCGTTCTCCGTATCAGAGAAGACAACTCGAGCGACGCAACGTTAGTCAACTTTCCCAAAAGTAGAAGATGGATTCAAAGGGGCTGTTTAGTCTACATCTGGTCACTTCATGTGTTTTCTGTGATCGGATAACTTATTCGATCGTGAAAAGACCAGGTTGAATCCAGACGGATTTGAATCCGATAGCTCAAACCATTGAGGACGTGGTCTGGGCTGTATTCCAGACGAAACTGGACAAGTGTAAATGCATCTGGTTGTTGAAAACAGGCTATGTCATGTTGTTTTAGTCATATATGACGACGTGCATCACCTGAGCAGGCGAGTGTATTCATCAGAACCAGCAGCGCCGCAATCTATCGCAAATGAAAGTGAAAGTAAGACGCATACGATTATCACTAAGTTACCTTCTACCTCCACTATCTTCATTAAAAGTAGCCTTAAGAAATGAAATGATCTCATACCAGAGCTTTTGCCGCTCTCTCTTATTGCTGTCTTTGCTGATTTTGAAATAGCCGAAGCCGATGATCAATAAATGCAGCTCATCTGTTGCTTTCGGTGACGTGCACTTCATGAAATCTATATAATGCGGGAATTGAATATCAGATTAATATCCGTTTTGCAAAAACACATTTATGTGACCAGGTGTAATGGAATCGTTTTGATAAATCAAATATATCTGAGAAAACGCATTGTAGCCAGGTGTAAAAACAGCCCCAAAGAGACCGGCTTGTAGTTCATTACAAACCCCAACGCAAACTCCACGTAAGACAAAGAAAATACAACTTCTGTCTGTCCAGTGCCAGGCGTCGGAATAAGACTAGAGTCAACATCGGGAAGGCTTTCTCAACAAACGGAGAGATCTCGGGCGGTCTGCTCTAGGGCTCAAACGTGTTCATGAACGTGTTTCCATAATAACACAATCATAAGTGGATACAGTAAGCACATAAAACAGTTCAACATGGAGATCGATGGAAACAAAAGCCTAAGTTTTCTACTAACGTTACCCCTGTTTTCCCCTCACACACACATAGGCCTACATAAGTGTGTAATTTACTCAAATGCCTTTCCTTTCATATATTTTAAATGGCTTGCAGATTTATAACTGTATTACCTCATTATGACTGTAACAAAAGATGTGTGCCGCACAGTGTGCGGCTGATGCTCCAGTCCTTTGGTAATGAACAGCTCGTGCAAACGTGCGTGTATGCGTGTATTCCATGAGCGCGCACGCAGTTTCGTTTATCGCCAGAGGGGGCGTAGTTCTGCAAAAACTCTGAGACTTGCGTTATGCTCCTTTAAAGTTGTATCACCGTTATTATTATTATTATTTTTTTTTCTCTCTTATAGTTCAGTCCATCAGAAGAGATCAGGACCAGAGCCCAGCTGTGTGTCTATGAGGAGTGACGCGTCTATGGATCCGCCAGTAAATTTTAAGAGTGAAGATGTACAACATGATCTCCGGTATTACATTTCTATAAAAATATGATTATAGTATGGCATTTTATATTATCAGAACATTATCTGTAATGTTTTCTACAAGAAATTTGAAATTATTTTTGGACATTGCTTACAGTTATTTGTTTATATGTAGCTAATATTTTAATGTATATAGTGTTACTCACATATGAGAGATGTATGAGAGCACTTAGTTCATTTTACAGGTTGTTTATCAACATTGCAAAGCTAAATGAATGTGATTTTTTTTAATTCAATATATTAACTTTAATCTATTTCTGTTATAGTTCAGTTCCTCAGGAGAGATCAGGACCAGAGCCCAGCTGTGTGTCTATGAGGAGTGAAGATACACAGACTGATCTCAGGTATTACATTTCAACAAAATATATGATTAAAAAAGACATTGTGAATATTAATACTGTGTTATTTTAATTTTACAGCCATGAAGTCCTCAACAGGTTTAGATCAAATCTGATGAAGAAGTTTGAGTGTCTGTATGAGGGAACAGGAATGCAGAGAAACCCAACACTCCTGAATGAGATCTACACAGAGCTCTACATCACAGAGACTGAGAGTGGAGACATCAGTAATGAACATGAGGTGAGACAGATTGAGACACAATCCAGGAGAGCAGCAACAGAGGACACACCGATCAAATGCAATGACATCTTTAGACCTTTACCTGGACAAGACAAACCCATCAGAACTGTGCTGACAAAGGGAGTCGCTGGCATTGGAAAAACAGTCTCTGTGCAGAAGTTCATCCTGGACTGGGCTGAAGAGAAAGACAATCAGGACGTCCAGCTCATATTTCCACTTCCTTTCAGAGAGATCAATCTGATGAAGGACAAAACACTCAGTCTTTCAGAGCTTCTTCATGTCTTTTTCCCTGAAACTAAAGAAATATCCAGTGACAATATAAGTGTTGTTCATCTTTGATGGTCTGGACGAGTGTCGTCTTCGCTTACATTTTAAAAAGAATGAGACTTTACGAGATTCAAACAAAAAGAAATCAGTGGACGTGTTGTTGACGAACCTCATTGTGGGGAATCTGCTTCCCTCTGCTCTCATCTGGATCACCTCCAGACCAGCAGCAGCCGATCTCGTCCCGTCTGAGTGTGTCCATCGAGTGACAGAGGTACGAGGCTTCAATGATCCACAGAAGGAGGAATACTTCAGGAAGAGAGTCAGTGATCAGAGTCTGGCCAATACAATCATCACACACCTGAAGTCCTCAAGGAGCCTCTACATCATGTGCCACATCCCAGTGTTCTGCTGGATCTCAGCCGCTGTTCTGGAGAAGATGATGAGCGAAGCAGAGAGACGAGAGATTCCCAAGACTCTCACTCAGATGTACACACACTTCCTGATCCTTCAGACCAACATCAAACATGAGAAGGACTATGAGAAGAAGGTGACCGATGAAGACCTGATCCTCAAACTGGGGAAACTGGCTTTTCAGCAGCTTGTGAAAGGCAATGTGATCTTCTATGAGGAAGACGTGAGAGAGTGTGGCATTGATGTGACAGAAGCATCAGTGTACTCAGGATTGTGCACTCAGATCTTCAGAGAGGAGTTTGGCTGGTATCAGGGGAAAGTCTTCTGCTTTGTTCATCTGAGTGTTCAGGAACATCTAGCGGCTCTATATGTGCATCTCTCTTGTACAATCAACAACACAAATGTGTTTGACTCCATTGCCAAACAGAATTCGTGGTCCAAAGTTAAGAATTGGTTTCTACAAAATTCATCACAACATGTTTCATTATCTGCGCTGCATCAGAGAGCTGTGGAAGAGGCTCTACAGAGTAAAAATGGACATCTGGATCTTTTCCTGCGGTTTCTTCTGGGTCTGTCAGTAAAGTCTCACCAGATTCTCCTACAAACACTAATGAAACAGACGAGAACATCTGGCAGCAATGAGGAAACAGTTGAGTACATCAAGGAGAAGATCAGGACCATCGACTCTCCAGAGAAATCCATCAATCTGTTCCACTGTCTGAATGAACTGGGTGATCGTTCACTAGTGGAGGAAATACAACAGTCTCTGAAATCTGGAAGAATAAAGGAAGTCAAACTCTCTTCATCTCAGTGGTCAGCTGTAGTCTTTGTGTTGTTGACATCAGAGAAGAAGCTGGACAAGTTTGATATTAATGATTTTGTTGGAAGCGACAATAAAACTGAACAACTAAAGGTTCTTCAGAAGCTGCTTCCTGTGATTAAAGAATCCAGATCAGTTCAGTAAGTATCAATCAGAACAATCAGTTCACTGTTAAAACATTAGGAAAATAAAAGTTCATAAATCTTCAGTGCTGCAGATGTTGTGTAGAGTTCAGTGGTCAGGATTTGATGTGTTTCTTAAACTGTGACAATGTCAAATTCCTTCAGGCAAATTTGTGTTTATGAATAAATAATTCAGGTTTACTTGGTTTTGCTCATAAAGAAGAAATTTAAATATTTAAAAGAAATGATAAAAGAAATGAAGACCAAGTGAACAACTGGAGTCTCATAAAAACATTTGATGTCTGGTTTACAGCAGAGTCCTACATTTATATTTGACTATTAGATGGACAGTTAAACATAAACTTAAAATTAACATTTTAATTTTACTGTGACATTGACAATTAAGAATCAAATCACTGAGTGTGTGAAATTAGTGATGGATCTCTAGTGAAGTGCAGATTTAATGTGTAGCAACGACTCTTACAGAACAAGATTAGCAATGTACAATGAGACATTTAAGATTATTTACAAGTCATTACTTTTGCAAATATTTGGAATGGAATTGCAAAAATATGTTGATATGAATATTTTTCTATTTATCTATTAATCTGTTGTGCGTATCTATTTTGACGTGCCGTTTTGCAGCGTGTAATTGGCCATCGGTCCTCTCAGCAGCAAGAAAAACTAAACTTTTATTCAATGGATTATGTATAACCTCTGAAGAGCGCTCCCTTTACAATCATTATAAATCTGTCACTCATCTCAGTTCACAATCTGACAAAGATATAAATAAACAATAAAGTATACGCTGCATAAAGAAAATCTAAATTGCTAATAATTAATCTTGTTAATTAGAGGATTTGCGAGTGTGAAGAACTCGGCACTGAACCCTGGATAAGAATTGGAATATGTGGAAAACTGTTTGATAGTGTTTAAATGATTTTGATTTTCATCTCTACAGGTTGATTGATTGTGGCGTCACAGATGAAGGTTTTGCTGCTCTGACTTCAGCTCTGAGATCAAACCCTGAACACCTGAGATATCTGGATCTGTCTCTGAATAAAATAGGAGAATCAGTGAATCTGCTGTGTGATGTACTACAGAATCCTCACTGTAAACTGGAGAAACTGTGGTAAGATCATATTTGACTCTCACACATGAATCACAATGTAAAGTATATTTGAAGTGTTCAGCCTCTTTCTGCTGCTGTGAGTTCAGATTATTGAGTGTAAATGATTGAACACACGAGCTGATCCTCAATAACATGAAACTGCAGGACTGAGAGTCACACTGAAATACACACTTTCACACACAATCAACATTTCAGTCTCTTGACTTTAAAGGTTCTAAATGTAACTTTTTTAATAAAATGAATCCTTTTTTTATTGCCTGTGTTTGAAGGGGTTGTAATCACACATTGCAATGATCCACTTTACGGGTCCTGCCTCCAGCACAACACAGACTCTAACACAAACTCCACATAAATATAATAAACAAAAAGTTTTATCTGCTGAAGCTCGTCAGGCAAAACGTGAATCGGATTCGACTCCAGGCGCAAATGCGGATCAACATCGGCAACATAATAGTAGGCTACGACATATTAGTAAACTCTAGTGAAATAGCAAGGTAAACTACATGAAACATGACATGAATCCACTACTATCATATTGTTTATAATACACATTTCCAGACACGTTCAGTACAGTAATGTCACTTCCTACGATCTTACTGATACACTGAAACTGTTCAGTTTAGTTCACTAACCGTTTTCGTTATAATATTATAGGTTACATTCACCTATGTTGACATTGCTGATTGTGAAAGATACACGAATAGTTAGAGAAATGGCTTATGCTATAACATCGTATGTCGGCTAGACTAAATGCAGTTCACTGTAACATTATCATGGACAAGCACAGAGCATTAGTTCAACATCAGGCTGATAAAAGTAGGCTATTAATGTACCTGCAGTGGGAGTTTACATTAGTTTCCAGCATGTTGTGTGATTAGTTTGCCATTGCGTTGAAAGTCTCTGTGTGGCTGGTAGCGAATGCTCGCTCTTGAGATCTAGCACGCACACGAGCGCTCTTGTTGCATTCTGAAACATCACCGCCAGAAGCCGCTAAAAACTCCATAGAGTACCTTTAAACAGACTCGAGCTCAACACCGTCAGAACTGAGAAATGAAGAACATGCTGGATTCATTCTTACTGTTAATTATGTCCATCTTTCTGCATTGAATCTTTCTAAAGGATTGTTTTTAATTTTCTCATTTATTAAAGCAGATTTTGCACAAGACTAACTTTTAATCAGGGTCCCCACGGATCCTTAAAAAGTCTTAAAGTTATATTTTTACTTATGAAAGGTCTTAAATGTTAGATGACACTTACTTAGACGTATCTAAATATTTTCTAAATTAAAACTATCTAATTAGCATACCTATTTTTATTCTATGTGGATTTGCTTGTTCTCATGACGGTTTGTGTCATTCGCGGCAGCATATTACGTATGTCTCCTGCACACGAAAGGAGGAGAGAAGGCGTAGAAAATTGGTAATGTTCAATAAGTTCATTCTTTATGTGTATAGGGGTGTGTGATATGTATTGTCTATGATGATATTGTAATCATTGTTTTAACTGTACGAGTCACTGCGAGCTGACATCGCTTTTGTCTCCTGTGTTTTCACTGCGTGATCTGTGCAGTTTGTCTTATTGTAATATAACATAGGCTCATGATATAAATATATATCACATGAGTGCTGTTTTCCTGTGCACAATTGCAAATGTGATACTTATTTAATACAGTTAAATTTCTTCTTTCCCAAATGAATCAGCTGTTTGAACGAATCGGTTGAATGAATGACTCCCTCAACTCACTTAAGACACTTGCCGCCGCCTACTGACGATTTTAGTTACACATTTAAAGTAGTCTACCCTTTAATTAAAATGTTTAAGTAAAATGATAAATTATTTCATATTTAAATACTGAATAAAAAAATCTCATATCTTTATTAATGCAATTGTAAATGGAATGTAAATATATTAATGCCAGTTTTGATGCAGTTTCTGTGTCGCCTCTGCACTGCAAAGATGGATTTTGATTTAATAATTTTATTTGACTGGTAACAGTTGGACTGTGTTATTATTCTAATAGAATTTAATTTAAATGTTAGATTTTTACATAAAAGGTGATGCATACCTACCTCTAATATGTTTAGAAAAAAAAATAGGTGAAAAGGCTCCTGGAATTCAATTTAAAGTGGCAAATATTGGCCCTTAATAAAAAATAATAATTCGGTCACTGCTGTGAACTGACCACTGTATAGAATATGAAAAATATGAATATCTTTGTGAGTCAGCTGTCAACAAAAGGCCTAAACCAGCCATGGTACCAGTACAACAACACAATCAGTAAAATATCATCTAATTATCATCTACCAAACTTTGAAAATATCATATATATATTTTTTTGTCAGTATTGCACAACCCCTAATGTACAGTATTAATTATGATTTCTTCAGGTCTTAAAAAGCCTTAAATTTGACTTTAAAAAGTGTGCTGCTACCCTGTTAAAGGAGTCATAACCTGTCATTTTCACTTTTCCACGAGAATCAATGTATGTTATGATTGCCTAAAGATTAAACATTGGCCGGGAAGCCGATATTCAAAAGTGAAGCGTTTGTTTACCACAGGGTTCGTAAATCAGCCCACGTGCACGCGCACTCAAATACGAGATTTTAATTTCTCCCCCGACTTGACGTCAAGAACGGGGCAGGATATACCCAGAGGTGGAAAGAGTAATAAAATATGCTACTCAAGTAAAAGTACTACTACTTCAATAAAATTTTACTTAAGTACAAGTAAAAGTACTGGTCTAAAAATCTACTCAAGTAAAAGTAAAAAGTAGCTCATTTAAAATTTACTCAAAGTAAAAGTTACTGAGTTACTTTTTTAACACCGGGGTGGGGGAATCCCCGTGTGGGGTTGTAATGGTATGAGATTTTCACAGTGTGATAACGTCTCTGAAAATACCATGGTTTACAGTATTAATCAATTATTAAATAAATTATTATCATCAGTTAAAATTATTACGAAAACAGGGTTTTTATTTGGTTGAACAAATGCTTTTAATTATAATAAACTTGAAACCATTTGTTTGTTTTGTTTATTAAAATTTTAACAAAACATGTCTAATAAATCAAATTCGATAATTGATAATGACAACTTATTTTTAGCATTAATTATTTATTAAAATGTTTAAGAATTATATTGTCCTATGAAATGTATTTTATTCAGAAAATTAATGTTTCTTTGATTTAATACAAATATATTATCAAAAACGGTGGTAATCAAAAGTAAATTTAAACTTGTGTCCTTTTATTTTTGGGGGAAGCGCTGCAAAAACAGATTTACTAAATTAAACCATGGACAAAAAAAATATTCCTTTAAATAATGAAATGTATTAATATTGTTGTTGTTATTATTATTATTATTATTATTATTTTGAGAGGTAGGCTACGTTCTTCTGTATGCCTACAATAGTAATATATTTCTGTCATAATTTCTCATAGTGAAACCAAACTTTTATTTTGACGGGTTGTAGTGAAGACCAAAAGTGAAGAAAAGTGTAAAAAAAAAAACGTTTTTTCTCAAATAAAATTATGAAAATGCCCATTAGGCGTTCTCTCAGAGCAGCTCTGGAAATGTTCATATTCACAAATTGTTTGCGAGACGCTGAAAACACCATTGCTGTGTCCGAAATGTCCCACTACTCACTATATAGTGGACTATATAGTGAGCTCGCCATTTTGTAGTGCTGTCCGAATGTATAGTGATGATTATTATACCCTATATAGTCCTCTCAATGTATCCCAGAATGCATTTTGAAAAGTAGTGTACAACCATGTATTTATTTAAAAAAATCTATTAAGCCCAGAGCCGGCTCGGCACCAGCTGACAGATGATGTAATCGAAGGCGCAGAGAGACGATCGAGTAGTGTCCTAAAGTGGTGTTTCTATTATGCTGGTGAGCTCACTATATAGTGCTCTGCTCTCTACCCCCAACATAGGGGTTAGGGAGTAGTGCTTTGAGTGGAGATTTCAGACACAGCACATGAATGTCACGCATACTTGAGTATGTACTAAGTTAACTTGGTAGACAAAAAGCGGCACAGCTCAGCAGAACAAAGGGTTATACATTTACTTGCAGTATTTTTGTGCTTAAATATTCACAGACCAGGTTGCGATTGGATTTATTGCACAGTTCTACTTTCCATGTATCTATCCATTATTTTGCATGTTTTACGTGATATCTGCGTTAAGTGAATAATTCCACTTTCATGACTGGATTTCGGGATTCCCTCTGCATCACGTAAGTCACTCGAAGTTATAATCGGCACATACCTTTATCTGCAGGAGGGGTAGTGTCCTATATCCTCCTTTTGCAGCCACTTTGCGTTCACTTTTTTAGCAAACAAATATCTATCCTCGAGGACATAATTCGTTTCATAAGAATTCGAAGCGCGATTTCGTTTTCAGCTTCAGCTGGGTCTGTCTATGGGTCTGCGTCACCTTTCTTGCGCGTTTGTTCTCCCGCCTTTCAACCAATGCAGTAGGTTCCGGAGTGTGATTATTTTTTTTTCTCCCGTGTACTATTATTTTTTACTCAGTAACGGATATGATTTAAAATGTAGCGAAGTACAATACTTCAAACAAAATGTACTTAAGTAAAAGTAAAAGTATAGATTTAAAAAACTACTTAAAAAAGTAGAAGTACACAAAAAAACTACTCAATTACGTAACGCGAGTAAATGTAATTCGTTACTTTCCACCTCTGGATATACCATATATGGACACGGCAGATGCTGCAGGAAGCTCGCGCTGTCCCTCTCCCCCTCATATTCAGTCAAGAAAGATACAGAAATGTAGTGCACACGTGAGTTGCTCTGTGGTTGACTGCCAGAATCAACATTCAAATGTGTTTTCTCTACCAAAAACGGACCAAACTACCAGGGACCAGTGGATGAAATTCATTTTTAACGACGCTGTTCCAACAACCCTATCAACTGGCTCGTCTGCGCTAAACATTTAACACAGAACGTTGAATCATTTACAACGTTCATTTCGAGTCGGACAATAATGCCTACAGAGTCAGAGTGCTGTATAGAGATGGAACAGGTATAGTTTAGTAGTTTAATTACAGTTATTATAACGTATTTGTCTTCTGCTTGTGTGTATCCATTATTTATTAATAGCCTACAAGTCTGCTGTTTTGGACCAGGTCCGAATGATGATCAAACATATACTGATGAGTTTAATAAAGTTTATTGTACATCAAACACAAGATGAAGCGTCGGTTTTACTTCAGAAAATCACCGTAAGAGCTGAGTAAACACAGTTATAAGAAGTGTGTGAACGTGAAACAAGGCAAAAACAACACATGATAGCAAACGTTGATCTCTATAACCACTGTAAGCTGATAAAAAAAGTAGACTAACTTACATCACCGTTAATGTAATCTACATTAAATAAAAGGTAAACTTATGTGGGAGAAAATAGCAACAAACGTTTTAGCTTGTTACTGATGTTAATGTATTTCTCGGTCAGAATGATTGTCTTTACCATTCAGAGACATGTTGATGTAAACGTCCTTCCACTGACTCTATCTTCCGTTTCCAGCTCTGGTTCAGAGTGAATTCTGTAGGTCGCGGTCAGGTCGGGTTCATTCACAACTTGCGCCATAATCATGATGTCTTTTTGTAATGATATGCTGAAGTTACGCGCGGTGTCAAGCCCCCTCCTTCCTGCCACCAATCAACACGCCCCTCATTTGCATTATTAAAATGACCGTCCACGACAGCCAAAATATCGCATCAGATCTCGCGAGACAATAATACATTCAGAAATAAGGGTCAGAGGAGCTCTGTGTTTATTTTTTTTCCACTTTTCTTTTTTAGAAGGACCTGAAAGACTATAATAGAGCATGGGTATCCAAGGTATTACTAGGTTATGACTCCTTTAATATAATGCAAATAAGAGATTATTTTTCCTGATTGAATGATACTTTAGATGTTGTATGATCATGTTTTGTGGCATTTTAGATCCCAATCTAATGATCCCTCAAACATATTAATTTGTGCTTTAAGTTTGAACTTTCTCTTTAATAATGGATTCACTGCTAAACTGATCTGATCTGAACTGAGAGAGTGAAGTGTGTGTCGTTGTTCTCTACAGGTTGAAGAGTTGTGGCGTCACAGTTAAAGGTTTTGCTGCTCTGACTTCAGCTCTGAGATCAAACCCTGAACACCTGAGAGAACTGGATCTGTCATGGAATAAAATAGGAGAATCAGTGAATCTGCTGTGTGATGTACTACAGAATCCTCACTGTAAACTGGAGAAACTGTGGTAAGATCATATTTGACTCTCACACATGAATCACAATGTAAAGTATATTTGAAGTGTTCAGCCTCTTTCTGCTGCTGTGAGTTCAGATTATTGAGTGTAAATGATTGAACACGTTTGGTGATGTGAGCTGCGTTACACAAGAGATTGAAATTGTCGCTACAGAGAAATCTGTTTATTTTGGTCACGGCTCGTCTTGAAAAACAAAGACATTTGTGACGGTTGTCGTAGGAGAAGTCACACTGCAGGACTGAGAGTCAAATCTTCTGACACTGCAGAATCTCGTTCAAGGTAAAATATGATCGCAACGGTCATTAATTGGCTGTCGATGAACATATCAAATAGAGCTGCACGATTAATCACAATTAACATGAAATCACACTTAAACTGATTTAGCTTATCGCTGTTATGAAATCACAAAAGCTGTGATTATTTATGATGTGCAGTGTGTCAGTGACGTACGGCTCTGATCAGGAGTAAACGCTGCTCCATCTGAAAGCACTGCGAGTTTGAGTCGCTTTTAATGTGTATTTGAAAAAGCAACACACATCAAACATCTTTCCAAACATGAGAAGCTTTTATGAGTTACATTTAATAAATCAATCAAAGCGTTTCAATCTTCTGTTTATTCAGATACAGATAGTGTGATTCACATAGGGATTTCCTGGAATGATGTGTGTTTGCGGGGCATATTTGGTGTGTGTATGTGTGTGTGTGTGTGAGAGAGACGTCCTCTGTCTTTCAGATCAAGCAGTATTTACTACCGATCACAGAGCCGTACTTCACTGACAACGGCATAAAATAATCTCAGTCGCGTGCGATTTCATTTCGAATCAGTCGATGCAGCTCTAATATCAAACTAACCATCAAACTCTTCAGGTTTGGCCTAAGATCAGATGAAACTTTTAGGATTTGCTAAATTTGTCTCAGACGACCAAAATCCCACAGTGTGCAGTCGGCTTAACAGTAAAACTAACCTATGTAGTGAAAAGTGTCATTTATTAAAGCAGATTTGTCATGAAATGCGCACAAAAAGGTAAGATCTGAATGCAGAGTTTATTCAGGGTAATCCTCCATACTCATCGTCAGTAGTGATGTTACGTCTCACACCGACGCTCTGAAGCTTGCTTCAAACTCGAACGGTCCTTACAATGAACCACTGCTTCAGAGCTTGTATCATTACGTCACTAGTCTCGTGAAAATGACGTCTGAAGCAAACACACTTGTTCACTCCTGTAGTGAACCACCTGACTGCTTTCACAGCCCGATCCAGTGTTGATAGGTTTTAAACCAGTCGGCTGTATTTATTATTAAAGTGAAGCCAAACCATTTCAACACCGTGGGTTAGTAGTCGGTGTTTGGATTGGCGTTATTATTGAGAGTGGATTGAGTTTATTTTATGTGTTGTGATGGAGCCAGCAGAGAAAGAGAAGTCGTTCGCAAGTTTGGGAACACTTTAAACTTATTTTCCCGAATAAGATTAGTTCTTTGACATTTCTGCATACAAATATTTTTACATGTAGTGAATGATATGGAGAAAGACAGAAACTTAAAAACAAAAAAACCTCTGCTACATTATTCAAGTTCAACCAGTTACACAAGCACATCTTTCTTCAACATACAAAATCATCATCAGTCCCACCAGTGAACAAGTTATAGAGTTCTGGTTCCCACAGGAAAGAAGCAGTAATGTAATGGTTTCTATAGTCATGGAAACCATTACAGAAAGTCTATTGGATTTAATGGTTTTCATGGGAATTATAGTTGTCTCTGTGGGTCTCTACTGTAGTGGTTTAAATGGTAAAAGCAAATGGTTCCTATTGGTATTTTAATTGAAACCATTAGAATTTCTGTGATGGTTTTAAAGCTGCTGATCTTCTGTCCTTGACTAAAGAAATAATTACACACACACATCATGCTTAATGTTTTATTATCAAGGTGAACACATGAAATTCATCAGTATCTGTAAAATTCACCTATAAATGAGTTTCACAGCACTAACACTGTTTCAGCTTTGATCACTTCTCGTCATAAACTCGTCATAAACGGGCGTTAATATACACACCTACTTGCATTTTATGGTTGTCAGCTTTGTTGCAGTACATTTACTTCACCTGGAGATGGTGCTGCAATTCTGAATGAAGCTTTGAGTAATGAACCATTTTCGACACAATTGTATCAGAAAGCAATAATGCTTCGAAACGCTTCATTTGGCCATCACTAATCGTCAGCCAGACAAAGGGTCAGAAATCCACACAACACAGTCCAAAATCAAGAAACAAACCAGACAGAGAACTCCAAAGTGCAGTTGACATAAAATAAGGAGTCGATGACAATCACAGAAACAAACAGGGCATACACACAGACACTAACAAGGTAACGGGAAACAGCTGTGTGTAATAATAAATGAGTGACAAACAGGATGATGGGAAATGTAGTCTGAGTGAAGGAAACCGTGGTGGAAAAGGCCCTTTGGTGGAAACCCAGAGAAACACAAACGAGACACTGTGACAGATTTTACACAAGACTGAATTATAATATAGTGTAAATAAGAGATTATTTTTCCTGATTGAATGATACTTTAGATGTTGTATGATCATGTTTTGTGGCATTTTAGATCTCAATCTTATGATCCCTCAAACATATTAATTTGTGCTTTAAGTTTGAACTTTCTCTTTAATAATGGATTCACTGCTAAACTGATCTGATCTGAACTGAGAGAGTGAAGTGTGTGTCGTTGTTCTCTACAGGTTGAGTGATTGTGGCGTCACAGTTAAAGGTTTTGCTGCTCTGACTTCAGCTCTGAGATCAAACCCTGAACACCTGAGAGATACTGAATCTGTCAAGGAATAAAATAGGAGAATCAGTGAATCTGCTGTGTGATGTACTACAGAATCCTCACTGTAAACTGGAGAAACTGTGGTAAGATCATATTTGACTCTCACACATGAATCACAATGTAAAGTATATTTGAAGTGTTCAGCCTCTTTCTGCTGCTGTGAGTTCAGATTATTGAGTGTAAATGATTGAACACACGAGCTGATCCTCAATAACATGAAACTGCAGGACTGAGAGTCACACTGAAATACACACTTTCACACACAATCAACATTTCAGTCTCTTGACTTTAAACAGACTCGAGCTCAACACCGTCAGAACTGAGAAATGAAGAACATGCTGGATTCATTCTTACTGTTAAAGGGGTCATGAACTGGCTTTTTAAATGTTTTTGTTTTGTTGTCTGAGGTCAACTTATGACGTTCGTTTGGTTTTTACATTTAAAAAGTTATGGGCTATTTTCTTCCCTAGTTTTCAGCCTACTTGAAAATGCTCGGATTTTATGGGCGTATCGCATTGAAGACTAGGAAGTAAACACCCACTGCTGTGAGTGGATAACAGTTTTGCATATTATAATGAGCTTCAACTCTGTCGGTTCGGTGCACGTGGGGGAATTTGTTTTGAAAACCACTGTTGTAAAATGGCAACCGGAATGATTCGCCCATACATGTTTGACCCAGAGTCCGATCCCGAATCGCGGGACAGTGAACCAACAGCACCTCGAATACAACGGATACTTGTAGACGCATACACATAATTATTCAGATATCAAACGATCTGTAACAATGCAATGTTAGCCGAGTAGATTATTATTTTCTAAAGTAAAAATATTACTGTATAAGTGTGTTGCACCACTCCTGTTGGATCCAATATAGAAGGTAACGTAGACTAATCATGTTCCGTACAGATTAACTTTAACCGCCGATCGCTGAATAAATACTTCTAGGTCATACACAAAATCCATATCTGTGTCGTCTTCATTTCTCCCTCTTATATTATAATGAGTTTAACTCACCCGTCGGTGCACGTGAGGGAAAACGTCCAATTGTTGTCAAATGGCAACCGGATTCGCCCATACATGTTCGACCCAGAGTCCGTGTGTTGCACCTTTCCTGTCAGATCCAATATCAGACGGCACATCACCGTTCTTTACTCTTAATCGGTCTGCAAATCCAGCCTCGAACTGTGTCTTGTTGACAAAACAATCCTCAGTGAAATGAAGCGACATACGGATAATGTTTTACACTCATCTGCTGGAACGTCATTAAAAACAAATTTTAACCAGGCATTCCTAATATTGGAATCCAGAGGAAGCTTATGCAGCGACTGTCTTCTTCCACAGTCAGGCACGGCACAACATTTTGTACACGGAATGTTTATTGGGAGCTCGCTCTGGTTTGTCATCACGAGGTATGCTTTTGTTTACCTATGCGCGAATGCGCGAATCGGTGGGCGGGGCTAAACCGGCCGTGTTGAAGTAGGCGTTGATGACGGGTGGGGTTTCTTCATCTTTGACGTCATACTTCCACACTTTCAAAAACGAGACGTTTGTTGAGACTGGTGTCAATAAAAGCTTTTATTGGACTAACAAGGACATTTTCAGTTCTGAAACTTACAGGATATTCTTATAATATGATGAACTCTTAGATGTCAAAAGCTCAAGGAAAAATTGATTCCTCAGTTCATCACCCTTTAATTATGTTCATCTCTCTGCATTGACTCTTTCTAAAGGATTGTTTTTAATTTTCTCATTTTATTTAAAGCAGATTTTGCACAAGACTGACTTTTAATCAGGGTCCCAGTGGATCCTTAAAAAATCTTAAATTAACTTTTTATGGCCTTAAATTTGAAAACTCTAAAGTCTTATTTTTACTTATGAAAGGTCTTAAATGTTAGAGGACACTTTTTTAGACGTATCTAAATGTTTAAAAACAAATATTCTTTCTTTGTGGATTTGCTTGTTCTCGTGATAATATACGTAATTCGCGGCAGCATATTACGAATGTCTCCTGCACACGAAAGGAGGAGAGAAGGCGTAGAAAATTGGTAATGTTCAATAAGTTCATTCTTTATGTGTATAGGGGTGTGTGATATGTATTGTCTATGATGATATTGTAATCGTTGTTTAAACTGTCACGAGTCACTGCGAGCTGACATCACTTTTGTCTCCTGTGTTTTCACTGCGCGATCTGTACAGTTATAGGTAGCCAGCTGTCCACAATGTGTTTTTGTCTTATATTTATATCATAAGCCTGTTATAGTACAATATCACATGAGTGCCGTTTTCCTGTGCACAATTTACAGTTCAATTTCTTCTTTCCTAAATGAATCAGCCGTTTGAACGAATCGGTTGAATGAATGACTCACTCCACTCTGAATGACTCACTTAAGACACTCGCCGCCACCTACTGACGGTTTTAGTTACACATTTAAAGTAGTCTAACCTTTCATTAAAAAAAATTATAAATTATTTCATATTTGAATACTGCATAAAAAAATCTCATAGCTTTATTTATGCAATTGTAAATAAAATGTAAATATATTAATGCCAGTTTTGATGCAGTTTCTGTGTAACCTCTGCAATGCAAAGATGGATTTTGATTTAAAGGGGGCGTTGACTGCTTTTTTTCTTTGCATGGTTGTGTTTATGGGGTGCAATATAACATGTATTCGTGTTTTTTCTTTTTTAAAAGTCTTATTTTCATAAACTTCACATAAACTTCACCTTTATTGTCAGCCGCGCTCTCCTCTGTCCCCTGAACGAGCGGTCGACTTCCTAAGTCTATGAAAACACTCCCTCAGAACCACGTAGTGGGCTCAGATTGGTTAAGTTTGGCCCGATGTGTTGTGATTGGTTAAACACAAAACCGGAAGGTCAACGCCTATTACCTTTATGGGCGAGACGGGCATGCCAAAGGTGGATACCATAGACGGTGGATACACGTAAATAATGATGTCAACACTGCAGTATCAGTTTCAGGCAGAATCAGACCGAGAAAGCCGCGATGAAGAGAGTCAAGCAGAACCTCACCACACACGGCTGTTACTAAACGTGTCTGAATGATAATTTGCTACATTTTTAACTTTATACACGTTTGTTTTACACAGTAGCATCTGACTGGCAACGATAGCAACTGACTGGCTAACTAACGTTAAACACAAACAGCGTTGGCAAGTTTACGTTCTTGATCATATCGACAATAACATCATAAAGCATATATACGTGAAAAATACATTTACAACATTAGTACTTATACAAAATTCAGGTCCATAATGTTTGCACGTGCTTGTCGTAGACACAAAATACTAGCATAACTAGTAGCCTATAGTGGCAATAATAAAGCCAGCGCTGGCATTTGAAAAAAATAAAACACAAGGCTATGTCTGGAATTATACATGAAAATACATTTAAAATGATGAAGTCTTAGCCTACTTACAGGTTGTGGCCCAACAACTGCTGGTTTTAAAGTTGGATCTGCTTCATGTTTTAGAAACAGTTTCTTGTTGAATCCGGTGTTGAATTCGTGGAGATTCTGGAAGCTGTCTTCCGTAAATGCGCAGCACAGAGAGATAGATTACGATCGTCATTTTCAGGAACATAATCAAACATAAATTGTATCCAATTGTTGACGAAGTCAGCGTCCGTGGGAAGCCCGAACACAGAAGACCTGACAGCTGGATGAACATAACACACTCGACGAGTCGACGACGTGCCGCAGAAATATGACCATGCCCTTTCCTGCATATTCCGGAGGGAGGGGTTGAAGCAAATGTGTAGGTCAGTGACGTACCATAACCCAGCTGTAGTCCCAATCCAGTCGTTTTTGTAGGCAATTATACTTCCTGATTTTTAAAAGACGATATCTCTGCTTACACTAAACTTTCAGCGCTGCAACTTTGCAGATACTGTTCATGCACCAACAGCAACATTACACACTATTTTAAAATGAAAAAAGTGAAATCGGCAGTGTCACGAACTACACAATAATAATATACATAAAATGTATTTAAGGGGGCCGGAATGGCCAATTTAGCTCAAAGGGAATGATTCATTGATTTGCAATGAATCTGAACCGAGTCACTTATGGAACCGAGCAAATGAATCGTTTAGAGTTCATTCGAACGGTCCGTAATATAACCTTTGTAAGGATATAAACCCAATTTATAGTGAAACACTATGTCTTAGCAAGGTAACTTTAGATCGAACAGTACAAGACATTAAATATGCAAGCACAACACAAGGCAATTTGTCTTTTCAAATATATGGAGAGACTTTATTAGCTATTCTAAACACATAGAACTATAATGTCTAACACGGTCACACACACACACATTCATACATTCATACAGTCGCGAGAAAAGAGTGAGTTGGAAAGAGTGAGAGAGATAGAGTTTCAACTTTCTATAGGCACGTAAGACAACATGACCTGAAAGGACCATCAAGCATTAATTAACCCTTTGTTTTAAAGAGGTTATTAATTTAAAGCACCAGTTCAGCTAAGAGTCTGGATTACTTGCAATTGTCTGTGTGGTTGAGGGGATTCCCTTTGTCTGGTTGCGTTGAAAGGGGGTTTCCCGGCCGGTGCGCGTGGCATTGTCTTTGAAGTGCCTGGATGGAAGTTTCGCTGCTGATCACGTGTGCAGCGAATGAGAGTCTTTTCCAATTTGGAAGCGCGTTGCAGGAAAGACAAACTTTGCAGCAAACTTAACTTTGAACTGAGACTTTTCACGAGAAAGAAAATAAAAGAAAGAGATGAAAACAAAACGAGTTCAGATGGCTTGAATGAAGCTGTTTTAACCCCGATTTCTAGATGGGTTATTTCTGTCTGCTTGGTCAAATTTGGTCTAGTCGATGCAGAAGCGTGCAAACACCCTCATTGCTATCTTCAGAGGAAAACACGAACATAAACACTCTCTTGTTGTTTAAAGAGAGAGGCAAAAACTTAACAGTTACGGAACTGAACTGTATCAGAACATTTACAATTGCCGAACTGAACTATATTCGAAAACTAACTGAACATGAGGAAAAACTGACTGAATTCGAAGGTCCTTTGTTCAAATCTTTAACTAAAACTTTAGGCCAATCTCTTAGAAACTTTGGGACCAATGAGGCCCTTTTGGAGGTGGATCTACTTCTGCTTATCACTGTCTTGTGATCTGCCTGGTCTTCTGCACTTAGCAGAGAAACAAAAGACCACAGTTTAACATTATAATTATTATAATCATACATAGACATTTTACACAGATTTCAATCAAGCCATCCTTTGAATTAAGAGAATGCGATTCATTTGATAGGAAGCATGATAGTCTTTCATTCATTCACACGTCTAATGGTTGTATAACAATTACAGGAGTGAATAGGTAACAACACTTACATGATTAATATGTGATCTAAGCATAATACACCAACATACGAATAGTAGGAACACATAAACTTATGTAGTTTTGATTATGAGTCCCTTGAGAATTGTTCTTAAGTGATTTTATGTTTTTGTGTGGGAGATCTCAGATCTCCATAGTGAGGTCAGGCAAAGTTCTTGCTGCTATCTGTGTTAGAAAAAGGCTCTGTGGAACATCTCTGTCAGGGGATCAAAACGGTCTTTGTGCTCAGGCCTATCGTTCCACAGTGAGGTTATTGAGGGAGGTCAAAGGTGGTTAGGCATTTGGTGGTCTGAGCAGATTTGTCTTGCTAAAAACATTAACATATTGACACGTCTCTTCCTGTTTTAGTGGTGTCTCCACTCATAAAGTTCTTATCTGAGTGGGGAAGACTGGAGCCTGTGTCAAAGGAATGTGAGCTCCATTCACTTTGGGGTGCTGACTCCAATCAAAAAGAGATGAATTTGATTAAGTTGTGTTTGATTCACCTCAATTCTCTAGCAGCAGTCAACCCCCCTTTAATAATTTTATTTGACTGGTAACAGTTGGACTGTTTTATTATTCTAATAGAATTTCATTTAAATGTTAGATTTAAGACATTAAAGGCCCCTGGAAGTCAATTTAAAGTGGCAAATATTGGCCCTTAATGAAACAAATTAAATTCTGTCACTGCTGTGAACTGACCACTGTATAGAATATGAAAAATATGAATATCTTTGTGAGTCAGCTGTCAACAAAAGGCCTAAACCAGCCATGGTACCAGTACAACAACACAATCAGTAAAATATCATCTAATTATTATCAACAAAACTTTGAAAATATCAATATATATTTTCTCAATATTGCATAACCCCTAATGTACGGTATTAATTTAGATTTCTTCAGGTCTTAATAAGCCTTAAATTTGACTTTGAATAGTGTGCTGCTACCCTGTTAATATAGTGCAAATAAGAGATTATTTTTCCTGATTGAATGATACTTTAGATGTTGTATGATCATGTTTTGTGGCATTTTAGATCTTCAATCTAATGATCCCTCTAAACATATCTTAATTTGTGCTTTAAGTTTGAACTTTCTCTTTAATAATGGATTCACTGCTAAACTCATCTGATCTGAACTGAGAGAGTGAAGTGTGTGTCGTTGTTCTCTACAGGTTGTATAATTGTGGCGTCACAGATGAAGGTTTTGCTGCTCTGACTTCAGCTCTGAGATCAAACCCTGAACACCTGAGATATCTGGATCTGTCTGTGAATAAAATAGGAGAATCAGTGAATCTGCTGTGTGATGTACTACAGAATCCTCACTGTAAACTGAAGAAACTGAGGTAAGATCATGCTTGACTCTCACACATGAATCACAATGTAAAGTATATTTGAAGTGTTCAGCCTCTTTCTGCTGCTGTGAGTTCAGATTATTGAGTGTAAATGATTGAACACGTTTGGTTATGTGAGCTGCGTTACACAAGAGATTGAAATGGTCGCTACAAAGAAATCTGTTTATTTTGGTCACGGCTCATCTTGAAAAACAAAGACCATTACAGAAATTCTAAGAAAGAAATTACAGAAAGTCTCTGTGGGTCTCTACTGTAGTGGTTTAAATAGTAAAAGCAAATGGTTCCTATTGGTATTTTAATCAAAACCATTAGAATTTATGTGATGGTTTCCAACTTTTTTGAAGCTGGTCTGATCTTCTGTCCTTGTCTAAAGAAATAATTACACACACACATAATGCTTAATGTTTTATTGTCAAAGTGAACACATGAAATTCATCAGTATCTGTAAAATTCATCTAAATAAATGAGTTTCACAGTAGGCCTACTAACACTGTTTCAGCTTCTGATCGCTTCCGGTAAACTCGTCATAAACGGGACGTTAATATACACACCTACTTCATACCTGTCAAGTTTTGGATTCTGAAAATAAGGGAAATTTTCCGACGCCCACCACGGAGCAGCCAATATATATTATATATATATATACATACACATGAGGGTAGCCTATGAAGAGCATTTATTTTTTATTTTCTTTACATTTAATTTTCCATTCCACACATTCTTTCATTTCACATAACTTTTCTTTACTCTTTTCAGTGAGTCTATTGTACAAATTTGTTGCAGACTTTTCATTCTTTAGACTGTTCTGAAGGAGTGTGCTTGTGGGCTGGGCAAAGGGTCAGAAATCTAAACAACACAGTCCAGAATCAAGAAACAAACCAGACAAGAACTCCAAAGTGCAGTTGACATAAAACAAGGACTCTGACAATCACAGAAACAAACAGGGCATACACACAGACACTAACAAGGTGACGGGAAACAGCTGTGTGTAATAATCAATGAGTGACAAACAGGATGATGGGAAATGTAGTCTGAGTGAAGGAAACCGTGGTGGAAAAGGACCTCTGGTGGAAACCCAGAGAAACACAAACGAGACACTGTGACCGATTTTACACAAGACTGAATTATAATATAGTGTAAATAAGAGATCATTTTTCCTGATCTGAATGATACTTTAGATGTTGTATGATCATGTTTTGTGGCATTTTAGATCTCAATCTAATGATCCCTCAAACATATTAATTTGTGCTTTAAGTTTGAACTTTCTCTTTAATAATGGATTCACTGCTAAACTGATCTGATCTGGAACTGAGAGAGATGAAGTGTGTGTCGTTGTTCTCTACAGGTTGTATAATTGTGGCGTCATAGATGAAGGTTTTGCTGCTCTGACTTCAGCTCTGAGATCAAACCCTGAACACATGAGAGAACTGGATCTGTCTGTGAATGAAATAGGAGAATCAGTGAATCTGCTGTGTGATGTACTACAGAATCCTCACTGTACACTGGAGAAACTGTGGTAAGATCATATTTGACTCTCACACATGAATCACAATGTAAAGTATATTTGAAGTGTTCAGCCTCTTTCTGCTGCTGTGAGTTCAGATTATTGAGTGTAAATGATTGAACACGTTTGGTTATGTGAGCTGCGTTACACAAGAGATTGAAATGGTCGCTACAAAGAAATCTGTTTTATTTTGGTCACGGCTCATCTTGAAAAACAAAGACCATTACAGAAATTCTAAGAAAGAAATTACAGAAAGTCTCTGTGGGTCTCTACTGTAGTGGTTTAAATAGTAAAAGCAAATGGTTCCTATTGGTATTTTGAATTGAAATAATTAAGAATTTATTGAATGGTTTAGAGCTGAGTCTGATCTTCTGTCCTTGACTAAAGAAATAATCACACACACACATCATGCTTAATGTTTTATTATCAAGGTGGACACATGAAATTCATCAGTATCTGTAAAATTCACCTATAAATGAGTTTCACAGCACTAACACTGTTTCAGCTTCGTATCGCTTACGTCATAACGGGCGTTAATATACACACCTACTTCATACCTGTCAAGTTTTGGATTTGAAAATAAGGGAAATTTTCCGACGCCCACCACGAGCAGCCCAAATATAATATATACACTCACCGGCCACTTTATTAGGTACCCCATGCTAGTAACGGGTTGGACCCCCTTTTGCCTTCAGAACTGCCTCAATTCTTCGTGGCATAGATTCAACAAGGTGCTGGAAGCATTCCTCAGGGAGTTTGGTCCATATTGACATGATGGCATCACACAGTTGCCGCAGATTTGTCGGCTGCACATCCATGATGCGAATCTTCCCGTTCCACCACATCCCAAAGATGCTCTATTGGATTGAGATCTGGTGACTGTGGAGGCCATTTGAGTACAGCGAACTCATTGTCATGTTCAAGAAACCAGTCTGAGATGATTCCAGCTTTATGACATGGCGCATTATCCTGCTGAAAGTAGCCATCAGAAGTTGGGTACATTGTGGTCATAAAGGGATGGACATGGTCAGCAACAATACTCAGGTAGGCTGTGGCGTTCAACGATGCTCAATTGGTACCAAGGGGCCCAAAGAGTGCCAAGAAAATATTCCCCACACCATGACACCACCACCACCAGCCTGAACCGTTGATACAAGGCAGGATGGATCCATGCTTTCATGTTGTAGACGCCAAATTCTGACCCTACCATCCGAATGTCGCAGCAGAAATCGAGACTCATCAGACCAGGCAACGTCTTTCCAATCTTCTATTGTCCAATTTCGATGAGCTTGTGCAAATTGTAGCCTCAGTTTCCTGTTCTTAGCTGAAAGGAGTGGCACCCGGTGTGGTCTTCTGCTGCTGTAGCCCATCTGCCTCAAAGTTCGACGTACTGTGCATTCAGAGATGCTCTTCTGCCCACCTTGGTTGTAACGGGTAGTTATTTGAGTCACTGTTGCCCTTCTATCAGCTCGAACCAGTCTGGCCATTCTCCTCTGACCTCTGGCATCAACAAGGCATTTCCGCCCACAGAACTGCCGCTCACTGGATGTTTTTTTCTTTTCGGACCATTCTCTGTAAACCCTAGAGATGGTTGTGCGTGAAAATCCCAGTAGATTAGCAGTTTCTGAAATACTCAGACCAGCCCTTCTGGCACCAACAATCATGCCACGTTCAAAGTCACTCAAATCACCTTTCTTCCCATACTGATGCTCGGTTTGAACTGCAGGAGATTGTCTTGACCATGTCTACATGCCTAAATGCACTGAGTTGCCGCCATGTGATTGGCTGCTTAGAAATTAAGTGTTAACGAGCAGTTGGACAGGTGTACCTGATAAAGTGGCCGGTGAGTGTATATATACATACACATGAGGGTAGCCCATGAAGAGCATTTATTTTTTATTTTCTTTACATTTAATTTTCATTCCACACATTCTTTTCATTTCACATAACTTTTCTTTACTCTTTTAGTGAGTTATTGTACAAATATTGTTGCAGGACTTTTCATCTTTAAGACTGTTTTGGGAAGGAGTGTATTTGTGGGCTGGGCAAAGGGTCAAAATCTGCAAACAACACAGTCCAAAATCAAGAACACAAACCAGACAAGAACTCCAAAGTGCAGTTGACATAAAACAAGGACTCGATGACAATCACAGAAACAAACAGGGCATACACACAGACACTAACAAGGTGACGGGAAACAGCTGTGTGTAATAATCAATGAGTGACAAACAGGATGATGGGAAATGTAGTCTGAGTGAAGGAAACCGTGGTGGCAAAAGGACCTCTGGTGGAAACCCAGAGAAACACAAACGAGACACTGTGACAGATTTTACACAAGTACTGAATGTTAATATAGTGTAAATAAGAGATTATTTTTCCTATTGAATGATACTTTAGATGTTGTATGATCATGTTTTGTGGCATTTTAGATCTCAATCTTAATGATCCCTCAAACATATTAATTTGTGCTTTAAGTTTGAACTTTCTCTTTAATAATGGATTCACTGCTAAACTGATCTGATCTGAACTGAGAGAGTGAAGTGTGTGTCGTTGTTCTCTACAGGTTGTGTGATTGTGGCGTCACAGATGAAGGTTGTGTTGCTCTGACTTCAGCTCTGAGATCAAACCCTGAACACCTGAGAGATCTGAATCTGATTGGGAATAAAATAGGAGAATCAGGAGTGAAGCTGCTCTCTAAACTGAAGGATGATCCACATTATAAACTGAAGACATTACTCTACTGTGAGTATTTTTTCCAAGTCTTTATATTGACCCAATCTCAGAAACAGGTCTCATATTTGTGAAACTGGAGAATATAAGATAATAATTCAGCTCCACTTTATTCTCTGTAAACTGTTTTTAATAAGAGTTTAATTCTGTGATGTGAATATGATCTATGAATAGGCTCGGTCTATATGAATATTTTCATCTCTTACATGTTTACATGCACAACTTTTGTTTTAATTGGAATTAATTCATTCCGACTGATGAATCCAAACGTCAGTGTTTACATGAACGATAAATAAAGTGATCGGGTCGATGTGTGTGTTTATATGTCACAAGCTTCAAATCAGAATTGAGTTTTTGACATACACACACTGCACAAATATTTCCCACTGTTTGCACACACTCTTCTCCTACTTTGTTTGTTTTAAACAACAGAATTAATATTAATATATTACGGGTCAGGTCCTAATTAGGAGGCGATGAGCACATGAACCGTTGTGCGGCGCTGCTTATATTTCTCTCTCAGTAAAAACACCCGTACCTGCACCGAAACAGCCTGTGGATGAGAGTCTGAGAGAAGGACTGAAGCCGTGAGATTGTGTTGATCATTCATGACACTTCATTCAACAACTACAACAGCTCGTACGCATCATACGGCATTACGTCATTGCACACACACACAACTTTCCAGTTTGGGTTTCAATCTGATCGAAGTGTTTACATGTCCTCTCGATCGTATTAGAAAAGGAATAAAACACCCAATCAGATCGACATTTAATTCAGATCGAGATCATTCGATTAAAGAGTTTACATGAAGACTTTTCAGTCCGAGCGTCAATCTGATTACTAACAGATTATTTGTTCTCATGTAAACATGGTATGTATGTGTGTGTGTGTGTGTGTGTGTGTGTGTGTGTGTGTGTGTGTGTGTGTACGTGATAAAGTGAGAATTGTTTATCATTTGCTGTTATAAATCTTTTCCAGTATTTCACTAAATATCTCTGTCTGTAATATGAATATATTAATATCTCTGTCTGTAATATGAATATATTAATATCTCTGTCTGTAATATGAATATATTAATATCTCTGTCTGTTTTCCTGAAATGATCTCCAGATGTGATGTGACTCAGTAATGTCTCATACTCATATGTGTGTGTCTGTGTGTTTTATTGTAGGACTCTCAGTGTTTAGACGTCAGTTCAGTTTCCTCAGGATCAGCTGATGGTGAATAAAGAGACTGAAGACACAGAAACACACAGCGATCACACTGACGTGTGTGTGTGTGACTTCACACCAGTTTCTTGTTTTATAGTAATGGCTCATGAAAATGAGTGCTGAAAATAGCAGCTTTGAATTGTTTCAACTTTATTAGATATTGATTACAATGTAGAAGGAGAAACACTCAAAATACGTGTCAAACGGTTAAAGTGAAAACAAGCCTTAGACAATAGATTTATTGTGCGATACAGACAGCGCTGGGAAAAGTGTTGTAAGTTTGATCAAGAGTCTGTCTACAGAAGAGACTCTTTGTTCACACTCGTTGTTGCCTTTTTGTTGTTTTATCATTCCATGTTGTTTCTGATGATTTACAGCCTTAATATTCATGCACATTCACTTCCTCTCAGCCGAGTTTAAGTTTAAGTCTCAGTTTAGCTTGGATTAGGTTTGCTTGTGTCATGGATTGGAAGATAGAAATAGACTAGAATGAAATATTACTGTGGATCTATTGTTTGAGACTCTATCATGTTACTGTAAACATTAAACTATTGTACTGTACTCTCAAATGTTCTTCAGGAGATTTCACTAAATCTAATTTTCAAATTGCATGCATTCTCTATATTTTATTTTTGTAAAACAGTGGTTTATTAGGAGGAACTTCTCTGGAAATTGTTTATAAAACCATCCTATTGTCACATTCATGTTTTATGTATATGGTAAGTGATGTATGTATAGTATATACAGATATATATATATATATATATATGACAATGAAAATATCTTAGCTATTGTTTATGTGTTTTACTTAATGTTAAAAGCGTCTATGAGTGTGTGAATATCAGTTTGGGTGACCTTTATACACACACTGACCGCTGGATAACAGAATGGATAATCAGAAGAACTGATAAGATTGTAAATGTGAACCTTGAAATGCAATATAAGTCACTTTGGATAAAAGCGTCTGCCAAATGAATAAATGTAAATGTAATAATTCACCTCAGATCCTGAAAATAAAACTAAGAAGAACGTCAACTCTGTGATCAAACAAGTCTGTTCAATGTCAAAGATTGTTTCAGTCGGTGTGTATTTTCAATAATGTTAAAGTAATGGTATATTTATGAATTTGATTAAGTGTTTGTCCATTTCGTTTCCAGAGACTCCGCCCACAAACTTTTCTGATTGGCTGTGACTTCGAGATTGATTTTGTCACGTTGAACCTGATTCGTATTGGGTCTGATTTCACAGTGAATTCAAGGTCAGAAACAAGTTCTATTCGCAATTTTCATCATTTTAGATGTGTATGTAAGAATAGTTTTACAAATAATTCTCTCAAATGTTACAATTTATGCAAGATTTACAAGGCAAGGCAAGTTTATTTATATAGCACATTTCATGCACAATGGAAATTAAAAGTGCTTTACATGAAAGGAATTAAAACAATCAATATAAATAAAAACAGTTAAGAGTAAAAATAAAATAAAGTAATACCCCTATCTGAGATGAAAGAGATTGAGCTGGTTTACGGTGCAATTCTTTTGTTTATACTACAGGTTACCATTTCTGTGATGTCACGGCTGGAACATCAACTTACTAAGTATGACAATGAAAATCTCAGGTATTGTTTATGCTTTACTTGAAGCGTCTAATGAGTGTGTGAATATAATTTTTGTGTGACCTTTATATTCCTATAATGCATGCTACCTGCACCTCCACCTCCACATTTTCCCTAACTAAACTTGCCCTAGCAGCCTCATTTCCCTCAACCCCTACATGTGCTGGAACCCACAAGAACCCCACACTACATCCCAGCCTCTCTAATCTATAAACCCTGACTAAGATCTCCTCGACTAAATCCAACCTAGCCCCTCCTCTCTCACCCCCTTTCCCCATCAAACCAGATAGAGTACAGAACATAATTATGGCTTTCTCCACCCACCACAAATCTGCTATGATTGCTACTATAGTTCAGCTGTGAAGATTGAAAGACCAGGCAATCTATAACTCTGTCTAACATGAAATTGAGGAACATAAAAACCAAAACCCACATTCTTACTCTCTCAGGATCTCTAGATCCATCTGTATAAATATCTATATATTTATTCCATAATTTCCTAAGATGTTCTTGTACATAGTGATCAACATTTCCTACACGTCCTTCCTTTATTACATTTTTATTAGATATGTCTACATCAGCCAAGGAGGGATATGTGACCAATAGACAGAAGGCACCATTGTCTTTTCATTAAGCTTAAACTCCTCTGCGTATGTCTTAAGCAGAATATAAAACACTATACCTATTAAGTCTACTCTCACCCTTACTAAACTCCCAACACTCTAACAAAGAAACTGAAGGAAGAGTTGTGACGGAATCGCCGTTGTTCAGAATACCCCAATACATATATCCTCAAAGCTCTAGATTGAACCACAACTGATTAAGCGTGGACCTAGCTGCTGATCTATATACAAGACAGCCATAATCAAAAACTGATCTTATCATAGCTTTATAAATCATTAGCATAAGATTCCTATCTGCACCCCAAGAGCACCCCATCAAACACCTCAAAATATTAATAATCTTCCCACATTTATTCACTATTCTACACACATGTTGTTTATATGTTAGCTTTTAATCTACCCAGACCCCAAGCAACTTGAAACCCCTAACTCTCTCAAGAGGTTTCCCATACAACTGTGACCCATGAGACCTGCTATGTTAAAGCTGGGGCCTGGGTAAATATTTGTTTCACAGTTATGATTACCTAAAATAATCATATGTATTTTATATTCCCTTCAGCAGCAATAAAGACTATTGAATCCAATACTGGCTGTATGAGTCTTTTTATATATTTGACTAAACAATGAATAAAGTAAAGCAATGTGAAAAGTAATAAAATTTGAAAATACACTCTTTCAAAATGAAATAAAATGTCAAATTAAATCCTTTTAAATAATTTACAATTTGTTGAAACAAACCAAACAAGTGTTAAACCCCCTGAAACATAGAATGTAAAACTCTAACACAGTCTTCCAATTGATATTAAACCCAATAAAAACTCAGTAACTTGGATCAAAACCCATTTAAGTGGGCCCACAGTCACGCTCTCATTCACACACACACCCAACGTTGCAGGCCTGATGTTTTCCAGAACGCAGCCAACAGGTCCCGCGATGAGTGATGTCGTGGCTTTGGCTCACCCGAGCAGCTGTCTTTCTCTCCCACTGAGGCAACAGAGGAACTCCAGGCTTTTCTGTCTCGCCCTCTTACTTGGTGGCTCGGCTACTAATAATTTTATGTTTTTTTGTTGTTTTCATTCAACCTTTTTGTCAATAAATCCTGCTCTAAATTGATCTGCTCTTGGGTCCTGTTGTTCTGAACCTCCCTGATAACATTAGCTGGGTCAGAGACTCATCAGATACACATTCTGAAGACTCATCTCATCCTGTAGACTACCTGCAAAAAAGCACAAGTGTGTAGTTTCAATAATAATTATTTTACATAGCGGAGTATGATTTTGGCAGCTTTGCTGAATTCACATCACCCCACTCTGAGATCACTTTAGCTGGGTCAGAGACCCAAGAAACTCATTCTGGAGACTCATCTCATCCTGTAGACTACCTGCAAAAAAGTGTGCACTGTGCAGGTTCAATAATAAGTATTTTTAAAATCACAAGTATGGAGGTTCAATAATTAGTATTTTACATAGGGAAGTATGTTTTTGCAGTCACTGTTGTTTTTATATAGAAAATGTGCAGGCAGCAAAGTCAAATGACAAGTTTGTCTGCATTCCATTTAGTAATGATCTTCATGTTTAGGCGTAGGCTACCCTTACGAAACTAAACCATTGTTTTACTACAAAAAACCCTGTAGTGTTTAAAAAAACACTGTTTTATAATACTGTAAGTTAGTAAAAACACAATACAAGCAAAAAATCCGACAGTCCAAGTTGTAAATCATACGAGTTTGGTCAAATACATATACAAAAAGAATAATACATGATCAAAGATCAACAAATAAATTGCTATCATGTAATTTCTCTGATTACTGTCTGTTTTCGCAAGTGGCGGCGGCAATAATTGACGTCATGCGCGTGCACACGAGGGCAGTCAGATTCTGGCAGGGAGTCGGGAATCGGGATTCGGGATTCGGCACAACACAGGTGTTAACACTAACAGGAAGCAACATCACAAAGACAGGTGGAAACAACATCACTAAACTGAACTAAACACACTGAAAACGTGACATTTGGCTTTCTATGGTTCTGTTTACTGAACCGACGGCGAGTTTACCCGTTCACCTGCAGGACTCTGAGCGCGCGCCTAACCTGACGCCATTATTTTTTTTGCGCGTAACAAAAAGTAAAAGTAGAAGCTAGGAGTTGGTGTTTCGCCATTTTAACAGCCGGAATAGATTCTATACTAATTATCAAATGTAAACCGTTTCGTGGAGACCTTCATAAAAGCTAAGACACGAATTTACGTGTAACTACTTGATAGAAACGGCGGTGTATTTTGTGAATCTGAATGTGATAAACGTTGATCAAGGTGAGTGTTCAGGTCTCGAGACGTTTACAGGTGACTTACATTTAGGCCAATATTATCTCCCTTAAAGGACTATTAGTTATTTTATGTGTTTGATATTTTTCATTTTTACAGCTAAACATTATTTTATTGTGTCGTGTTGTCTGTGGTTTATTTAGCATTTGTGTGAATATACGACTAACAGTGTGTATTTGAGTGAAACGCCGCCTGTCTCATGATCCTGTTTCTCTGAATCTCAGGATCCGTTCTGCTGAATTATTGTGAATTATTGTGTTTGTTTGTCATTTCCATTCAGAGTCAGTGGTGAAGATCAGATTCTGTTTCAACTGTTCAGCTTCATCATGGATGAGACTCAAACATCCAGAGATGAAGATTTATATCCAGGATACAGGTATTTTGAATAAACTACAGATTAAATCATCTTTAAATTATAGGCAATAAGAGTTTTTTTTTAAATATCAAAACAATTAGACCAGCCAGTCTTGTAATTAAAATGTCTTTTAAGAACTTAAAATTGTATCACCATTAATTATTATTTTTCTGTTATAGATCAGTTCATCAGAAGAGATCAGGACCAGAGTCCAGCTGTGTGTCTATGAGGAGTGACGCGTCTATGGATCATATAATACATTTTAAGCCTGCAGATACACAGACTGATCTCAGGTATTATATTTCTATACAAATATGATTATAGTAGCATTTTTATTATCAGAATATAATCAATAATATATTCTACAAGATATGAGAAATTATTTTTGGACATTGATTACAGTTATTTTTTTATATGTAGCTAATATTTTAATGTATATAGTGTTATTCACATATGAGAGATGTATGAGAGCACTTAGTTCATTTTACAGGTTATTTTATCAACATTGCGAAGATAAATGAATATGTGATTTTTAAATACAGTTGTTCAATGTATTAACTTTAATCTATTTCTGTTATAGTTCAGTTCATCAGAAGAGATCAGGACCAGAGCCCAGCTGTGTGTCTATGAGGAGTGAGGCGTCTATGGATAATATAATACATTTTAAGAGTGCAGATACACAGACTGATCTCAGGTATTTCATTTCTATAAAAATACGATTATAGTATGACATTTTATTCTATCAGTATATAATCAATAATATATTCTACAAGTTATAAGAAATTATTTTAGGCTTCACTCTGTAAAGTCATCCCTGGACTGTTCATGCACACACCCTGGACTGATTACTCTCTCACCTGTTTCCATTGATCACTCTCACACCTGCATCTAGTTCCACATGCAGCTCCACACACATTAAGGCCCCGTTTACACGAGAAACTGATTCCGGGTGAAAACGTAAAAATATTTTATCGGATGTGCCTTTCGTTTACACGGCGACGGCGTTTTTGAGGCTTAAAAACGCAAAAAAGTGAAACCACCCTCCAGAGTGGAAATCTTAAAACGCTCCACCGCCGTGTTCCCGTGTAAACGGGTAAAAACGCGAAAGTCTGCTTGACAGTGAAGGTTGTACGCAGGCGCGTGGACTTTGTGTTGATTGTAGTATGCACTCCTAGCCACCTAAAGTGCATACTACATTGAATTTCACTCACTTTTGCGTCACCATTTGCATGCGGATTTCCCACACAAAACGCTCGTCTAAACCTGGTCTAAACGCAGAATAAAAAGTGATGACGCAACGCCACTTTTGCGTTTTCTTTTCAGAATCGTTTTCGTGTAAACATAGCCTAAAACCCCACTCACACTATTACCCATTTGTGAAGTCTTGTTTCACTGTTGAATCAACATTGTTAAAGATAAAAGAATATGTTTTTTTTTAAATACAGTAATTCAGTGTATTAACTTTAATCTATTTCTGTTATAGTTCAGTTCATCAGAAGAGATCAGGACCAGAGCCCAGCTGTGTGTCTATGAGGAGTGATGAGTCTATGGATAATATAATACATTTTAAGAGTGAAGATACACAGACTTATTTCAGGTATTTAATTTCTGTAAAAATATGATTTTTATATTATCAGAACATTATCAGTAATATATTCTGCAAGGTATAAACAATGTACAAGAAGAATGTTTTAATGTAATAATTGAATGCATACAGTAGTGTTGCTAACTCATTTCAGTGTACAGTTTTTGTAATACGTTGTGATTGTTTTATTGTTAAATGGATACTATGTTGATTTATGGCAAATATGTTTAACTTTAAACTGTTATAGTTCAGTTGATCAGAAGAGATCAGAACCAGAGTCCAGCTGTGTGTCTATGAGGAGTGAAGATACACAGACTGATCTCAGGTATTACATTTCAACAAAATATATGATTAAAAAAGACATTGTGAATATTAATACTGTGTTATTTTAATTTTACAGCCATGAAGTCCTCAACAGGTTTAGATCAAATCTGATGAAGAAGTTTGAGTGTCTGTATGAGGGAACAGGAATACAGAGAAACCCAACACTCCTGAATGAGATCTACACAGAGCTCTACATCACAGAGACTGAGAGTGGAGACATCAGTAATGAACATGAGGTGAGACAGATTGAGACACAATCCAGGAGAGCAGCAACAGAGGACACACCGATCAAATGCAATGACATCTTTAGACCTTTACCTGGACAAGACAAACCCATCAGAACTGTGCTGACAAAGGGAGTCGCTGGCATTGGAAAAACAGTCTCTGTGCAGAAGTTCATCCTGGACTGGGCTGAAGAGAAAGACAATCAGGACGTCCAGCTCATATTTCCACTTCCTTTCAGAGAGATCAATCTGATGAAGGACAAAACACTCAGTCTTTCAGAGCTTCTTCATGTCTTTTTCCCTGAAACTAAAGAAATATCCAGTGACAAATATAAAGTGTTGTTCATCTTTGATGGTCTGGACGAGTGTCGTCTGTCTCTGGATTTTCAGAGCGATGTGAGGTTGTGTGATGAGAGTGAATCAGCCTCACTGGACGTGTTGTTGACGAACCTCATTGTGGGGAATCTGCTTCCCTCTGCTCTCATCTGGATCACCTCCAGACCAGCAGCAGCCGATCTCGTCCCGTCTGAGTGTGTCCATCGAGTGACAGAGGTACGAGGCTTCAATGATCCACAGAAGGAGGAATACTTCAGGAAGAGAGTCAGTGATCAGAGTCTGGCCAATACAATCATCACACACCTGAAGTCCTCAAGGAGCCTCTACATCATGTGCCACATCCCAGTGTTCTGCTGGATCTCAGCCGCTGTTCTGGAGAAGATGATGAGCGAAGCAGAGAGACGAGAGATTCCCAAGACTCTCACTCAGATGTACACACACTTCCTGATCCTTCAGACCAACATCAAACATGAGAAGGACTATGAGAAGAAGGTGACAGAGGAAGACCTGATCCTCAAACTGGGGAAACTGGCTTTTCAGCAGCTTGTGAAAGGCAATGTGATCTTCTATGAGGAAGACGTGAGAGAGTGTGGCATTGATGTGACAGAAGCATCAGTGTACTCAGGATTGTGCACTCAGATCTTCAGAAAGGAGTTTGGCTGGTATCAGGGGAAAGTCTTCTGCTTTGTTCATCTGAGTGTTCAGGAACATCTAGCGGCTCTATATGTGCATCTCTCCTGTACAATCAACAACACAAATGTGTTTGACTCAATCACCAAACAGATTTCACGGCCAATCTCTAAACAGAGTTTGTGGTCTAAAGTTAAGGACTGGTTTAAAAACAATTCATCAAAACATGTTCCAACAGAAGAAGTTTCACAAAATTCATCAGAACATGTTTCATTATCTGCGCTGCATCAGAGAGCTGTGGAAGAGGCTCTACAGAGTAAAAATGGACATCTGGATCTTTTCCTGCGGTTTCTTCTGGGTCTGTCTGTGGAGTCTCACCAGATTCTCCTACAAACACTAATGAAACAGACGAGAACATCTGACAGCAATGAGGGAACAGTTGAGTACATCAAGAAGAAGATCAGGACCATCGACTCTCCAGAGAAATCCATCAATCTGTTCCACTGTCTGAATGAACTGGGTGATCGTTCACTAGTGGAGGAAATACAACAGTCTCTGAAATCTGGAAGAATAAAGGAAGCCAAACTCTCTTCATCTCAGTGGTCAGCTTTAGTCTTTGTGTTGTTGACATCAGAGAAGAAGCTGGACAAGTTTAATCTTAATGATTTTGTTGGAAGAAACAATAAAACTGAACAACTAAATGTTCTTCAGAAGCTGCTTCCTGTGATTAAAGAATCCAGATCAGTTCAGTAAGTATCAATCAGAACAATCAGTTCACTGTTAAAACATTAGGAAAATAAAAGTTCATAAATCTTCAGTGCTGCAGATGTTGTGTAGAGTTCAGTGGTCAGGATTTGATGTGTTTCTTAAACCGTGACAATGTCAAATTCCTTCTGGCAAATTTGTGTTTATGAATAAATAATTCAGGTTTACTTGGTTTTGCTCATAAAGAAGAAATTTAAATATTTAAAAGAAATGATAAAAGAAATGAAGACCAAGTGAACAACTGGAGTCTCCTAAAAACCTTTGATGTCTGGTTTACAGCAGAGTCCTACATTTATATTTGACTGTTAGATGGACAATTAAACATAAAGTTAAAATTAACATTTTAATTTTACTGTGACATTGACAATTAAGAATCAAATTAGTGAAATTGAGTGTGTGAAATTTGTGATGGATCTCTAGTGAAGTGCAGATTTTAGCACGACTCTTACAGAACAAGATGGGACATTTAACAAGTACAATGAGACATTTAAGATTATTTAAAAGTCATTACTTTTGCAAATATTTGGAATGGAATTGCAAAAATATATTGATATGAATATTTTTCTATTTATCTATGAATCTGTTGTGCGTATCTATTTTGACGTGCCGTTTTGCAGCGTGTAATTGGCCATCGGTCCTCTCAGCAGCAAGAAAAACTAAACTTTTAATTCAATGGATTATGTATAACCTCTGAAAGAGCGCTCCCTTTACGATCATTATAGATCTGTCACTCATCTCAGTTCACAATCTCACAAAGTTATACATAAACAATAAAGTATATGCTGCATAAAAAAAATCGAACTTGCTAATAATCTTTCTTTTTGTTAATTCGCGAGTTTGAAGAACTCGGCACTGAACCCTGGATAAGAATTGGAATATGTGGAAAACTGTTTGATAGTGTTTAAATGATGCTATTTGATTTTCATCTCTCTACAGGTTGAGTAATTGTGGCATCACAGATGAAGGTTTTGCTGCTCTGACTTCAGCTCTGAGATCAAACCCTGAACACCTGAGAGAACTGAATCTATCATGGAATAAAATAGGAGAATCAGTGAATCTGCTTTGTGATGTACTACAGAATCCTCACTGTAAACTGGAGACACTGAAGTAAGATCATATTTGACTCTCACACATGAATCACAATGTAAAGTATATTTGAAGTGTTCAGCCTCTTTCTGCTGCTGTGAGTTCAGATTATTGAGTGTAAATGATTGAACACACGAGCTGATCCTCAATAACATGAAACTGCAGGACTGAGAGTCACACTGAAATACACACTTTCACACACAATCAACATTTCAGTCTCTTGACTTTAAACAGACTCGAGCTCAACACCGTCAGAACTGAGAAATGAAGAACATGCTGGATTCATTCTTACTGTTAATTATGTTCATCTTTCTGCATTGACTCTTTATAAAGGATTGTTTTTAATTTTCTCATTTATTAAAGCAGATTTTGCACAAGACTAACTTTTAATCAGGGTCCCCACGGATCCTTAAAGTCTTAAAGTTATATTTTTACTTATGAAAGGTCTTAAATGTTAGATGACACTTACTTAGACGTATCTAAATATTTTCTAAATTAAAACTATCTAATTAGCATACCTATTTTTTATTCTATCTTTGTGGATTTGCTTGTTCTCATGACAGTTTGTGTCATTCGCGGCAGCATATTACGTATGTCTCCTGCACACGGAAGGGGGAGAGAAGGCGTAGAAAATTGGTAATGTTCAATAAGTTCATTCTTTATGTGTATAGGGGTGTGTGATATGTATTGTCTATGATGATATTGTAATCATTGTTTTAACTGTACGAGTCACTGCGAGCTGACATCGCTTTTGTCTCCTGTGTTTTCACTGCGTGATCTGTCAAGTCAAGTCAAGTCACATTTATTTATATAGCGCTTTTTACAATACAGATTGTGTCAAAGCAGCTTCACAGTGATAACATGAAAGTAGTACAACACAGATCAATAATATTGTTAAATATTAAATAATAAATAACCCCAACTAAGCAAGCCAAAAGCA
Source organism: Hybognathus amarus (assembly GCA_030378365.1). Classification (NCBI taxonomy): domain Eukaryota; kingdom Metazoa; phylum Chordata; class Actinopteri; order Cypriniformes; family Leuciscidae; genus Hybognathus; species Hybognathus amarus. The sequence continues at coordinate 48,202 of JAQIUQ010004055.1, read as the reverse complement.
GGCAAAGCAAGGCAACAGTGGCAAGGAACCAAAACTCCATCAGATTAGATGGAGAAAAAAACCTTGGGAGAACCCAGGCTCAGTCGGGGGCCAGTTCTCCTCTGGCTCACATTCATATTGTTAATATATAAATATGAAATATAAATATTGTTTATATATAATACGGAGCCATAACATATCGCCAGTGTTGAGTCATCTCTTCCCAGGCGTTGAGTCGTCTCTTCACAGGCGTTGGGGCATCTTAAATCCCTGTGGGAGGCTGGATACAAACTGGACCTGACAAACGCCATTTTTCTCGGGACAGACGTCCCGAGATAACAGCAGAAAGGCAGATGGGAAATAATTAGCATAGCTGATGTTCATAATGATTTCCATTATACAGGAGTCGGTGTTAGAAAAACACTATCTCACAAACTCTCCGCAACCCAAAACTCTCCGCAACACAACCATACGTGCCGAACCGTTTGACTAAGGCTGTCGAGCCCCACTGGCTCGGTAAATACAGGATCAGTGGCAAACGGTTCCGTATGGCATAACAGAGGAATAAAAGGTAAGCATTATGTAAATGCTTGACTGAAGAGATGCGTCTTTAGTCTAGTTTTAAACTGTGGCAGCGAGTCAGAGCCTCTGGACCGTATCGGGAAGGCTATTCCAGAGTTTTGGAGCTAAATGCGAGAACGCCCTCCCTCCTTTAGTGGACTTAGATATCCTAGGAATGACCAGAAGCCTTGAATTTAGTGATCTTAAAGAACGCGGTGGATTGTAGGGCGAAAGAAGGTCTGTTAAGTACATTGGAGCTAAACCGTTTAGGGCTTTATAGGTTAGTAGTAGTATTTTGTAGTTGATACGGAACTTAATAGGTAACCAGTGTAGAGATGATAAAATCGGTGTTATATGATCGTATTTTCTTGACCTAGTAAGAACTCTAGCAGCTGCATTTTGGACTAACTGTAGCTTGTTTATTGAGGATGCAGGACAACCGGCTAATAAAGCATTACAGTAATCTAGTCTCGAGGTCATAAATGCATGAACTAACTTTTCTGCATCAGAAACAGATAGCATGTTACGTAGCTTAGCAATGTTTCGAAGGTGGAAAAAGGCTGTTTCTTGTAACATATGAAATATGATTTTCGAAAGTTGTGGTCTAGTATAACACCCAGGTCTTTTACTGTAGAGGATAAAGTAACAAGACATCCATCTATATTAAAGTTGTATTCTAAGAGGTTTTGTGATTAGTTTTTTGGACCAAGAAGTAATACCTCTAGTTTTATCTGAATTTAATAGCAGGAAATTACGCGTCATCCAGCATTTTAGATCTTTGAGACACTCTGTCAATTTAGATGAGTTAGTGTTTTCGTCTGGTCGTAATGAAATATATAATTGAGTATCATCAGCATAGCAGTGGAAATTAATTCCATGTTGTCTTATAATATTACCAAGTGGCAGCATATATATTGAGAATAGCAGAGGGCCTAAAACAGATCCTTGTGGTACTCCATGGTCTACTGGCGTTATCTTTGATTTTCCCCATTTAAACAAACAAAATGAGAACGGTCCAATAAGTACGATCTAAACCAGCTTAATGCCTGTCCCTGAACACCAGTGTAGTTTTGTAGTCCAATCCAAGAGTATTTTATGATCTATAGTGTCGAACGCAGCACTGAAGATCACGTAGGACTAGTATTGAGATACAGCCTTGGTCAGAAGCTAAAAGTAAATCATTTGTAATTTTAACTAGCGCAGTTTCTGTACTATGATGCGGTCTGAATCCTGACTGGAATTTTTCATAGATATCATTTTCTTGCAAAAAAGAGCACATATCTGAGCGGACACAACTTTTTCTAGTATTTTTGACATAAATGGAAGATTTGAAATGGGTCTGTAATTTGCTAGGTTATTTGAGTCTAATTGCGGTTTCTTAATGAGAGGTTTTATTACTGCCAGCTTGAATATTTTTGGAACATGACCTAAAGATAAAGACGAGTTAATAATATTGAGGAGAGGCTCTTCCACTAGGGAACACTTCTTTCAGTAGTTTAGTGGGTATTGGATCTAATAAACATGTTGTTGGTTTAGATGCAATGATAAGTTTATTTAGCTCTTCCTGTCCGATCATTGTAAAGCGGTGTAGTTGTTCTAGAGGGGCCATAATTGAGGCTGAATCATGAGACACCATAGAGGATTGTACATTTATAATTATGTTGTGGATGCTTTCTATTTTCTCATTGAAGTAATTAATAAAATCATTACTGCTAAACTGTAACGGTATATTTTGCTCTGGTGATGTCTGTTGTTTATTTGTTAGTCTAGCCGGTGTTAAATAAAAACCTTGGATTATTTTGGTTATCTTCTATTAGTTTGCAGAGATGCTCAGCCCTGGCTGTTTTAGAGCCTTTTTATAATGAGACTGTCTTTCCACGCTGATTCTAAAGACCTCTAAATTAGTTTGTTTCCATTTACGCTCTAAGTTGCGAGTTTCTCTCTTGATAGCATGCGTATCACTGTTGTACCAGGGTGCTTTCGTTTTCTCTCTAACCTTTTTTAATCTTATTGGTGCAACAATATCTAAAGTACTAGATAAAATGGTACTCAAACTGCTAGTCATTTCCTCTAACTCATCTGTTTGTTTGGGTTCATTTAGCAGCTTAGATAGATCAGGTAAGCTATTTGAGAATCTATCTATAGTGGTTGGAAGGATTGTTCTGCCTTTTCTATAACGCGGCGCAACATGACATATTTCAGCAGTACGTATTATGCAAGTCACCATGTAATGATCAGTGACATCATCGCTTTGCGGTATAATATCTATATTAGTTGGATCGGTACCATATGATATAATTAAATCTAGTGTATGGTTTAGACGATGAGTGGGGCCACTGACGTTTTGTTTGACCCCAAAGGAGTTTAATAAGTCTGTAAACGCAACCCCTAAAGCATCATTTGTATTATCTACGTGTATGTTAAAATCTCCAACAATTATTGCTTTATCGACATTCATCAATAGATCCAACAGAAAGTCTGCAAACTCTTTTAGGAATTCAGCATAGGGCCCTGGAGGTCTATATACAGTAGCCAAGGCTAGAGATAATATGGATTTCTTTCTTACATCTAAGAGCGTAACATTTAGCACAATACTTCAAATGAATTAAACCTGTGACCTGTTTTCTGAGTAACGTTAAAAAAAAAAAAATCTGTGCAGTTTGTCTTATTGTAATATAACATAGGCTCATGATATAAATATATGTCACATGAGTGCTGTTTTCCTGTGCACAATTGCAAATGTGATACTTATTTAATACAGTTAAATTTCTTCTTTCCCAAATGAATCAGCTGTTTGAACGAATCGGTTGAATGAATGACTCCCTCAACTCACTTAAAACACTTGCCGCCGCCTACTGACTATTTTAGTTACACATTTAAAGTAGTCTACCCTTTAATTAAAATGTTTAAGTAAAATGATAAATTATTTCATATTTAAATACTGAATAAAAAAATCTCGTATCTTTATTTATGCAATTGTAAATGGAATGTAAATATATTAATGCCAGTTTTGATGCAGTTTCTGTGTCGCCTCTGCACTGCAAAGATGGATTTTGATTTAATAATTTTATTTGACTGGTAACAGTTGGACTGTGTTATTATTCTAATAGAATTTAATTTAAATGTTAGATTTTTACATAAAAGGTGATGCGTACCTACCTCTAATATGTTTAGAAAAAAAAATTAGGTGAAAAGGCTCCTGGAAATAAATTTAAAGTGGCAAATATTGGCCCTTAATAAAAAATAATAATTCGGTCACTGCTGTGAACTGACCACTGCATAGAATATGAAAAATATGAATATCTTTTTGAGTCAGCTGTCAACAAAAGGCCTAAACCAGCCATGGTACCAGTACAACAACACAATCAGTAAAATATCATCTAATTATCATCTACCAAACTTTGAAAATATCATATATATATTTTTTTGTCAGTATTGCACAACCCCTAATGTACAGTATTAATTATGATTTCTTCAGGTCTTAAAAAGCCTTAAATTTGACTTTAAAAAGTGTGCTGCTACCCTGTTAAAGGAGTCATAACCTGTCATTTTCACTTTTCCACGAGAATCAATGTATGTTATGATTGCCTAAAGATTAAACATTGGCCGGGAAGCCGATATTCAAAAGTGAAGCGTTTGTTTACCACAGGGTTAGTAAACCAGCCCGCGTGCACGCGCACTCAAATACGAGATTTTAATTTCTCCCCCGACTTGACGTCAAGACGGGGCAGGATATACCATATATGGACACCGCAGTCATGATGCTGCAGGAAGCTCGCGCTGTCCCTCTTCCCCTCATATTCAGTCAAGAAAGATGCAGAAATGTAGTGCACACGTGAGTTGCTCTGTGGTTGACTGCCAGAATCAACATTCAAATGTGTTTTCTCTACCAAAAACGGACCAAACTACCAGGGACCAGTGGATGAAATTCATTTTTAACGACGCTGTTCCAACAACCCTATCAACTGGCTCGTCTGCGCTAAACATTTAACACAGAACGTTGAATCATTTACAACGTTCATTTCGAGTCTGGACAATAATGCCTACAGAGTCAGAGTGCTGTATAGAGATGGAACAGGTATAGTTTAGTAGTTTAATTACAGTTATTATAACGTATTTGTCATCTGCTTGTGTGTATCCATTATTTATTAATAGCCTACAAGTCTGCTGTTTTGGACCAGGTCTGAAATGATGATCAAACATATACTGATGAGTTTAATAAAGTTTATTGTACATCAAACAAAAGATGAAGCGTCGGTTTTACTTCAGAAAATCACCGTAAGAGCTGAGTAAACACAGTTATAAGAAGTGTGTGAACGTGAAAACAAGGCAAAAACAACACATAATAGCAAACGTTGATCTCTATAACCACTGTAAGCTGATAAAAAAGTAGACTAACTTACATCACCGTTAATGAAATCTACATTAAATAAAAGGTAAACTTATGTGGGAGAAAATAGCAACAAACGTTTTAGCTTGTTACTGATGTACTGTTTGTCTCAGTCAAAATGATTGTCTTTACCATTCAGAGACATGTTGATGTAAACGTCCTTCCACTGACTCTATCTTCTGTTTCCAGCTCTGGTTCAGAGTGAATTCTGTAGGTCGCGGTCAGGTCGGGTTCATTCACAACTTGCGCCATAATCATGATGTCTTTTTGTAATGATATGCTGAAGTTACGCGCGGTGTCAAGCCCCCTCCTTCCTGCCACCAATCAACGCGCCCTCTCATTTGCATTATTAAAATGACCGTCCACGACAGCCAAAATATCGCATCAGATCTCGCTGAGACAATAATGCATTCAGAAATAAGGGTCAGAGGAGCTCTGTGTTTATTTTTTTTCCACTTTTCTTTTTTAGAAGGACCTGAAAGACTATAATAGAGCGTGGGTATCCAATGTTATCCTCTTAACCAGCGCCCCTATTTTTGAGAATTTTCTTGAAAACGACATACCCAAATACAAATCTCTGTAGCTCTTGAACCCTATGGTCCACATTCATAAATCTGATATTTATTTAAACTAGACACTTGAAACTTTGTTACCCAAGAGTCATTATAACTCAAAGTAGCATAGGAACAGAGTAAAACAAGGTAAAATATACATGAAATTGACTCGCGATTTCTTTGAATAAACTTCATTTAGGGAAAAATGTATCAGAATTTTATGTTAAGGGCCTGAAAACACCATAAAGATAAAACTGAATGTCTGACCATGTTTTGATTCAAATTTGAGGAAGATACTCCCAAAAATGTAGTTCCTGTAAGCTTTTATTCAAGAAAAGTCTAGGCGTCCTTTCCAAAAGGCCTTGGAGACTCCAAATGGACACCTGGTTACCAAATGACATAATGAGTAAACACTACATACTACATAAATGTTTATCTATTCAGAACTATTCTGCCCATCAAACTACACAAGAAAAAATTATTTCAGCACAACATTTTAACAAAATACTCTTTATTTTGAACATTTATAATAGCAAAAACAGTGAAAAAAACAAAACCTCACTTCATTTATACATTCCAAAAGTGATTGTTTTACTAATGAATACAATATATAAAAAGTGCAACAGTGTTTTTTTACTCAAATAAGTTGCAATTAACAATTACAATGAGTATCCAATTACTAAAACAAAAAGCAACCGCTTACAGTATTTACAAAGTGTAGGAGGATCAAGATGTTGATCAAGGCAGTCACCGTCAAGGGTTGTTCTGGAAACCAAAGCCACTGAAAGACAGGAGAAATAAAGTGTGTAAGCAGAACAAATTAAATTTGCACAGGAAAACACACACAAATACACAAAAGAGTACTTCAGTTTGAGTCACATTCATCTATTAGCAGCATCAATATTCCATCATATTACAATATCAAATGTCACATACCTTATCATTATAATGCTCAACATTAAAAATGCTTTGTAATTATATATTTTTTTCTATGTACGTAATTATATATATCTTTATTATATCTTCACCTGACATCTTGTAATCCTTTCCTTCCATTATATTTATATTCAATGCACCATTCATTCATATAAACGTATCACTGTGATCTCATATCTTGCTCATCTCCATTGTTATTTTATAATCAACACATCTTCACCTGACTTCTTATAATCCTTTCCTTCCATTATTGTTATATTCAATGCATCATAAATATAATGTGTGTGATATAAACATTTTCTCTTTATGTAACCTTATAATATAACGTTACAGCTCTATCACCTGCTCGTGTAGCTTTGTATCTTTGCTAGCTAATGTCCATCGTCATTTTATAATCAAAACATTACATGAACAGAAAAACTGCCAATAATAAACATCACAATAAATGACAATGTGTTGAAACTTACCGATCTAAAACGGGATCGAGTCCATGAACAAACACCTCTCCTGCCGAATCGGAGACGCTCGACACCCGGGGCTCTCTCCGTCTGAGACGCATCTCTCTGGGTCTCTCTGCTGCGCTCGCTCGCTGCTTCTCCTCACTATCTCCAAAATACTGTCTCAGCACCACAAAAACCCTTCTGTAGACGACGATCCATGATGGAGATTGTCAAATATAACTTTGGAAACAATCTATGAGTTGATACGAGCTCCCTGTAGCTAACCAATGCTACCTAGCCTGTGCGCTGCGTGCGTAAAATGGCGAAAGTGCACGAGTGAACAACAACATTGCCCATGTGCTTTTGGCAAATCTGCTTGAGAACTGTCAATCACTGCAATCGTGTTTTCATTGGTCAATACTCCCATCCATCAAAACATTGCCGATTACACATTGGCTGGCTGTATCCAGACTTTATCCAGCCAAAAACCGAGCTGCGTGATTGACAGGTTTCTAAGCCTGTCAGGCGGTCCCTTTGCATTTTGATCGATTACAGAGCCTGTGATTGAAGGAGAGAGAAGGGGGATGGCTCATTTTATCCGGAAGAGTCTAAACTACAGGGGTGAGATGGCTTTTGAGTGTTGGAAAATGGATTAGAATCGATATTTCTTTGAAAATAAACATGACGCGAACTCTATTTCGAAAACGCTCATGCAAACAAAGGAGGATATTTCATTTTTCCCCCTGTTTTTCGTTGTTTTGGATTAAAAACTGGGATGCATTTTGAAGAATGGACCCTTACATTGAAATGTATGCTGTTGTTTCTTGGATTCGTCCGAACTGATCTGAACCATACGAGATGAAAGATGAGTATAGCGGTTCATTTTGCTCATTTTCAAATTAGAGGTCCTTTTGCATTTAATTTAACCCTTTCCTCTCTGTTGTATTGATTGCAAAAACAAGTTTAGAACATGATTCTTGAGCGTTTTAGCTTTCAAATGATGCATAGTTTATGATAGTTAGTTGAATATTTGTTATAAAACAAAGCTTAAAAATGGTAATAAAAGTGTAGCCACGCCCTAGAGGGCCCGCCCTCGGGCCGGTGCTTGTTACTAGGTTATGACTCCTTTAATATAATGCAAATAAGAGATTATTTTTCCTGATTGAATGATACTTTAGATGTTATATGATCATGTTTTGTGGCATTTTAGATCTCAATCATAATGATCCGTCAAACATATTAATTTGTGCTTTAAGTTTGAACTTTCTCTTTAATAATGGATTCACTGCTAAACTGATCTGATCTGAACTGAGAGAGTGAAGTGTGTGTCGTTGTTCTCTACAGGTTGTGTAAGTGTGGCGTCACAGATAAAGGTTTTGCTGCTCTGACTTCAGCTCTGAGATCAAACCCTGAACACCTGAGAATACTGGATCTGTCATGGAATGAAATAGGAGAATCAGTGAATCTGCTGTGTGATGTACTACAGAATCCTCACTGTAAACTGGAGACACTGTGGTAAGATCATATTTGACTCTCACACATGAATCACAATGTAAAGTATATTTGAAGTGTTCAGCCTCTTTCTGCTGCTGTGAGTTCAGATTATTGAGTGTAAATGATTGAACACGTTTGGTGATGTGAGCTGCGTTACACGAGAGATTGAAATTGTCGCTACAGAGAAATCTGTTTATTTTGGTCACGGCTCGTCTTGAAAAACAAAGACATTGTGACGGTTGTCGTAGGAGAAGTCACACTGCAGGACTGAGAGTCAAATCTTCTGACACTGCAGAATCTCGTTAAGGTAAAATATGATGCAACGGTCATTAATCGGCTGTCGGTGAACATTCAAATAGAGCTGCACGATTAATCACAATTAACATGAAATCACACTTAAACTGATTTTGCTTATCGCTGTTATGAAATCACAAAAGCTGTGATTATTTATGATGTGCAGTGTGTCAGTGACGTACGGCTCTAATCAGGAGTAAACGCTGCTCCATCTGAAAGCACTGCGAGTTTGAGTCGCTTTTAATGTGTATTTGAAAAATCAACACACATCAAACATCTTTCGAAACATGAGAAGCTTTTATGAGTTACATTTAATAAATCAATCAGAAGCGTTTCAATCTTCTGTTTATTCAGATACAGATAGTGTGATGCCCATAGGGATTTCCTGGAATGATGTGTGTTTGTTGGGCATATTTAGTGTGTGTGTGTGTGTGAAGAGACGTCCTCTGGCTTTCAGATCGAAGCAGCATTTACTACCGATCACAGAGCCGTACTTCACTGACAAACTGTATAAAATAATCTCAGCCTTCACCAGATCCAGTGCGTTTCATTTCCATCAGTCGTGCAGCTCTAATATCAAACTAACCATCAAACTCTTCAGGTTTGGCCTAAGATCAGAGGAAACTTTTAGGATTTGCAAAATTTGTCTCAGACGACCAAAATCCCACAGTGTGCAGTCGGCTTAACAGTAAAACTAACCTATGTAGTGAATAGTCTCATTTATTAAAGCAGATTTGTCACGAAATGCACACAAAAAGGTAAGATCCAGATGCAGAGTTTATTCAGGGTAATCCTCCATACTCATCGTCAGTAGTGATGTTACGTCTCACACCGACGCTCTGAAGCTTGCTTCAAACTCAAACGGTCCTTACAATGAACCACTGCTTCAGAGCTTGTATCATTACGTCACTAGTCTCGTGAAAATGACGTCTGAAGCAAACACACTTGTTCACTCCTGTAGTGAACCGCTTGACTGCTTTCACAGCCCGATCCAGTGTTGACTAGGTTTGAAACCAGTCGGCTGTATTTCTTATAAAAGTGAAGCCAAACCCTTTCAACACCGTGGGTTAGTAGTCGGTGTTTGGATTGGCGTTATTATTGAGAGTGGATTGAGTTTATTTTAGTGTTGTGATGGAGCCAGAGAGAAAGAGAAGTCGTTCGCAAGTTTGGGAACACTTTAAACTTATTTTCCAGAATAAGATTAGTTCTTTGACATTTCTGCATACAAATATTTTTACATGTAGTGAATGATATGGAGAAAGACAGAAACTTAAAAACAAAAAACCTCTGCTACATTATTCAAGTTCAACCAGTTACACAAGCACATCTTTCTCAACATACAAAATCATTCAGTCCCACCAGTGAACAAGTTATAGAGTTCTGGTCCCCACAGGAAAGAAGCAGTAATGTAATGGTTTCTATAGTCATGGAAACCATTACAGAAATTCTATTGGATTTAATGGTTTTCATGGGAATTATAGTGGTCTCTGTGGGTCTCTACTGTAGTGGATTAAATGGTAAAAGCAAATGGTTCCTATTGGTATTTTAATTGAAACCATTAGAATTTCTGTGATGGTTTTAAAGCTGTGATCTTCTGTCCTTGACTAAAGAAATAATTACACACACACATCATGCTTAATGTTTTATTATCAAGGTGAACACATGAAATTCATCAGTATCTGTAAAATTCACCTATAAATGAGTTTCACAGCACTAACACTGTTTCAGCTTTGATCGCTTCTGTCATAAACTCGTCATAAACGGGCGTTAATATACACACCTACTTGCATTTTATGGTTGTCAGCTTTGTTGCATTACATTTACTTCACCAGGAGATGGTGCTGCAATTCTGAATGAAGCTTCGAGTAATGAACCATTTTCAACACAATTGTATCAGAAAGCAATAATGCTTCGAAACGCTTCATTTGGCCATCACTAATCGTCAGCCAGACAAAGGGTCAAAATCCACACAACACAGTCCAAAATCAAGAAACAAACCAGACAAGAACTCCAAAGTGCAGTTGACATAAAATAAGGAGTCGATGACAATCACAGAAACAAACAGGGCATACACACAGGCCACGTTTACACAAAGCCGGGTATTTAGCAAAATGAATATTTTCCCCCTCTCGTTTTCAAAAACAACATCGTTTACACACCCGCATAAATACGCCGTCGAGAGCCATCATAACTATGCCAAACCTAAGGCGGCAGTGTAGGGGTTAAGGATAAAGCCATGCAAGCCAATCAGAATCCTGGAATCGACAAGAGAGAACCTAAAACGCCGTTTCTCTCCAGTTTACACGACAACAAATATCCGGCGTTTTCAAAAATCTCCACTTTGCCCGGAGTTTTTAGAAATAATTGTTTTCTGTGATAAAAACGGCGTTTTCGTGTAAATGAGAGGGCATTTATCTATATCTGTTTTTTCCATTGTGTAAACGGGGCCACAGACATTAACAAGGTGACGGGAAACAGCTGTGTGTAATAATCAATGAGTGACACACAGGATGATGGGAAATGTAGTCTGAGTGAAGGAAACCGTGGTGGAAAGGACCTCTGGTGGAAACCCAGAGAAACACAAACGAGACACTGTGACAGATTTTACACAAGACTGAATTATAATATAGTGTAAATAAGAGATTATTTTTCCTGATTAAATGATACTTTAGATGTTTTATGATCATGTTTTGTGACATTTTAGATCTTAATCTAATGTTCCCTCAAACATATTAATTTGTGCTTTAAGTTTGAACTTTCTCTTTAATAATGGATTCACTGCTAAACTGATCTGATCTGAACTGAGAGAGTGAAGTGTGTGTCGTTGTTCTCGACAGGTTGATTGATTGTGGCGTCACAGATGAAGGTTTTGCTGCTCTGACTTCAGCTCTGAGATCAAACCCTGAACACCTGAGAGAACTGGATCTGTCTCTGAATAAAATAGGAGAATCAGTGAATCTGCTGTGTGATGTACTACAGAATCCTCACTGTAAACTGGAGACACTGAAGTAAGATCATATTTGACTCTCACACATGAATCACAATGTAAAGTATATTTGAAGTGTTCAGCCTCTTTCTGCTGCTGTGAGTTCAGATTATTGAGTGTAAATGATTGAACACACGAGCTGATCCTCAATAACATGAAACTGCAGGACTGAGAGTCACACTGAAATACACACTTTCACACACAATCAACATTTCAGTCTCTTGACTTTAAACAGACTCGAGCTCAACACCGTCAGAACTGAGAAATGAAGAACATGCTGGATTCATTCTTACTGTTAATTATGTTCATCTTTCTGCATTGACTCTTTCTAGAGGATTGTTTTTAATTTGGTAAAATGAAAACACACACACACGCAACGCACACACGACACACGACACACACACACACACACACACACACACACACACACACACACACACACACACACACACACACACACACACACACACACACACACACACACACACACACACACACACACACACACACACACACACACACACACACACACACACTCCATTTATATTACATAGTACAGATCTAGTAAGTAACAGTAAAACTAACCTGTAGTGAAAAGTGTCATTTATTAAAGCAGATTTTACACAAGACTGAATGTTAATATAGTGTAAATAAGAGATTATTTGTCCTGATTGAATGATACTTTAGATGTTGTATGATCATGTTTTGTGGCATTTTAGATCTCAATCTAATGATCCCTCAAACATATTAATTTGTGCTTTAAGTTTGAACTTTCTCTTTAATAATGGATTCACTGCTAAACTGATCTGATCTGAACTGAGAGAGTGAAGTGTGTGTCGTTGTTCTCTACAGGTTGTGTGATTGTGGCGTCACAGATGAAGGTTGTTGTTGCTCTGACTTCAGCTCTGAGATCAAACCCTGAACACCTGAGAGAACTGAATCTGATTGGGAATAAAATAGGAGAATCAGGAGTGAAGCTGCTCTCTAAACTGAAGGATGATCCACATTATAAACTGAAGACATTACTCTACTGTGAGTATTTTTTCCAAGTCTTTATATTGACCCAATCTCAGAAACAGGTCTCATATTTGTGAAACTGGAGAATATAAGATAATAATTCAGCTCCACTTTATTCTCTGTAAACTGTTTTTAATAAGAGTTTAATTCTGTGATGTGAATATGATCTATGAATAGGCTCGGTCTATATGAATATTTTCATCTCTTACATGTTTACATGCACAACTTTTGTTTTAATTGGAATTAATTCATTCCGACTGATGAATCCAAACGTAAGTGTTTACATGAACGATAAATAAAGTGATCGGGTCGATGTGTGTGTTTATATGTCACAAGCTTCAAATCAGAATTGAGTTTTTGACATACACACACTGCACAAATATTTCCCACTGTTTGCACACACTCTTCTCCTACTTTGTTTGTTTTAAACAACAGAATTAATATTAATATATTACGGGTCAGGTCCTAATTAGGAGGCGATGAGCACATGAACCGTTGTGCGGCGCTGCTTATATTTCTCTCTCAGTAAAAACACCCGTACCTGCACCGAAACAGCCTGTGGATGAGAGTCTGAGAGAAGGACTGAAGCCGTGAGATTGTGTTGATCATTCATGACACTTCATTCAACAACTACAACAGCTCGTACGCATCATACGGCATTACGTCATTGCACACACACACAGAACTTTCCAGTTTGGGTTTCAATCTGATCGAGTGTTTACATGTCCTCTCGATCGCATTAGAAAGGAATAAAACACCCAATCAGATCGACATTTAATTCAGATCGAGATCATTCCGATTAAAGAGTTTACATGAAGACTTTTCAGTCCGAGCGTCAATCTGATTACTAACAGATTATTTGTTCTCATGTAAACATGGTATGTATGCGTGTGTGTGTGTGTGTGTGTGTGTGTGTGTGTGTGTGTGTGTGATGTGTGTGTACGTATAAGTGAGTTGTTTATCATTTGCTGTTATAAATCTTTTCCAGTATTTCATGAAAATCTTGTTTTAATATGAATATATTAATATCTCTGTCTGTAATATGAATATATTAATATCTCTGTCTGTAATATGAATATATTAATATCTCTGTCTGTAATATGAATATATTAATATCTCTGTTGTAATATGAATATATTAATATCTCTGTCTGTAATATGAATATATTAATATCTCTGTCTGTTTTCCTGAAATGATCTCCAGATGTGATGTGACTCAGTAATGTCTCATACTCATATGTGTGTGTCTGTGTGTTTTCTTGTAGGACTCTCAGTGTTTAGACGTCAGTTCAGTTTCCTCATGTAACCCCTTACACCCGTGTTCCAATCTCGACCCGTCTCCCAGCCGGGCCTTCGAACCCGGGTCTCCGGCATGAGAGTCGGGCACTTGAACAAGGAGGCTAAAGACTGCAGCCTCTAGCGTCTGTCGCTGAGAGCGCCTATTGAGATCGGGGAGTGAGGTTTACTCGCACAGCAACTACTAGCTGGCCTCCGTTACACTCAGGATCAGCTGATGGTGAATAAAGAGACTGAAGACACAGAAACACACAGCGATCACACTGACGTGTGTGTGTGTGACTTCACACCAGTTTCTTGTTTTATAGTAATGGCTCATGAAAATGAGTGCTGAAAATAGCAGCTTTGAATTGTTTTGACTTTATTAGATATTGATTACAATGTAGAAGGAGAAACACTCAAAATACGTGTCAAACGGTTAAAGTGAAAACAAGCCTTAGACAATAGATTTATTGTGCTGATACAGACAGCGCTGGGAAAAGTGTTGTAAGTTTGATCAAGAGTCTGTCTACAGAAGAGACTCTTTGTTCACACTCGTTGTTGCCTTTTTGTTGTTTTATCATTCCATGTTGTTTCTGATGATTTACAGCCTTAATATTCATGCACATTCACTTCCTCTCAGCCGAGTTTAAGTTTAAGTCTCAGTTTAGCTTGGATTAGGTTTGCTTGTGTCATGGATTGGAAGATAGAAATATACTAGAATGAAATATTACTGTGGATCTACTGTTTGAGACTCTATCATGTTACTGTAAACATTAAACTATTGTACTGTACTCTCAAATGTTCTTCAGGAGATTTCACTAAATCTAATTTTCAAATTGCATGCATTCTCTATATTTTATTTTTGTAAAACAGTGGTTTATTAGGAGGAACTTCTCTGGAAATTGTTTATAAAACCATCCTATTGTCACATTCATGTTTTATGTATATGGTAAGTGATGTATGTATAGTATATACAGATATATATATATATATATATATGACAATGAAAATATCTTAGCTATTGTTTATGTGTTTTACTTAATGTTAAAAGCGTCTATGAGTGTGTGAATATCAGTTTGGGTGATCTTTATACACACACTGACCGCTGGATAACAGAATGGATAATCAGAAGAACTGATAAGATTGTAAATGTGAACCTTGAAATGCAATATAAGTCACTTTGGATAAAAGCGTGTGCCAAATAAATAAATGTAAATGTAATAATTCACCTCAGATCCTGAAAATAAAACTAAGAAGAACGTCAACTCTGTGATCAAACAAGTCTGTTCAATGTCAAAGATTGTTTCAGTCGGTGTGTATTTTCAATAATGTTAAAGTAATGGTATATTTATGAATTTGATTAAGTGTTTGTCCATTTCGTTTCCAGAGACTCCGCCCACAAACTTTTCTGATTGGCTGTGACTTCGAGATTGATTTTGTCATGTTGAACCTGATTCGTATCGGGTCTGATTTCACAGTGAATTCAAGGTCAGAAACAAGTTCTATTCGCAATTTTCATCATTTTAGATGTGTATGTAAGAATAGTTTTACAAATAATTCTCTCAAATGTTACAATTTATGCAAGATTTACAAGGCAAGGCAAGTTTATTTATATAGCACATTTCATGCACAATGGAAATTAAAAGTGCTTTACATGAAAGGAATTAAAACAATCGATATAAATAAAAACAGTTAAGAGTAAAAATAAAATAAAGTAATACCCCTATCTGAGATGAAAGAGATTGAGCTGGTTTACGGTGCAATTCTTTTGTTTATACTACAGGTTACCATTTCTGTGATGTCACGGCTGGAACATCAACTTACTAAGTATGACAATGAAAATCTCAGGTATTGTTTATGCTTTACTTGAAGCGTCTAATGAGTGTGTGAATATAATTTTTGTGTGACCTTTATATTCCTTAATGATGCTACCGCACTCTCTCATGACTTCTCCACATTTTCCCTAACTAAACTTGCCCTAGCAGCCTCATTTCCCTCAACCCCTACATGTGCTGGAACCCACAAGAACCCCACACTACATCCCAGCCTCTCTAATCTATAAACCCTGACTAAGATCTCCTCGACTAAATCCAACCTAGCCCCTCCTCTCTCACCCCCTTTCCCCATCAAACCAGATAGAGTCAGAACAAATTATGGCTTTCTCCACCCACCACAAATCTGCTATGATTGCTACTATAGTTCAGCTGTGAAGATTGAAAGACCAGGCAATCTATAACTCTGTCTAACATGAAATTGAGGAACATAAAAACCAAAACCCACATTCTTACTCTCCAGGATCTCTAGATCCATCTGTATAAATATCTATATATTTATTCCATAATTTCCTAAGATGTTCTTGTACATAGTGATCAACATTTCCTACACGTCCTTCCTTTATTACATTTTTATTAGATATGTCTACATCAGCCAAGGAGGGATATTTGACCAATAGACAGAAGGCACCATTGTCTTTTCATTAAGCTTAAACTCCTCTGCGTATGTCTTAAACAGAATATAAAACCCTATACCTATTAAGTCTACTCTCACCCTTACTAAACTCCCAACACTCTAACAAAGAAACTGAAGGAAGAGTTGTGACGGAATTGCCGTTGTTCAGAATACCCAATACATATATCCTCAAAGCTCTAGATTGAACCCCAACTTATTAAGCGTGGACCTAGCTGCTGATCTATATACAAGACAGTCATAATCAAAAACTGATCTTATCATAGCTTTATAAATCATTAGCATAAGATTCCTATCTGCACCCCAAGAGCACCCATCAAACACCTCAAAATATTAATAATCTTTCCACATTTATTCACTATTCTACACACATGTTGTTTATATGTTAGCTTTTAATCTACCCAGACCCCAAGCAACTTGAAACCCCTAACTCTCTCAAGAGGTTCCCCATACAACTGTAACCCATGAGACCTGCTATGTTAAAGCTGGGGCCTGGGTAAATATTTGTTTCACAGTTATGATTACCTAAAATAATCATATGTATTTTATATTCCCTTCAGCAGCAATAAAGACTATTGAATCCAATACTAGTTGTAAGAGTCTTTTTATATATTTGACTAAACAATGAATAAAGTAAAACAATGTGAAAAGTAATAAAATTTGAAAATACACTCTTTCAAAAATGAAATAAAATGTCAAATTAAATCCTTTTAAATAATTTACAATTTGTTGAAACAAACCAAACACTTGTCTTCACAAGTGTTAAACCCCCTGAAACATATGAATGTAAAACTCTAACACAGTCTTCCAATTGATATTAAACCCAATAAAAACTCAGTAACTTGGATCAAAAACCATTTAAGTGGGCCCACAGTCACGCTCTCATTCACACACACACCCAACGTTGCAGGCCTGATGTTTTCCAGAAGCGCAACAGGTCCTGCAAATGATGATGTCGTGGCTTTTGGCTCACCGAGCAGCTGTCTCTCTTCCACGAGGTAACAGAGGAACCTCCAGCTTTTGTCTCGCGCTCTTACTTGGTGGCTCGGCTACTCATTAATTTTATGTTCTTTTGTTGTTTTCATTCAACCTTTTGACAATAAATCCTGCTCTAAATTGATCTGCTTTTGGGTCCTGTTGTTCTGAACCTCCCTGATAACATTGAGCTGGGTCAGAGACTCATCGAGACACATTCTGGAGACTCATCTCATCCTGTAGACTACCTGCAAAAAAGCACAAGTGTGTAGTTTCAATAATGAATATAGCTGCGAGCAGCGATTGCGGGCCCAAGCCGGTGGCACCGCAACCCCGGTGCCTGAGGCACCGGGATGGCGGCGCCCTTGGCTTTGGCCCTCCATCGCTGCTCGCAGCTACATCTATACACACACACACACACACACACACATATGCATATAAAGCCGGTGGCACCGCCACCTTGGTGCCTTTAGGGTTATTCTGCACGACGTGCAAAAACGTAACCCCTGCTTTGGAATACATACTAGTATGTATTCCACAATTGGAATACATACTAACATACTAGTCAGAACTGAATAGTTGATATCTGAATGACAGATCACCATAGAAGTCACTGGAAAAAATGTGACTAGTAACAAAAGAATAGTTACTAGTCACCATTGAAATAAGTACTAGTGTCTAATGAATAAGTACTAGTATCTATTTAATAGGTACTAGCATCTAATGAATAAGTACTAGTAACTAATTAATAAGCATTGGTATGTAATGAATAAGGACTAGCATCTAAATGAATAAGTACTAGTATCTAATAAATAAGGACTAGTGTCTAATGAATAAGTACTAGTATCTTTAAAAAGGTACTAGTACCTAAAGAATAAACACTAGTATCTAAAGAAAAGGCACTAGTATCTAAAGAATAAGCACTAGTAGCTAATGAATAAGTACTAGTACTTAATGGAATAGATACTAGTATCTAAAAATAAGTACTAGTAGCATGAAAATAGAGACTAGTAGGTTAAAATGATTAAATGTTAAAACGGCTTGCCATACTCTATCTGTCGTTTCGACTAGTCACAATTACGTTACAGATATCTTAAATGATAATACAAACTATCCAAAATGTAATTACGACTAGAAAGACGTTGTTGATATCTACAATGTTAATTACGAATAGTCAAACTTAGCTTTTAAATGTTAAAAGGGCTTGCCATACAGAAGTGTAGGCTCAGAGAGACACTCAACATTTTCAAACCAAAATATCTGACTTTCTGTGGGTCCTAGCTCATGAGTGTAAATTAGAAAGTTGTCCGGCTTGAGGAGAATATATGAATATATGAAACGATGAGATCAACATGTGTACTGAGTTTCATATTATTACATGCAAGCGTGTTTGATTTATGGACCAAGTTTTGGACCCCGTTCCAGGGGCGCTGTCTAGCCCCCTTGCCACACCCGGGTACCATCTTCCCGGCTCTGATGGCTGTGGGATCTGACCTGTGTGCAAAGTTTCAAGAGTTTTCAAACCCATTAAGGGCCCCAAAAGCCGCTAAGAGACTCAAAATCATCAAAAAAAAGGAATGTTAAAGTTTGATGCGTTGCTATGGCAACATTATCTTAGATATTGAATAATGCTTTCACAGCTCTTCATCTGGCGTGTGTTTACATTATACAGATGAAGTTTGAAGCAAATCGGGTAAAAGTAAGAGTGTGATTTCAAAGCATTTTGAAAGTGAAACACTTTCTGCTTCCAGTTGGTGGCGCTATATATTTGACTCACAATAGTCACATCCATGTGATCGGCCTCTTACAACGAACACACTGCTGAAGTTTCATCAAGATCAGTTAATGTATGCAGAAGTTTTAACACACTTCCTTTTTGATTTATGGACCAAGTTAATTTAATTAATACACTAATTATATAAAACTATTGTCAATGCACTACAATTAAACAGGTTATATGCCTTTACTTATAAAAAAATAAAAATAAAAACTTATTTAAAAAATACCAGGCTTAAGAAATGTATTTACTTTAGCAGGCCAGACACACAGTGAAATGATTAAGCCCCCTCCCCTACACACACACACACACACAGACTGTGTGTCAAGAGACTCAAGAAAGACTCAGGCTCAGAAAGAGCATGATCATATTCAAACTACAATATCTGACTTTCTGTGGGTTTGAGCTTATTATTGTTAATTAGAAAGTTGTTTGGCTTGAATAGAACAATATACACGGCAAGTTTTGTAACTGTCAGTAAAACTAACCAAGTTATAACACACTTTATGTGTCCTTTTTTAGTCAAAAAAATTCGCCACGGCCAAACCGTTCGAGATATCACAAATCCGTCCGGAATTTAGCATCCTCAATGTCTTGACTTCATGCACACCGAGTTTGGTGGTGATTGGTAACAGCATGGGTTGTAATTTGATGTTTTTCTAGGACATTTATCTAAAAAAAAAAAACATAATTCCCGACTTCCGTTTGAACTGTCGTAAAACTTAGAGCACGAAAGTTGTTTGGCCTGATGTGATCTATGAGTGTACCGAGTTTCATATTAATCCATGCACGTGTGTTTGATTTATGGACAAATGTTCGAATCCCTAAAAGAATGCATCCTAAAAGAATGGTAAAGTTTGATGCGTCGCCACGGCAACAGTTTCAAAGATATCAAGAATCCATTCATAGGTCTTCATCTGCCGTGTATTTACATTATACAGATGAAGTTTGAAGCAAATCGGGTAAAAATAAGAGGGTGATTTCAAAGCATTTTGAAAGTGACACACTTCCTGCTGCCAGTTGGTGGCGCTATAACTTTGACTCACAATAGTCACATCCATGTGATCGTCCTCTTACAGCGAACGCACTGCTGAAGTTTCATCCAGATCAGTTAATGAATGCTGAAGTTATGACACACTTCCTGTTTCACGTTTCTCGCCATAGTTTCGTTTCCTCGCCACGGCCAAACCGTTCGAGATATCAAAAATCCCCACACAAACTTTCATCCTCAATGTCTTGACTTCACGCTGACCGAGTTTCGTCGAATTTGGATCAGAGCTCTAGGAGGAGTATTTAAAAGTTCATTGCGTGTGTTTTACAAAAAAACCTCAATAGCCGACTTCCTGTTGGGCTGGGGTAAAAAGTAAGAACACGAGGTATAGATGAAATTCTGCTATCGACATGTGTACCGAGTTTCATATTATTACATGCAAGTGTGTTTGAGTTATGGACCAGGTGTTCGGACCCCATTCCAGGGGCGCTGACGAGGCCGCCCTGCCACGCCCGGGTACCAGCTTCAGCCCGGCTCTGATGGCCGCGGGTTCTGACCCGTGTGCAAAGTTTCAAGAGTTTTCGAGCATGTTAAGGGCCCCAAAAGTGCCCGAATAGTCGCTAGAAAAAAAAAGAAAAAAAAAAAAAAAAAAAAAAAAAAAAATAATAATCGGAAGGAAAACAATAGGGCTCTGCGCCCTTTCAGGGCTTGGGCCCTAATTATTTTACATAGCGGAGTATGATTTTGGCAGCTTTGCTGAATTCACATCACCCCACTCTGAGATCACTTTAGCTGGGTCAGAGAGCCCCAAGAAACTCATTCTGGAGACTCATCTCATCCTGTAGACTACCTGCAAAAAAGTGTGCAGGTTCAATAATAAGTATTTTAAAAGCACAAGTATGGAGGTTCAATAATTAGTATTTTACATAGGGAAGTATGTTTTTGCAGTCACTGTAGAATACCTGCAAAAAAGTGTGCAGGTTCAATAATAAGTATTTTAAAGCACAAGTATGGAGGTTCAATAATTAGTATTTTACATAGGGAAGTATGTTTTTGCAGTCACTGTAGAATACCTGCAAAAAAGTGTGCAGGTTCAATAATAAGTATTTTAAAGCACAAGTATGGAGGTTCAATAATTAGTATTTTACATAGGGAAGTATGTTTTTGCAGTCACTGTTGTTTTTATATAGAAAATGTGCAGGCAGCAAAGTCAAATGACAAGTTTGTCTGCATACCATTTAGTAATGATGTTCATGTTTAGGTGTAGGCTACCCTTACGAAACTAAACCATTGTTTTACAAAAAACCCTGTAGTGTTTAAAAAAACACTGTTTTATAATACTGTAAGTTAGTAAAAACACAATACAAGCAAAAAATCAGACAATCCAAGTTGTAAATCATACGAGTTTGGTCAAATACATATACAAAAAGAATAAATACATGATCAAAGATCAACAAACAAATTGCTATCATGTAATTTCTCTGATTACTGTCTGTTTTCGCAAGTGGTGGCGGCAATAATTGACGTCATGCGCGTGCACGTGAGGGCAGTCAGATTCTGGCAGGGAGTACGGGATTCGGCACAACACAGGTGTTAACTCTAACAGGAAGCAACATCACAAAGACAGGTGGAAACAAGATCACTAAACTGAACTTAACACACTGAAAACGTGACATATGGCTTTCTATGGTTCTGTTTACTAACCTACTGCGCGAGCGAGTGCAGGTTTACCTGCAGGACTCTAAGCACGCGCCTAACGTGACGCCATTACTTTTTCTTTTGCGCGTAACAAAAAGTAAAAGTAGAAGCTCGGAGTTGGTGTTTCGCCATTTTATCAGCCGGAATAGATTCTATACTAATTATCAAATGTAAAGCGTTTCGTGGAAACCTTCATAAAAGCTAAGACACGAATTTACGTGTAACTACTTGATAGAAACGGCGGTGTATTTTGTGAATCTGAATGTGATAAACGTTGATCAAGGTGAGTGTTCAGGTCTCGAGACGTTTACAGGTGACTTCCGCATTTAGGCCAATAGCCTACTATTACTCCTTAAGGACATAGTTATTTTATATGTGTTTGATATTTTTCATTTTTACAGCTAAACATTATTTTATTGTGTCGTGTTGTTGTCTGTGGTTTATTTAGCATTTGTGTTAATTTACGACTAACAGTGTGTATTTGAGTGAACGCCGCGTCTCATGATCCTGTTTCTCTGAATCTCAGGATCCGTTCTGCTGAATTATTGTGAATTATTGTGTTTGTTTGTCATTTCCATTCAGAGTCAGTGTTGAAGATCAGATTCTGTTTCAACTGTTCAGCTTCATCATGGATGAGACTCAAACATCCAGAGATGAAGATTTATATCCAGGATACAGGTATTTTGAATAAACTACAGATTAAATCATCTTTAAATTATAGGCAAGAAGATGTTTTTATTAAGTTAACTTAAATTTTTAACTTAAACTTATATTAAAATATTATCAACAATAATAATATATATTTTTTTCTGTTATAGTTCAGTTCATCAGAAGAGATCAGGACCAGAGTCCAGCTGTGTGTCTATGAGGAGTGACGCGTCTATGAGTCATCCAGTACAGTTTAAGAGTGAAGATACACAGACTGATCTCAGGTATTTCTTTTAAAATATAATTATAGTATGGCATTTTATATTATCTGAACATTATCAGTAGGCCTATATTCTACAAGAAATGAATAATGTACAAGAAGAATGTTTTAATGTAATATTTTAATGCACACAGTATAGTGTTTCTCTCACAGAAAGACACTGTGAAATAACTAATTTCAGTGTACATTTTTTATAATAACAGTGTAAATTAAATAATCATGAAAAGTGATCGTTATTGATAGATGGATATGTAATATGCTGAATATTGCAAATATGTTTAACTTTATTTTATAGTTCAGTTCATCAGAAGAGATCAGGACCAGAGTCCAGCTGTGTGTCTATGAGGAGTGATGCGTCTATGAGTCATCCAGTACAGTTTAAGAGTAAAGATACACAGACTGATCTCAGGTATTTAATTTCTTTAAAAATATGAATATAGTATGGCATTTTATATTATCCGAACATTATCAGTTATATATTCTACAAGATAGGCCTATGAGAAATTATTTTAGGACATTGCTTAGTTATTTTTTATGTGTAGCTAATATTTTAATGTATGTAGTGTTACTCACATATGAGAGAGTATGAGAGCACTCGGATTTACAGGTTGTTTGATCAACATTGCGAATATAAATGAAAATGTGATTTTTTTTTAATACAGTAATTCAATGTATTAACTTTAATCTATTTCTGTTATAGTTCAGTTCATCAGAAGAGATCAGGACCAGAGCCCAGCTGTGTGTCTATGAGGAGTGATGAGTCTATGAGTCATCCAGTACAGTTTAAGAGTGAAGATACACAGACTGATCTCAGGTATTACATTTTCTTTAAAAATATGATTATAGTATGGCATTTTATATTATTCAAACATTATCAGTAATATATTCTACAAGATAGGCCTATGAGAAATTATTTTAGATCGGGTGCTCCGATCAGGATTTTTGGGGCCGAATCACCGATTACTGGAAGCTGTATCACCCGATCACTGATTACAGAGTCTATTTGAAGCCTTCTATTTATCATATTATTAAACTATATTTAACGACAATGTACATTAAGTATTACATTTAAGAGAAGACAATGTATCATGAATTTACACCTGTGTATTTATCAGACATGAAAACAGGTCAGGGGTGAAAAGGTGAAGGATATTATCCCTCTAGGGGGTCCGGGGGCCAATTATTTTATAGTCTACTATAAAATTAAGAAAATAAATATAGCACAAATGTATAGCACAGCTGTTTAATGAGACAGCAACTTATGATAGATAGGACAGAACAAAACAAAAAATGCTATTAAAAATCTTTCATTGCGCAAAAGTATTATGATATGATAATGAAAGACTCCAATAGAGTGCCGCACACAGCGCTTATGCGCATCCTGAACGCTGAATGATGCGCTTTGGGCAACACGAGTCACAGCGCGCAGCTCTTCGAGTCCGTTTGGAAAAGTTCTAAGCACAAAGGAAATAAATATCGATGCATAGTGTATTATACCGTATCTATCCATCTATGCAATAATTTATTCACCCTTTTCTTTTAACAGTTTTAACGTTTCAGTTACTGTGCACGTGAAGAACAATGATAGTGCTCTCCTGTGTTGTGATCTCAGACACACGTACGAAAGGAACATGATTAAGGTACTACAGCAAGATAGTCAATTCATGCGAAACCATCGAGCATTATCTACAGATCAAGTATAATAATATCAACATTTAATCATCTTGAGAGAGTTTTCATCGTTGCCGAATGCGACGCACTGTGCTGTTTTAATGCTGAATTGAGAATGACTGACAGCGGAGGGAAAAGTTTATGTGAACTTAAATTTAATGACTTAAATATTCATTTTTATCTCACATTATACTATAGTATGGCTTCATATATATTATGAGTATTTGAACTCAACCTGAGTGCTCGTTGCTGCGGCGATCAGTGGATACAGTGTTTCTCGGTAGGCTCAGTGCAGTCTTTACTCGGACGCGTGCTTCCGTTGCGCACAGACTCTATTCTTTTCCAGTGATTTTACGGGTTGATCAGAGAGGCTGCACAGTTTTACAAGCAGACAGTGGTGTGGTACACACATTGCAGATGGATTGCTTTTTCACACACCTTACAATTTCCAGACTGCTGAAGCCATTTTCACCAGGGCAAAAAAAAATTGTTTTGCGTCATCTGATCGGCTTTTCTGGATCGGCCTTTATAGACCGCCGATCACACATCCCATAGCAATCATCGGCCGATACGTTAATCCGCGACCGTATAAATGGAGACACCCTTAATATAGTGTTACTCGCATATGAGAGACGTATAAGAGCACTTGTTCATTTTACAGGTTGTTTGATCAACATTGCGAAGATAAATGAAAATGTGAATTTTCAATACAGTAATTCAGTGTATTAACTTTAATCTATTTCTGTTATAGTTCAGTTCATCAGAAGAGATCAAAACCAGAGTCCAGCTGTGTGTCTATGAGGAGTGGAGATACACAGACTGATCTCAGGTATTACATTTCAACAAAATATATGATTTAAAAAAAGACATTGTGATTATTAATACTGTGTATTTTAATTTTACAGCCATGAAGTCCTCAACAGGTTTAGATCAAATCTGAAGAAGAAGTTTGAGTGTCTGTATGAGGGAACAGGAATGCAGAGAAACCCAACACTCCTGAATGAGATCTACACAGAGCTCTACATCACAGAGACTGAGAGTGGAGACATCAGTAATGAACATGAGGTGAGACAGATTGAGACACAATCCAGGAGAGCAGCAACAGAGGACACACCGATCAAATGCAATGACATCTTTAGACCTTTACCTGGACAAGACAAACCCATCAGAACTGTGCTGACAAAGGGAGTCGCTGGCATTGGAAAAACAGTCTCTGTGCAGAAGTTCATCCTGGACTGGGCTGAAGAGAAAGACAATCAGGACGTCCAGCTCATATTTCCACTTCCTTTCAGAGAGATCAATCTGATGAAGGACAAAACACTCAGTCTTTCAGAGCTTCTTCATGTCTTTTTCCCTGAAACTAAAGAAATATCCAGTGACAAATATAAAGTGTTGTTCATCTTTGATGGTCTGGACGAGTGTCGTCTGTCTCTGGATTTTCAGAGCGATGTGAGGTTGTGTGATGAGAGTGAATCAGCCTCACTGGACGTGTTGTTGACGAACCTCATTGTGGGGAATCTGCTTCCCTCTGCTCTCATCTGGATCACCTCCAGACCAGCAGCAGCCGATCTCGTCCCGTCTGAGTGTGTCCATCGAGTGACAGAGGTACGAGGCTTCAATGATCCACAGAAGGAGGAATACTTCAGGAAGAGAGTCAGTGATCAGAGTCTGGCCAATACAATCATCACACACCTGAAGTCCTCAAGGAGCCTCTACATCATGTGCCACATCCCAGTGTTCTGCTGGATCTCAGCCGCTGTTCTGGAGAAGATGATGAGCGAAGCAGAGAGAGGAGAGATTCCCAAGACTCTCACTCAGATGTACACACACTTCCTGATCCTTCAGACCAACATCAAACATGAGAAGGACTATGAGAAGAAGGTGACAGATGAAGACCTGATCCTCAAACTGGGGAAACTGGCTTTTCAGCAGCTTGTGAAAGGCAATGTGATCTTCTATGAGGAAGACGTGAGAGAGTGTGGCATTGATGTGACAGAAGCATCAGTGTACTCAGGATTGTGCACTCAGATCTTCAGAGAGGAGTTTGGCTGGTATCAGGGGAAAGTCTTCTGCTTTGTTCATCTGAGTGTTCAGGAACATCTAGCGGCTCTATATGTGCATCTCTCCTGTACAATCAACAACACAAATGTGTTTGACTCAATCACCAAACAGAGTTCACAGTCTAAAGTTAAGGATTGGTTTCAACAAAATTCATCACAACATGTTTCATTATCTGCGCTGCATCAGAGAGCTGTGGAAGAGGCTCTACAGAGTAAAAATGGACATCTGGATCTTTTCCTGCGGTTTCTTCTGGGTCTGTCAGTAAAGTCTCACCAGATTCTCCTACAAACACTAATGAAACAGACGAGAACATCTGACAGCAATGACGGAAACAGTTGAGTACATCAAGGAGAAGATCAGGACCATCGACTCTCCAGAGAAATCCATCAATCTGTTCCACTGTCTGAATGAACTGGGTGATCGTTCACTAGTGGAGGAAATACAACAGTCTCTGAAATCTGGAAGAATAAAGAAAGTCAAACTCTCTTCATCTCAGTGGTCAGCTGTAGTCTTTGTGTTGTTGACATCAGAGAAGAAGCTGGACAAGTTTGATCTTAATGATTTTGTTGGAAGATACAATAAAACTGAACAACTAAATGTTCTTCAGAAGCTGCTTCCTGTGATTAAAGAATCCAGATCAGTTCAGTAAGTATCAATCAGAACAATCAGTTCACTGTTAAAACATTAGGAAAATAAAAGTTCATAAATCTTCAGTGCTGCAGATGTTGTGTAGAGTTCAGTGTTCAGGATTTGATGTGTTTCTTAAACCGTGACAATGTCAAATTCCTTCAGGCAAATTTGTGTTTATGAATAAATAATTCAGGTTTACTTGGTTTTGCTCATAAAGAAGAAATTTAAATATTTAAAAGAAATGATAAAAGAAATGAAGACCAAGTGAACAACTGGAGTCTCCTAAAAACATTTGATGTCTGGTTTACAGCAGAGTCCTACATTTATATTTGACTATTAGATGGACAATTAAACATAAACTTAAAATTAACATTTTAATTTTACTGTGACATTGACAATTAAGAATCAAATCACTGAGTGTGTGAAATTAGTGATGGATCTCTAGTAAAGTGCAGATTTAATGTGTAGCAACGACTCTTACAGAACAAGATTAGCAATGTACAATGAGACATTTAAGATTATTTACAAGTCATTACTTTTGCAAATATTTGGAATGGAATTGCAAAAATATGTTGATATGAATATTTTTCTATTTATCTATTAATCGTATGCGTATCTTTTTCTATTTATCTATTAATCAAGTTATGTGCGTATCTATTTTGACGTGCCGTTTTGCAGCGTGTAATTGGCCATCGGTCCTCTCAGCAGCAAGAAAAACTAAACTTTTATTCAATGGATTATGTGTAACCTCTGAAGAGCGCTCCCTTTACAATCATTATAAATCTGTCACTCATCTCAGTTCACAATCTCACAAAGATATAAATAAACAATAAAGTATACGCTGCATAAAGAAAATCTAACTTGCTAATAATCTAATCTTGTTAATTAGAGGATTCGCGAGTGTGAAGAACTCGGCACTGAACCCTGGATAAGAATTGGAATATGTGGAAAACTGCTTGATAGTGTTTAAATGATGCTATTTGATTTTCATCTCTACAGGTTGAGTGATTGTGGCGTCACAGATGAAGGTTTTGCTGCTCTGACTTCAGCTCTGAGATCAAACCCTGAACACCTGAGAGAACTGGATCTGTCATGTGAATAAAATAGGAGAATCAGTGAATCTGCTGTGTGATGTACTACAGAATCCTCACTGTAAACTGGAGAAACTGTGGTAAGATCATATTTGACTCTCACACATGAATCACAATGTAAAGTATATTTGAAGTGTTCAGCCTCTTTCTGCTGCTGTGAGTTCAGATTATTGAGTGTAAATGATTGAACACACGAGCTGATCCTCAATAACATGAAACTGCAGGACTGAGAGTCACACTGAAATACACACTTTCACACACTATCAACATTTCAGTCTCTTGACTTTAAACAGACTCGAGCTCAACACCGTCAGAACTGAGAAATGAAGAACATGCTGGATTCATTCTTACTGTTAATTATGTTCATTCTTTCTAAAGGATTGTTTTTAATTTTCTCATTTATTAAAGCAGATTTTGCACAAGACTAACTTTTAATCAGGGTCCCCACGGATCCTTAAAAAGTCTTAAAGTTATATTTTTACTTATGAAAGGTCTTAAATGTTAGATGACTCTTTTACTTAGACGTATCTAAATATTTTCTAAATTAAAACTATCTAATTAGCATACCTATTTTTTATTCTATCTTTGTGGATTTGCTTGTTCTCATGACAGTTTGTGTCATTCGCGGCAGCATATTACGTATGTCTCCTGCACACGAAAGGAGGAGAGAAGGCGTAGAAAATTGGTAATGTTCAATAAGTTCATTCTTTATGTGTATAGGGGTGTGTGATATGTATTGTCTATGATGATATTGTAATCATTGTTTTAACTGTACGAGTCACTGTGAGCTGACATCGCTTTTGTCTCCTGTGTTTTCACTGCGTGATCTGTGCAGTTTGTCTTATTGTAATATAACATAGGCTCATGATATAAATATATATCACATGAGTGCTGTTTTCCTGTGCACAATTGCAAATGTGATACTTATTTAATACAGTTAAATTTCTTCTTTCCCAAATGAATCAGCTGTTTGAACGAATTCGGTTGAATGAATGACTCCCTCAACTCACTTAAGACACTTGCCGCCGCCTACTGACGATTATAGTTACACATTTAAAGTAGTCTACCCTTTAATTAAAATGTTTAAGTAAAATGATAAATTATTTCATATTTAAATACTGAATAAAAAAAATCTCATATCTTTATTAATGCAATTGTAAATGGAATGTAAATATATTAATGCCAGTTTTGATGCAGTTTCTGTGTCGCCTCTGCACTGCAAAGATGGATTTTGATTTAATAATTTTATTTGACTGGTAACAGTTGGACTGTGTTATTATTCTAATAGAATTTAATTTAAATGTTAGATTTTGACATAAAAGGTGATGCATACCTACCTCTAATATGTTTAGAAAAAAATTAGGTGAAAAGGCCCCTGGAATTCAATTTAAAGTGGCAAATATTGGCCCTTAATAAAAAATAATAATTCTGTCACTGCTGTGAACTGACCACTGTATAGAATATGAAAAATATGAATATCTTTGTGAGTCAGCTGTCAACAAAAGGCCTAAACCAGCCATGGTACCAGTACAACAACACAATCAGTAAAATATCATCTAATTATCATCTACCAAACTTTGAAAATATCATATGTTATTTTTGTCAGTATTGCGCAACCCCTAATGTACAGTATTAATTATGATTTCTTCAGGTCTTAAAAAGCCTTAAATTTGACTTTTAAAAGTGTGCTGCTACCCTGTTAAAGGAGTCATAACCTGTCATTTTCACTTTTCCACGAGAATCAATGTATGTTATGATTGCCTAAAGATTAAACATGCCGGGAAGCCGATATTCAAAAGTGAAGCGTTTGTTTACCACAGGGTTCGTAAACCAGCCCGCGTGCACGCGCACTCAAATACGAGATTTTAATTTCTCCCCCGACTTGACGTCAAGACGGGGCAGGATATACCCATATATGGACACGGCAGTCATATGCTGCAGGAAGCTCGCGCTGTCCCTCTGCCCCTCATATTCAGTCAAGAAAGATGCAGAAATGTAGTGCACACGTGAGTTGCTCTGTGGTTGACTGCCAGAATCAACATTCAAATGTGTTTTCTCTACCAAAAACGGACCAAACTACCAGGGACCAGTGGATGAAATTAATTTTTAACGACGCTGTTCCAACAACCCTATCAACTGGCTCGTCTGCGCTAAACATTTAACACAGGAATCATTTACAACGTTCATTTCGAGTTGGACAATAATGCCTACAGAGTCGGAGTGCTGTATAGAGATGGAACAGGTATAGTTTAGTAGTTTAATTACAGTTATTATAACGTATTTGTCATCTGCTTGTGTGTATCCATTATTTATTAATAGCCTACAAGTCTGCTGTTTCGGACCAGGTCCGAATGATGATCAAACATATACTGATGAGTTTAATAAAGTTTATTGTACATCAAACAAAAGATGAAGCGTCAGTTTTACTTCAGAAAATCACCGTAAGAGCTGAGTAAACACAGTTATAAGAAGTGCGTGAACGTGAAACAAGGCAAAAACAACACATGATAGCAAACGTTGATCTCTCTATAACCACTGTAAGCTGATAAAAAAAGTAGACTAACTTACATCACCGTTAATGTAATCTACATTAAATAAAAGGTAAACTTATGTGGGAGAAAATAGCAACAAACGTTTTAGCTTGTTACTGATGTTAATGTATTTCTCGGTCAGAATGATTGTCTTTACCATTCAGAGACATGTTGATGTAAACGTCCTTCCACTGACTCTATTCTTCCGTTTCCAGCTCTGGTTCAGAGTGAATTCTGTAGGTCGCGGTCAGGTCGGGTTCATTCACAACTTGCGCCATAATCATGATGTCTTTTTGTAATGATATGCTGAAGTTACGCGCGGTGTCAAGCCCCTCCTTCCTGCCACCAATCAACACGCCCCTCATTTGCATTATTAAAATGACCGTCCACGACAGCCAAAATATCGCATCAGATCTCGCGAGACAATAATACATTCAGAAATAAGGGTCAGAGGAGCTCTGTGTTTATTTTTTTTCCACTTTTCTTTTTTAGAAGGACCTGAAAGACTATAATAGAGCGTGGGTATCCAATGTTATTCTAGGTTATGACTCCTTTAATATAATGCAAATAAGAGATTATTTTTCCTGATTGAATGATACTTTAGATGTTGTATGATCATGTTTTGTGACATTTTAGATCTCGATACTAATGATCCCTCTAAACATATTAATTTGTGCTTTAAGTTTGAACTTTCTCTTTTAATAATGGATTCACTGCTAAACTGATCTGATCTGAACTAGAGAGAGTGAAGTGTGTGTCGTTGTTCTCTACAGGTTGTGTAAGTGTGGTGTCACAGATGAAGGTTTTGCTGCTCTGACTTCAGCTCTGAGATCAAACCCTGAACACCTGAGAGAACTGGATCTGTCATGGAATAAAATAGGAGAATCAGTGAATCTGCTGTGTGATGTACTACAGAATCCTCACTGTAAACTGGAGAAACTGGGGTAAGATCATGTTTGACTCTCACACATGAATCACAATGTAAAGTATATTTGAAGTGTTCAGCCTCTTTCTGCTGCTGTGAGTTCAGATTATTGAGTGTAAATGATTGAACACGTTTGGTGATGTGAGCTGCGTTACACAAGAGATTGAAATGGTCGCTACAAAGAAATCTGTTTATTTTAATTGAAACCATTCAGAATTTCTGTGATGGTTTTAAAGCTGGTCTGGTCTTCTGTCCTTGTATAAAAGAAATATTTACACACATCATGCTTAATGTTTTATAATCAAGGTGAACACATGAAATTCATCAGTATCTGTAAAATTCACCTATAAATGAGTTTCACAGCACTAACACTGTTTCAGCTTTGATCGCTTCTTCGTCATAAACTCGCCATAAATGGGCGTTAATATATGAGTGACAAACAGGATGATGGGAAATGTAGTCTGAGTGAAGGAAACCGTGGTGGAAAAGGACCTCTGGTGGAAACCCAGAGATAAGAGATTATTTTTCCTGATTGAATGATACTTTAGATGTTGTATGATCATGTTTTGTGGCATTTTAGATCTCAATCTAATGATCCCTCAAACATATTAATTTGTGCTTAAGTTTGAACTTTCTCTTTAATAATGGATTCACTGCTAAACTGATCTGATCTGAACTGAGAGAGTGAAGTGTGTGTCGTTGTTCTCTACAGGTTGTATAAGTGTGGCGTCACAGATGAAGGTTGTGTTGCTCTGACTTCAGCTCTGAGATCAAACCCTGAACACCTGAGAGATCTGAATCTGATTGGGAATAAAATAGGAGAATCAGGAGTGAAGCTGCTCTCTAAACTGAAGAATGATCCACATTTATAAACTGGAGACATTATTCTACTGTGAGTATTTTTTCCAAGTCTTTATATTGACCCAATCTCAGAAACAGGTCTCATATGTGTGAAACTGGAGAATATAAGATAATAATTCAGCTCCACTTTATTCTCTGTAAACTGTTTTTAATAAGAGTTTAATTCTGTGATGTGAATATGATCTATGAATAGGCTCGGTCTATATGAATATTTTCATCTCTTACATGTTTACATGCACAACTTTTGTTTCAATTGGAATTAATTCATTCCGACTGATGAATCCAAACGTAGTGTTTACATGAACGATAAATAAAGTGATCGGGTTGATGTGTGTGTTTATATGTCACAAGCTTCAAATCAGAATTGAGTTTTTGACATACACACACTGCACAAATATTTCCCACTGTTTGCACACACTCTACTCCTACTTTGTTTGTTGTAAACAGCAGAATTAATATTAATATATTACGGGTCAGGTCCTAATTAGGAGGCGATGAGCACATGAACCGTTGTGCGGCGCTGCTTATATTTCTCTCTCAGTAAAAACACCCGTACCTGCACCGAAACAGCCTGTGGATGAGAGTCTGAGAGAAGGACTGAAGCCGTGAGATTGTGTTGATCATTCATGACACTTCATTCAACAACTACAACAGCTCGTACGCATCATACGGCATTACGTCATTGCACACACACACAGAACTTTCCAGTTTGGGTTTCAATCTGATCGAGTGTTTACATGTCCTCTCGATCGCATTAGAAAAGGAATAAAACACCCAATCAGATCGACATTTCATTCAGATCGAGATCATTCGATTAAAGAGTTTACATGAAGACTTTTCAGTCCGAGCGTCAATCTGATTACTAACAGATTATTTGTGGTGTGTGTGTGTGTGTGTACATGTCTGTACGTGATAAGGTGAGAATTGTTTATCATTTGCTGTCATAAATCTTTTCCAGTTTTTCACTAATATATCTGTCTGTAATATGAATATATTAATATCTCTGTCTGTAATATGAATATATTAATATCTCTGTCTGTAATATGAATATATTAATATCTCTGTCTGTTTTCCTGAAATGATCTCCAGATGTGATGTGACTCAGTAATGTCTCATACTCATATGTGTGTGTCTGTGTGTTTTATTGTAGGACTCTCAGTGTTTAGACGTCAGTTCAGTTTCCTCAGGATCAGCTGATGGTGAATAAAGAGACTGAAGACACAGAAACACACAGCGATCACACTGACGTGTGTGTGTGACTTCACACCAGTTTCTTGTTTTATAGTAATGGCTCATGAAAATGAGTGCTGAAAATTGCAGCTTTGAATTGTTTCAACTTTATTAGATATTAATTACAATGTAGAAGGAGAAACACTCAAAATACGTGTCAAACGGTTAAAGTGAAAACAAGCCTTAGACAATAGATTTATTGTGTGATACAGACAGCGCTGGGAAAAGTGTTGTAAGTTTGATCAAGAGTCTGTCTACAGAAGAGACTCTTTGTTCACACTCGTTGCCTTTTTGTTGTTTTATCATTCCATGTTGTTTCTGATGATTTACAGCCTTAATATTCATGCACATTCACTTCCTCTCAGCCGAGTTTAAGTTTAAGTCTCAGTTTAGCTTGGATTAGGTTTGCTTGTGTCATGGATTGGAAGATAGAAATAGACTAGAATGAAATATTACTGTGGATCTATTGTTTGAGACTCGATCATGTCACTGTAAACATTAAACTATTGTACTGTACTCTCAAATGTTCTTCAGGAGATTTTACTAAATCTAATTTTCAATAATTAGATTTAGTAAAATCTTGATAGTTTCTTGATAAAACATTGACATGTGAACGATCTATTCTGCTGACATGTTGTATTTGTGCATCAATAGCATGTTTTGAAAAGCAGATTTAAAGGAAGTCTGTCTATCCGGCGACTGGCTTCAGCGTCCCGGCGGCTGCGTTGACGGTGAAGGCAGAGATGCTGATTTGGCGTTCGACCTCGTCCCAGGCCTTCTGCGGGTTCGCCGCATTCTCAAATGTTGAACAAAGCGTCATAAATCCCTGGGAAAGACTCGCCTGCGTATTTATTGTGACTGCTGGGAGCAAAATGATATGCCTGGAAGAAACCAAAGAGAAAAAGACAAACGTGTTGTTTGTGCATGTACCAAAAAACATCTAATCAGACACAGGTAATACTTAAACTGATCCAGAAAACACTGTTGAGTGGTTATTACCTTCTTAATAGAAGTATAGGTTATGCTGAATTTGGCATTTGACAGTGCATTGTGGGTAGGAGCAAACAATACCAAGAAAAAGCCGTTCTTTAGAGCTTTAATACTACAAAACGTGTGATTGTTTCTGTTTTTAGACTAATCCATGTCTATTGCCTTTGGACGCTCAAACTCAATACTAAGTCTTGACAAATTGCTTAGTCTACTATATGAAACAGTGGAGTGCAAGTGAGTTTTTACAAGTTTCAGCGTAGAGAAACGGCGCTCACATGAGGCACTACTTACAGGCAGTACAACAGCTATTTTTGCAAGGCGGAAAAGCTCAAAGAAGATTTCTTTAAAAGGTCAAGAAACCTGGTGAACTCCATCAAAGTAACAGGAATCATCTGTCCATCAGACTTTTTCCTGCTTAAAATTGGTCTGGTCTGATGTAGCTCGTGTTTTAGGTCCTCCATATCTGCATCATAAGCCTTGGCTAAGAGTGCAATGCTTTCTTCATCCAGAAAGTTGCTGTTTGAGGGGTTAAGTGCTTGTATTCCTTTCACTATCCCACAGTTTAATTTTGTGAAACACCTCTCTATTTCTCCAGTCATACAGTCAATGATTGGGTAGTAAACATGATTTAAAGACTTCCTTACTGTCCATCTCCACATGCTGTCCAACTGTAGATGTTCTGACACAACCATGCAGTGTTCAAGATAGCTGGCGTTTTGCTTAGGAAGTGTCATGTCTGAGGAAATGCTGCAATTGTCATGTCTTGATAATCTCATCCCAGAGATTGTTGAAGGAAGTCTCACTATGGTCCTCTTTAAAGGTTTGTTTCAGTGCTCCAATGAGATCTACTGCTTTTTACATCTCTAACTTGGGAGACTGAAGCATGTCTGATAAAAATGTTGTGCTACCACGACCTTTTTTGATGGCTGACAAAAGCCCTATGAAATTAAATCAATCTGACCAAGTAACCCCCTCACATCTACAGCCCTATCAGGAAGACTTCCTCTGAAGTGTCCTCAAGCACTCTTGACAGCCGACAATCGACCCATTAGATTTCCACAAGTTATATCCCTGCAAACCCACCTGTATCACTCCATCTCTGGAGTTCTCTTGGTGCTCCTCGATCAACTCACTTTGCTCTTCTAGGCATTTGTGGTGAACGCATGAACTGGAGAAGAAAACATACAGTCTCTCCAGTAAGGAACAGAAACGTGCAGCATCCGGAACTGACTTCACACAGTCCACAAGAACAAGGTTTAAACAGTGTGATCTACGATGGACAGAATGCATGTTTGGCCATCTCTCTGATTCTTGCTTGTACTCCTGTGTGCTGACCACTCATGACAGATGCTCATCGTACCCTTGTCCAACAAGATTTTTCTTGTATTCAATCCACATTTCTCTAAACTTTCAATTATTATTTGTGTGAATCCTGCGGCATCGAACTGCTCTGCTTCTTGGAACTCCAAAAAAACGTTCATGTACGATGTCATTATAAGAGTACCTCAGCACATGTGCCATCTGTGCTTTTATCAGGTCCTTTGTCTCATCAGCTATAACAGCAAGTGTTCACTCTTCTTTACCTCTTCAATCATTTCATCACACACTATTCCTGCTAAACATTCAAGGATTTCATTTTGAATTGTGTTGCTTGTGTATTTTGCATTTTTTGCATGTTTGCTTGTTCACAGTTGCCGATTACGTGTAAAATCTCTAAAAACGTCCCTCTGTTTGATGAAGCAGCCGATTCATTGTGGGCTCGCTGGGCGATGATCTGTGTAGCTGTCAGGAGAAGAACTTCATTTATGGTCATGATCCATCAGTGCAAACAGTGACGAGTTGTTCTCCCCCATTCTTTAGTTCTCATTGCACTAACATGGACATCCGACTTTACACGCAAACTGAACCCACTGTCTTTAAATGTGGCTTTCTTCCAGTTTGAGAATCCATTTAAAGATGTAAACACACCAATAATAGAATATAGCGTTTTTTGTTCTGTTTTTTTTGTTAATTTGTTAAGGTTTATTTTTCAGTTTGCATTTTAGTTTTGCTTGTTTTTTTATGTTTTATTTATATTTTGTATTAAAGTAAATATCTTGATCCATGTCCCATTCCAGTTGGTGGCGGTAATTCACCAATAAGATTTCCAACTCCCAATAAACACCAAAGAAGAATAAGACGACGACACCTGTCCGGATTCAAGCTTTTGTTTTACAGTTTTTATGGAGTAAAACCATCCGCCATACAACATTAACGACTAAGTTAACCAAAAAAATGAATGGCTAATGTTGGTGTGATTGTGTTACATAAGAAAGAACATTAATTATTTTTGTCACCACTGATTTAATGCTGGTGCGGTTCGGGTCGCGGTCTTTGTCAAACGGGTTGGGCACGGAATTAAATTAGTTATGCTATATGTATATATATATCTCACCGCTATATTCTGTTTAGTTGCTACTGCGAGTGTGGTTTAACAAACAGTGCAAGACTGTGAACGCGCGCGTACCGTGACGCCATCATTGTTTTGCGCGTAACAAAAAGTGAAAGTAAATGATCAGTGTTTCGCCATTTAAACCGTCGGAATCGATTATATACTGATTATCAAATGCAAAGCGTTTCATAGAAACCTTCATAAAAGCTCAGACACGAATTTACGTGTAACTACTTGATAGAAACGGCGGTGAATTTGTGAATCTGAATGTGATGAACGTTGATCAAGGTGAGTGTTCAGGTCTCGAGACGTTTACAGGTGACTTCCGCATTTAGGCCAATATTAGCCTATTTCCCCTAAAGGACTTATTAGTTATTTATTTGATATTTTAGGATTAAAATGATATTTCAAGATTATACTTGTTTGATATTTTTCATTTAAGAAATGTCTTTGATTTATCTAGCATTTGTGTGAATATACGACTAACAGTGTGTATTTGAGTGAACGCCGCGTCTCATGATCCTGTTTCTCTGAATCTCAGGATCCGTTCTGCTGAATTATTGTGAATTATTGTGTTTGTTTGTCATTTCCATTCAGAGTCAGTGTTGAAGATCAGATTCTGTTTCAACTGTTCAGCTTCATCATGGATGAGACTCAAACATCCAGAGATGAATATTTTTATCCAGGATACAGGTATTTTGAATAAACTACAGATTAAATCATCTTTAAATTATAGGCAAGATGATGATTTTATTAAGTTAAAAAATTAAATTTTATTGAAAACAATTAGACCAGCCAGTCTTTGAATTATTATACCCTTTAAGAACTTATATTAAAATATTATCACCAATAATTGTTTTGTTTTTTTCTGTTATAGTTCAGTTCATCAGAAGAGATCAGGACCAGAGCCCAGCTGTGTGTCTATGAGGAGTGACGCGTCTATGAATCAAATAATACATTTTAAGAGTGAAGATGCACAAAATTATCTCAGGTTTAATTTCTAAAAAATATGATTATAGTGTGGCTTTTTATATTATTAGAACATTATCTGTAATATATTCTACAAGATATGAGAAATTATTTTTGGACATTACTTACAGTTGTTTTTATGTGTAGCTTATATATTAATGGATATAGTGTTACTCACTTATGAGAGATGTACAGAATGAGAGCACTTAGAGCACAGATTTTTGAATACAGTAATTAAATTAATTAACTTTAATCTATTTCTGTTATAGTTCAGTTCATCAGAAGAGATCAGAACCAGAGCCCAGCTGTGTGTCTATGAGGAGTGATGCGTCTATGAATCAAATAATACATTTTAAGAGTGAAGATACACAACATGATATCCGGTATTACATTTCTATTAAAATATGATTATAGTATGCCATTTTATATTATCCGAACATCATCGGTAATATATAATACAAGATATAAACAATGTACAAAAAGAGCAAGAAAGAAATTGAATACATACAGTATAGTGTTGCTCACACAGAAACTGTGAAAGAACTTATTTCAATATATTTTTTTAAATAGTGTAAATTAAATAATCATGAAAAGTGATTGTTTTATTGATAGATGGATATGTAATATGTTGAATATGGCAAAATATGTTTAACTTTAAATGCTTTTATAGTTCAGTTCATCAGAAGAGATCAGAACCAGAGTCCAGCTGTGTGTCTATGAGGAGTGGAGATACACAGACTGATCTCAGGTATTACATTTCAACAAAATATATGATTAAAACATTACATTTTGTTTATTAATACTGTGTATTTTAATTTTACAGCCATGAAGTCCTCAACAGGTTTAGATCAAATCTGAAGAAGAAGTTTGAGTGTCTGTATGAGGGAACAGGAATGCAGAGAAACCCAACACTCCTGAATGAGATCTACACAGAGCTCTACATCACAGAGACTGAGAGTGGAGACATCAGTAATGAACATGAGGTGAGACAGATTGAGACACAATCCAGGAGAGCAGCAACAGAGGACACACCGATCAAATGCAATGACATCTTTAGACCTTTACCTGGACAAGACAAACCCATCAGAACTGTGCTGACAAAGGGAGTCGCTGGCATTGGAAAAACAGTCTCTGTGCAGAAGTTCATCCTGGACTGGGCTGAAGAGAAAGACAATCAGGACGTCCAGCTCATATTTCCACTTCCTTTCAGAGAGATCAATCTGATGAAGGACAAAACACTCAGTCTTTCAGAGCTTCTTCATGTCTTTTTCCCTGAAACTAAAGAAATATCCAGTGACAAATATAAAGTGTTGTTCATCTTTGATGGTCTGGATGAGTGTCGTCTTCCCTTAGATTTTCAAAGCAATGAGAGTTTACGTGATGAGAACAAAACAGAAATCAGTGGACGTGTTGTTGACGAACCTCATTGTGGGGAATCTGCTTCCCTCTGCTCTCATCTGGATCACCTCCAGACCAGCAGCAGCCGATCTCGTCCCGTCTGAGTGTGTCCATCGAGTGACAGAGGTACGAGGCTTCAATGATCCACAGAAGGAGGAATACTTCAGGAAGAGAGTCAGTGATCAGAGTCTGGCCAATACAATCATCACACACCTGAAGTCCTCAAGGAGCCTCTACATCATGTGCCACATCCCAGTGTTCTGCTGGATCTCAGCCGCTGTTCTGGAGAAGATGATGAGCGAAGCAGAGAGACGAGAGATTCCCAAGACTCTCACTCAGATGTACACACACTTCCTGATCCTTCAGACCAACATCAAACATGAGAAGGACTATGAGAAGAAGGTGACAGAGGAAGACCTGATCCTCAAACTGGGGAAACTGGCTTTTCAGCAGCTTGTGAAAGGCAATGTGATCTTCTATGAGGAAGACGTGAGAGAGTGTGGCATTGATGTGACAGAAGCATCAGTGTACTCAGGATTGTGCACTCAGATCTTCAGAGAGGAGTTTGGCTGGTATCAGGGGAAAGTCTTCTGCTTTGTTCATCTGAGTGTTCAGGAACATCTAGCGGCTCTATATGTGCATCTCTCCTGTACAATCAACAACACAAATGTGTTTGACTCAATCACCAAACAGATTTCACGGCCAATCTCTAAACAGAGTTTGTGGTCTAAAGTTAAGGACTGGTTTAAAAACAATTCATCAAAACATGTTCCAACAGAAGAAGTTTCACAAAATTCATCAGAACATGTTTCATTATCTGCGCTGCATCAGAGAGCTGTGGAAGAGGCTCTACAGAGTAAAAATGGACATCTGGATCTTTTCCTGCGGTTTCTTCTGGGTCTGTCAGTAAAGTCTCACCAGATTCTCCTACAAACACTAATGAAACAGACGAGAACATCTGACAGCAATGAGGGAACAGTTGAGTACATCAAGGAGAAGATCAGGACCATCGACTCTCCAGAGAAATCCATCAATCTGTTCCACTGTCTGAATGAACTGGGTGATCGTTCACTAGTGGAGGAAATACAACAGTCTCTGAAATCTGGAAGAATAAAGGAAGCCAATCTCTCTTCATCTCAGTGGTCAGCTTTAGTCTTTGTGTTGTTGACATCAGAGGAGAAGCTGGACAAGTTTAATCTTAATGATTTTGTTGGAAGAAACAATAAAACTGAACAACTAAATGTTCTTCAGAAGCTGCTTCCTGTGATTAAAGAATCCAGATCAGTTCAGTAAGTATCAATCAGAACAATCAGTTCACTGTTAAAACATTAGGAAAATAAAAGTTAATAAATCTTCAGTGCTGCAGATGTTGTGTAGAGTTCAGTGTCAGGATTTGATGTGTTTCTTAAACCGTGACAATGTCAAATTCCTTCTGGCAAATTTGTGTTTATGAATAAATAATTCAGGTTTACTTGGTTTTGCTCATAAAGAAGAAATTTAAATATTTAAAAGAAATGATAAAAGAAATGAAGACCAAGTGAACAACTGGAGTCTCCTAAAAACATTTGATGTCTGGTTTACAGCAGAGTCCTACATTTATATTTGACTGTTAGATGGACAATTAAACATAAAGTTAAAATTAACATTTTAATTTTACTGTGACATTGACAATTAAGAATCAAATTAGTGAAATTGAGTGTGTGAAATTTGTGATGGATCTCTAGTGAAGTGCAGATTTTAGCAACGACTCTTACAGAACAAGATGGGACATTTAACAAGTACAATGAGACATTTAAGATTATTTAAAAGTCATTACTTTTGCAAATATTTGGAATGGAATTGCAAAAATATATTGATATGAATATTTTTCTATTTATCTATGAATCTGTTGTGCGTATCTATTTTGACGTGCCGTTTTGCAGCGTGTAATTGGCCATCGGTCCTCTCAGCAGCAAGAAAAACTAAACTTTTATTCAATGGATTATGTATAAACCTCGGAAGAGCGCTCCCTTTACAATCATTATAAATCTGTCACTCATCTCAGTTCACAATCTCACAAAGATGTAAATAAACAATAAAGTATACGCTGCATAAAGAAAATCTAACTTGCTAATAATCTTTCTTTGTTAATTAGAGGATTTGCGAGTGTGAAGAACTCGGCACTGAACCCTGGATAAGAATTGGAATATGTGGAAAACTGTTTGATAGTGTTTAAATGATGCTATTTGATTTTCATCTCTACAGGTTGAGTGATTGTGGCGTCACAGATGAAGGTTTTGTTGCTCTGACTTCAGCTCTGAGATCAAACCCTGAACACCTGAGAGAACTGAATCTGTCTGGGAATAAAATAGGAGAATCAGTGAATCTGCTGTGTGATGTACTACAGAATCCTCACTGTAAACTGGAGAAACTGTGGTAAGATCATATTTGACTCTCACACATGAATCACAATGTAAAGTATATTTGAAGTGTTCAGCCTCTTTCTGCTGCTGTGAGTTCAGATTATTGAGTGTAAATGATTGAACACACGAGCTGATCCTCAATAACATGAAACTGCAGGACTGAGAGTCACACTGAAATACACACTTTCACACACAATCAACATTTCAGTCTCTTGACTTTAAACAGACTGAGCTCAACACCGTCAGAACTGAGAAATGAAGAACATGCTGGATTCATTCTTACTGTTAATTATGTTCATCTTTCTAAAGGATTGTTTTTTTTTTTTTTTTTTTTTTTTTTTTTTTAGCAATTAAGGCAGTGTTTTATTCATTTAAAGCTTCAAACTGAATTTCTTTTGGTCCAGTTTCTTCAGGTTAATGTGTTAAAGGCTAAAGGATTGTTTTTAATTTTCTCATTTATTAAAGCAGATTTTGCACAAGACTAACTTTTAATCAGGGTCCCCATCGGATCCTTAAAAGTCTTAAAGTTATATTTTCACTTACTGAAAGGTCTTAAATGTTAGATGACTCTTTTACTTAGACGTATCTAAATATTTTCTAAATTAAAACTATCTAATTAGCATACCTATTTTTTATTCTATCTTTGTGGATTTGCTTGTTCTCATGACGGTTTGTGTCATTCGCGGCAGCATATTACGTATGTCTCCTGCACACGAAAGGAGGAGAGAAGGCGTAGAAAATTGGTAATGTTCAATAAGTTCATTCTTTATGTGCATTATAGGGGTGTGTGATATGTATTGTCTATGATGATATTGTAATCATTGTTTTAACTGTACGAGGCACTGTGAGCTGACATCGCTTTTGTCTCCTGTGTTTTCACTGCGTGATCTGTGCAGTTTCTTATTGTAATATAACATAAGCTCATGATATAAA
This sequence comes from Hybognathus amarus, assembly GCA_030378365.1. Classification (NCBI taxonomy): domain Eukaryota; kingdom Metazoa; phylum Chordata; class Actinopteri; order Cypriniformes; family Leuciscidae; genus Hybognathus; species Hybognathus amarus. Next base: position 5,316 of record JAQIUQ010004055.1, on the reverse strand, counting down.
TATATATAACATGAGTGCTGTTTTCCTGTGCACAATTGCAAATGTGATACTTATTTAATACAGTTAAATTTCTTCTTTCCCAAATGAATCAGACGATTTTAGTTACACATTTAAAGTAGTCTACCCTTAAATTAAAATGTTTAAGTAAAATGATAAATTATTTCATATTTAAATACTGAATAAAAAAAATCTCATATCTTTATTAATGCAATTGTAAATGGAATGTAAATATATTAATGCCAGTTTTGATGCAGTTTCTGTGTCGCCTCTGCACTGCAAAGATGGATTTTGATTTAATAATTTTATTTGACTGGTAACAGTTGGACTGTGTTATTATTCTAATAGAATTTATTTTAAATGTTAGATTTTGACATAAAAGGTGATGCATACCTACCTCTAATATGTTTAGAAAAAAATTAGGTGAAAAGGCTCCTGGAAATAAATTTAAAGTGGCAAATATTGGCCCTTAATAAAAAATAATAATTCTATCACTGCTGTGAACTGACCACTGTATAGAATATGAAAAATATGAATATCTTTGTGAGTCAGCTGTCAACAAAAGGCCTAAACCAGCCATGGTACCAGTACAACAACGCAATCAGTAAAATATCATCTACAAAACTTAGAAAATATCAATATATATATATATATATTTTTGTCAGTATTGCGCAACCCCTAATGTGTGTGTGTGTGTGTGTGTGTGTGAGAGACACTCTCTGGCTTTCAGATCGAGGAGTATTGATGATCGAATCACAGAGCCGAACTTTACTGACAAACTGCATAAAATAATATCATTTCTATCAGTCGTTGCAGCTCTAATATCAAACTAACCATCAAACTCTTCAGGTTTGGCCTAAGATCAGAGGAAACTTTTAGGATTTGCAAAATTTGTCTCAGTCGGCCAAAATCACACAGTGTGCAGTCGGCTTAACAGTAAAACTAACCTATGTAGTGAAAAGTCTCATTTATTAAAGCAGATTTGTCACGAAATGCGCACAAAAAGGTAAGATCCGAATGCAGAGTTCATTCAGGGTAATCCTCCATATCTCAAGTTATAGAGTTTCTGGTCCCCACAGGAAAGAAGCAGTAATGTAATGGTTTCTATAGTCATGGAAACCATTACAGAAATTCTATTGGATTTAATGGTTTTCATGGGAATTATAGTGGTCTCTACTGTAGTGGTTTAAATAGTAAAAGCAAATGGTTCCTATTGGTATTTTAATTGAAACCATTAGAATTTCTGTGATGGTTTTAAAGCTGGTCTTCTGTCCTTGACTAAAGAAATAATTACACACACACATCATGCTTAATGTTTTATTATCAAGGTGAACACATGAAATTCATCAGTATCTGTAAAATTCACCTATAAATGAGTTTCACAGCACTAACACTGTTTCAGCTTTGATCGCTTCTCGTCATAAACTCGTCATAACGGGCGTTAATATACACACCTACTTGCATTTTATGGTTGTCAGCTTTGTTGCATTACATTTACTTCACCAGGAGATGGTGCTGCAATTCCTGAATGAAGCTTTGAGTAATGAACCATTTTCAACACAATTGTATCAGAAAGCAATAATGCTTTGAAACGCTTCATTTGGCCATCACTAATCGTCAGCCAGGCAAAGGGTCAAAATCCACACAACACAGTCCAAAATCAAGAAACAAACCAGACAAGAACTCCAAAGTGCAGTTGACATAAAATAAGGAGTCGATGACAATCACAGAAACAAACAGGGCATACACACAGACACTAACAAGGTGACGGGAAACAGCTGTGTGTAATAATCAATGAGTGACAAACAGGATGATGGGAAATGTAGTCTGAGTGAAGGAAACTGTGGTGGAAAAGACCTCTGGTGGAAACCCAGAGAAACACAAACCGAGACACTGTGACAGATTTTACACAAGACTGAATTTTAATATAGTGCAAATAAGAGATTATTTTTCCTGATTGAATGATACTTTAGATGTTGTATGATCATGTTTTGTGGCATTTTAGATCTCAATCTAATGATCCCTCAAACATATTAATTTTTGCTTTAAGTTTGAACTTTCTCTTTAATAATGGATTCACTGCTAAACTGATCTGATCTGAACTGAGAGAGTGAAAGTGTGTGTCGTTGTCTCTGACAGGTTGTGGGGTTGTGGTGTCACAGTTAAAGGTTTTGCTGCTCTGACTTCAGCTCTGAGATCAAACCCTGAACACCTGAGAGAACTGGATCTGTCTCTGAATAAAATAGGAGAATCAGTGAATCTGCTGTGTGATGTACTACAGAATCCTCACTGTAAACTGGAGAAACTGAGGTAAGATCATATTTGACTCTCACACATGAATCACAATGTAAAGTATATTTGAAGTGTTCAGCCTCTTTCTGCTGCTGTGAGTTCAGATTATTGAGTGTAAATGATTGAACACTGTTTGGCCTGACTGCTTTCACAGCCCGATCCAGTGTTGACAGGTTTCAAACCATGACGTCTGTATGTCTAATAAAGTGAAGCCAAACCATTTCATCACGTGGGTTAGTAGTCGGTGTTTGGATTGGCGTTATTATTGAGAGTGGATTGAGTTTATTTTAGTGTTGTGATGGAGCCAGAGAGAAAGAGAAGTCGTTCGCAAGTTTGGGAACACTTTAAACTTATTTTCCCGAATAAGATTAGTTCTTTGACATTTCTGCATACAAATATTTTTACATGTAGTGAATGATATGGAGAAAGACAGAAACTTAAAAAAAAAAAAAACTTTGCTACATTATTCAAGTTCAACCAGTTACACAAGCACATCTTTCTCAACATACAAAATCATCATCAGTCCCACCAGTGAACAAGTTATAGAGTTCTGGTCCCCACAGGAAAGAAGCAGTAATGTAATGGTTTCTATAGTCATGGAAACCATTACAGAAATTCTATTGGATTTAATGGTTTTCATGGGAATTATAGTGGTCTCTGTGGGTCTCTACTGTAGTGGATTAAATGGTAAAAGCAAATGTTCCTATTGGTATTTTAATTGAAACCATTAGAATTTCTGTGATGGTTTTAAAGCTGGTCTGATCTTCTGTCCTTGACTAAAGAAATAATTACACACACACACATCATGCTTAATGTTTTATTATCAAGGTGAACACATGAAATTCATCAGTATCTGTAAAATTCACCTATAAATGAGTTTCACAGCACTAACACTGTTTCAGCTTTGATCGCTTCGAGTAAACTTGTCATAAACGGTGCGTTAATATACACGCCTACTTGCATTTTATGGTTGTCAGCTTTGTTACATTACATTTACTTCACCAGGAGATGGTGCTGCAATTCTGAATGAACCTTCGAGTAATGAACCATTTTCAACACAATTGTATCAGAAAGCCATAATGCTTCGAAACGCTTCATTTGGCCATCACTAATCGTCAGCCAGGCAAAGGGTCAAAATCCACACAACACAGTCCAAAATCAAGAAACAAACCAGACAAGAACTCCAAAGTGCAGTTGACATAAAATAAGGAGTCGATGACAATCACAGAAACAAACAGGGCATACACACAGACACTAACAAGGTGACGGGAAACAGCTGTGTGTAATAATCAATGAGTGACAAACAGGATGATGGGAAATGTAGTCTGAGTGAAGGAAACCGTAGTGGAAAAGGACCTCTGGTGGAAACTTTACTTACTTTAGATGTTGTATGATCATGTTTTGTGACATTTTAGATCTCAATCTAATGATCCCTCAAACATATTAATTTTTGCTTTAAGTTTGAACTTTCTCTTTAATAATGGATTCACTGCTAAACTGATCTGATCTGAACTGAGAGAGTGAAGTGTGTGTCGTTGTTCTCTACAGGTTGTGGGGTTGTGGCGTCACAGATAAAGGTTGTGTTGCTCTGACTTCAGCTCTGAGATCAAACCCTGAACACCTGAGAGAACTGAGTCTGATTGGGAATGAAATAGGAGAATCAGGAGTGAAGCTGCTCTCTGATCTGAAGGATGATCCACATTATAAACTGGAGACATCTAGTGTACAGTGATATTTTTTCCAATCTTTATATTGACCCAATCTCAGTAACAGGTCTCATATGTGTGAAACTGGAGAATATAAGATAATAATTCAGCTCCACTTTATTCTCTGTAAACTGTTTTTAATAAGAGTTTAATTCTGTGATGTGAATATGATCTATGAATAGGCTCGGTCTATATGAATATTTTCATCTCTTACATGTTTACATGCACAACTTTTGTTTCAATTGGAATTAATTCATTCCGACTGATGAATCCAAACGTCAGTGTTTACATGAACAATAAATAAAGTGATCGGGTTGATGTGTGTGTTTATATGTCACAAGCTTCAAATCAGAATTGAGTTTTTGACATACACACACTGCACAAATATTTCCCACTGTTTGCACACACTCTTCTCCTACTTTGTTTGTTTTAAACAGCAGAGTTAATATTAATATATTACGGGTCAGGTCCTGAATTAGGAGGCGATGAGCACATGAACCGTTGTGCGGCGCTGCTTATATTTCTCTCTCAGTAAAAACACCCGTACCTGCACCGAAACAGCCTGTGGATGAGAGTCTGAGAGAAGGACTGAAGCCGTGAGATTGTGTTGATCATTCATGACACTTCATTCAACAACTACAACAGCTCGTACGCATCATACGGCATTACGTCATTGCACACACACACAGAACTGTCCAGTTTGGGTTTTCAATCTGATCGAGTGTTTACATGTCCTCTCGATCGTATTAGAAAAGGAATAAAACACCCAATCGATCGACATTTCATTCAGATCGAGATCATTCCGATTATAGAGTTTACATGAAGACTTTTCAGATCGAGCCGTCAGTCAACAGATTATTTGTTTGCATGTAAACGTGGTGTGTGTGTGTGTCTGATAAAGTGATAAAGTGAGCATATAAATATTAATATTTTCCAGTTTTTCACTAATATCTCTGTCTGTAATATGAATATATTAATATCTCTGTCTGTATTATGAATATATTAATATCTCTGTCTGTTTTCCTGAAATGATCTCCAGATGTGATGTGACTCAGTAATGTCTCATACTCATATGTGTGTGTCTGTGTGTTTTATTGTAGGACTCTCAGTGTTTCAGACGTCAGTTCAGTTTCCTCAGGATCAGCTGATGGTGAATAAAGAGACTGAAGACACAGAAACACACAGCGATCACACTGACGTGTGTGTGTGACTTCACACCAGTTTCTTGTTTTATAGTAATGGCTCATGAAAATGAGTGCTGAAAATAGCAGCTTTGAATTGTTTCAACTTTATTAGATATTAATTACAATGTAGAAGGAGA